>BOPP01000087.1:1539140-1560694 GCA_017312745.1 Gryllus bimaculatus | reverse complement strand
CCTGCGCCTGGGGCCCCCCGCCCCAACCCCCTGTGACATCGACTTTCGGGCCTCGTCT
Organism: Gryllus bimaculatus; assembly: GCA_017312745.1. NCBI lineage: Eukaryota > Metazoa > Arthropoda > Insecta > Orthoptera > Gryllidae > Gryllus > Gryllus bimaculatus. The sequence continues at coordinate 1,560,636 of BOPP01000087.1, read as the reverse complement.
ACGTCTTACACCCCACCACTCTACTACAGTGAGGACTCTCTTTCGCTCAAACTCAAAGGGCAGTTGCAAGCAACTCGGAATCCTAAAATAGACATCAACCTAAAATTACGTTTTGTAGATATGCTATTTTTACTACTTTATAATGCTTGATTGATGTTTCCGGTCACGAATACTGCTGTCATAAGTCCCGCTAATGTAGCAAATGTTTTATTCCTGCAGTTTCTATCCGCTGAATGGTGCCGACCTGCACATCGGCTTGCAGGGAAGTTTCGTCTTCGAGGTATCTCCTCCAGTGGAGCACCACCTCCACCAAGAAAAGCTCTAAGCTTGCGACCGATCTCTCAACATTTATGATAATGTAGTGCATGTAAGAGCGAGTGTGCAAGGGGAGACCGGACACGGAAGAGGAAGGAAAGATCGCGCGCGGTCAGTGACCCTTTCGGTTAAGTACCGCTCTGGCATTCGCCAAGTACAAGGAAACAACGGAAAGCAACCGATCAGATCAGTCAGTTAGTAGATAGCTTTATACCAGCGGCTCAACTAGACCTAGCTTTGTAGCTAGTGTCGAAAGAAAGACACCGCCGGGACTCGAACACAAGGAGCTCCAGGCCAGAGCCGCTGCAGTTGGCGGCACTGCGGGTCTGAGACAAACGCAGCCGTGATATTTTATAAAATGAAAAATTGTGGGAATCCCAGAGTGGTAAATTTATATGTTGAGAAAGTTACAAATTCTTTATACTTTCCGAACCATTTCAACTTCTTCTTTTTCATTCTGACACTAATTTTACCAGAAATCGAAGGAACACTACCGTTTGTACGACAAAGTTGTGCACTTTCACCCATTAACAATGTCACTTTGGGTTTCAATAATATTCTGGAAGAGTTAAATAGTAATTCTAGCCTTTCATTTAATTAACGACTTAAATAACAATTTAAATTTATAAATAAATTGTTTCATTCAATTGTTAGATAATGATAAATCCGTTTGGAAGGAAGTTTACATGTGCATACCTCCCAAATTTGGAGTTACTGATAATAACCCTACACAGATTTAATTACAAATTTCATCTGAAAGCATGTTATTTCGACTAACGCGGTGTCGAGTTGATCAAAGACACGCATTTTCCCATATTGCAGGTATATTTTCCGTCACGAGATCAAGGCATTTCCCTCCCATCTCTCCCTCCCTTCACGTTAACTGCAAATATTGCCCGCTTCATCGTTTTTTCCCTTATGCGCCGTCTTCGGATCACCGCTTTGTGAACACCTCATCGGACTTTTCCCGTCACTCGTTTTTTATCTTCTTTCATGTGACATCTTATTACTTTGTCTACATACGTTTTCTCCACGGATATCACAAGTACCCGCACTTCCCATAATTTAAGAGTTTCTCGTAAAAACAGCATTAATAAAAAATAGAGAAACTGGAGTTAATGATGCCACCTTGTAATGTGAACTTACATTCAACAGAGGATAATATCGATTCTGCCTAAAATGCATTATTTCCGAAGAAAACGAGCGAAGAAAAATAGGTATATTAGGGAGGTGGACGTTTTTTTACTCATTTCCCAGAAATTGAATTTTCGGACTAATGCTGTTTTTCCGAGAAGTCCTTCAGTTTCAAACTCTCATCGCTTCCGTTGCACCACCTCTCCTCTTATCTTTTCGTTTCCACTCCCACGTTATCCTTTTTCTACTTGCTTCTTTCCCATGGCAAGTTTCGCCGTGCACCTGGCCCCGCCTCCTCGCTGATCCGGGAGCTTTATCGAGAGGGCTGTCCTTCCCTCGCCCGGGTCGTCGCTTACAGCGCTCTTCCTCCTCGCTGTCGAGAGCGGCGCGACGCCCCTGACGCCTTACACGCCTCTGCCCCGCCTGCACACTCACTCTGTCCGGGAACTGACTGCGATTGTTGAAACACTGGCAGTCACTGACGCTGCCAGAAATGTCCGGATAGAAATGTGATTTCAAATATACAGTACAACAATTTTTTGTAATTCGGTTCTTTTTGATTAGTTGGTTCGTTTTGTTCTAAAATAAAGGAGAATCAACGACATAATCTTCCTGATTTACTTACACGGCCAGGATTTTGATTTCATTCGATTTTACTCCTGTGTTCAAGATGTTTTGCTTTCATTTTGTTCTAAAGGATTAATAAGTGTTTTGCCCGGTCTACATACGTTTCACAGATATATTTTAAACTAAAAAAAGTTCAATAGAAATGTCACAGCATGAAATAATCAGTTTTCTCACCCTACGTTTTTAAGAAAAGCCTTTTCTTTTTAATTGAACTTTTTTCGGCAAAAATAGGGGCTTATTCTTGCTTAAAAGGCGAAAATAAAATATATTTCAACTGTCGAAAACTAATATATGTTGAAAACAAATGTATCATACGATTATAACATTGTGTGCCATACTGCTCAATAACATAGAAAATTTAATATGTATGATTAAATAACAGTACTTTCAGGGAACAAACTAGAATAGTTAATTTTATTATATGGCACAAGTGATTAGTTAATTTTATTTTATGACAATATCTAATAAAACTATTTGGTACAAGAACGGTATGCATAGATACGCAGCATGTCTAATGAAAAATATTCTTTCTTAGTTGAAAATCATATTACAACGTCTTAAAGTATGTAAAGACGTTATAAAATTAAAACCCGGTTTTGTCGAAAAAACTTCAAAATATTATAAAAAAGATTGTATTAAAAAAGGGTTATAAAAATGAGTTTTCATGCCGTGATATTTTTACTCAACGTTTTTTAGTATAAAGGATATCCTTCCTAATATGATTCTGTAGAACTTGGCATAATGAGTAACTAGTGTTACTAAACCACGTCATCATTAATTAATGAAATATATGACAAGAAAACACGTAAAATGAATTACAGTAGCATTTTCAAAATAATAATTTCAAATTATTATAAGAAAACTAGTATTTTTAAGCTCCTCAACTCCAGTATATATTTCCAACACATCATTCTATTATCTCGTTTACCCAGATTCTCAAACAGTCGCAATGCCATACTCATCATTTTTTACACAAAGGTCAAGATTCACGAAAGTAGTTGCTCTTGGAACAGATTATGAATAAATTCAGTAAAGGGTCCTCAAAGTTAATTTAATATTCAATTTGCTTCCCAATATCACATTAAAATTCAGCCTTTGAATTTTTAATTTTCTTCTGACTGTACAGTTTCGCTTCTCACCGTCCTCAAAGCTGATGGATGAAAAATTGGAAGTTTATTCTTGACTTAATGTACTTAAGCGCGGTAAAAGACAATAATTTTTTTCCATTTTTCAGTCCAGAACATCTTATTTTAGCTATTATAATACTTTTGTTAACAAAGTTATATGGAAATTGTTTCGTAAAAGCAAATAATTGAAGTAAATCTCCGATACAATAAATATTCGTAATACTTATTTAACAGCAATATACAGCATAAGTAAGGTATTTTCAAAATTTGGAATGCTTAAAAATCAAAGAAATTCATTGGAAAAATAAAAAAATGTGAATATAGCAATGAAAACATACAAGGAGACAATCGTGCTTAGATGGAGTTCAGTAAAATGTCGACGAAGAAAATACCGATCCAAGGAAGGTTTGGTACTCTGATTCGAAATACTCTCCTTAATAACGGAAGAAAATTAATAACACACCTAAAACACTTCCCAGCATACATTCACAAAGCAGACTTTCAAATAGTAAATAAATTTATAAAATCAGATGAGAGCAAACACGGTAAAGTGAAGATGAAAGTTCTAGGCAGTTGCTAGAAATTGTCTGAAAGATAGTGATCGAAACCTGAGATTTCACTTTCTAATAATATTTAATGCTTTTTGTCATTTCACTGCCCTAAAAACGACATTCAATAATAAAGTAGCAAAATAAAACAACGCATTGTGTAAACATGAGTTGGCAAATCGGCCTCAACCAAAGAGAAACAAACTGATGGCTCAGCAAGAACAATTCATAGAAAATTAAGTACAAGTACTTGTATATTCAAGACAAAATGTTGCGTGAGATTAATAGCACATTGAAAGAGAGAGTGCGCGACAATTGCTTAGAAATAAATACTTTATATTGATGCGAAAATTACATCTTGAATCTTTAAATATAATCCCATTGAATTTTTATTTTTCTCTACATTCGATTTAATTGTATGAGTAAATAAACTGCTGCTTCGGTGTTTGTACGTCAACTGAAAATGACCTGTGATAGTCCCTGGAGTGGTAAAGCTGCACCGCAGGTTGAGAGGTGTGTGGGGACGTTTTGCCGAAAGTGCGGGCGCGGCTGCAGCTGATTGGGGACGAATCTCCCCTGCGGCAACAAAATCGGAGCAGCGCGCCGCGCTCTCTGTTTGGAAATGGACTCCCGGCTCACGACACGCAGCTGAAGTCACACTTCCTTTAAAAACTCCAATAGCATGCGAAAAATGTTCTCTTATTCATGGATTAGTAGGCCTTAAGTGTTCATCTCGGTTTAAGAGGATCGGATCAAGAAAACAATCGCAAAAAACATGTGAATAAGTCTGCCGAAAGAGAGCAAATGCCCCAAGTCTCTGCGTTAAACAGGCCGAGAAGTAATAGAAGGAAAGGCATTGAAAAATTATTGAGAAAGTCACAGTAAGACACAAAAACACAAACACTCGTGCCCCAGGAGGTATTAGAACACTTGACCCTTCTTATGGACACTGTTAGGGTATGTCATCCTCAGCGATTTAGGCTACCCAGTTCGTTCTGATGATTGAAGTGTTGATGAACGAATAAATTGCCAATGAATGAATAAAAGGTTATGTCGGCATAATACCACTGAAGTGATGGGAAATTACAGCAGACGAAAATGAGAATACTGAAACCATCTTCCGGGTACTTACTTTATCTACGACAAATTGAATATACTACGTATACTGTCTATCCTGTGGGATACATATCTCAAGTCCGAGACCGATTCAATCTAACTTCATTTTACAATCTTGCAATTCCGCCGCTAAACCATGGACTCACAAACACTCTGACACAATAAGTCATAATATGATTCTCAATTAGTCATCTTTGCCTTCCTGAGATGAGAGATGAATAAATTATCCATGATAATGAGGAGGGTCCGGGGTCCAAAAATTGAGTTAAGTGAAAGACAGAACCGTTGTAGTAGAGTCCCTCGAGGAACGATACGATATATTTACTACAAATCGGTCATTTTGTACTGAGCGAAGTTTAGATCTTCCTCCACGAAGCCCGTAATTTCAGTACTACGACGGGAATGAAACCTCTCTCTCTCAATCAAGCAATTAGTCTTCAGCACCTATCTGAGGGAAGTGGCGATGAACGAATGCATTAAGACAGTGCCGAGCCGAGTGCATAGCAAAGGAGTAAGTGGGAAGTAAGAAACAGGATATAAGTGATTCCTGAGAAACCCTACCCAATGTTTACTTTATCTATACCAAATTTAACGTGAGCGGAACAGGATTCAAACCTCGCCTCCAGAAAGCTTCCAATTTCACTGCAACGCCTAGAACCTAAGCCCACCTCTCCCAACCCTGCAATCGCATCTCCCGGGGCTGTAAAGGACTCAAACCCGCTTTAACTGCGTACGCCCCAGATGCTCCCTTACAACTGAGCCGTCCGCACAACTCCGACGTCCTCTCCGCTCCGCGCGTGCGGGAGACGTCTCCATCCGAAGGTCGCGACCGCTGCCCTCCGCCCGCGCGCCGAGCGCGCTTTGCAAATGGTACTTTTATTTCCCCGCCAGAGGCCGCATTTGAATACGATTTTCAAAACGCGCCATCAGAGATTTCGAATGGGGCGCGCGTGCCGCGAATGGAGAAGGCGCAAGAGAGAGAGAGAGAGAGAGAGAGAGGGCGAACGGGGAAACAATGCGGCATTAAGAGCAGGAGCCGCACCGGCGAGGGGCGGCGCCAACGACCGGACGAGTGGACGAGTGGGCGAGCGAGAGGCAGGGACGGGCGCCCAGTGGGCGAACCGACGCACATGGTTCCTAGAGGGATAACTAGAAATAACTCACAGAGAAATGCATAAATATGGAATGATCTTATGTTTGAAAACAGATAGTGAATCAGTCAAAAAGGAAGGAGTCAAATTTGATAAATCCGTTTGTCATTTGTTCATCGACGGTAAACAATGTTTGATTGAAGGTTTCTGAATTTATTGACAATTTATGTCCACTCATAAAATTTGAAAAATGAAAATACACTACATATAATCAGTAAAATGAGTTGAAGGTGCAATTCAATTCTTGCCCTTCACTGCACACAAAAATAGCATATTGTATTTAAATACAATATTGTATTTAAAATTAACAAGATTAAATCCAAGAACTAGAATATCATCTGAAACAAAATAAATGTACAAAAAGTACGAAAAAAAATTAAATGAAAAAAAACGTATGAAACAAAACGAAATACCGAAATATAATGAAATCATGAGTAAAATAAGTGTAAGTGTAAAATGCTAGAATTTAAAAGTAAAGTAAGTTCTATAGAATAATTTATTTTATAAAAGCATTACATAAAAATAACTGAGAATCACCACACATATCCATAGAAATAATAAAGTTAATAGAATGTATTAAGGATGAATTAAGTATGAAACAATAAAACAATATTCATTCTTGTAAAAATCGCACTGAAAATTGTAGCTGAAGAGAAAAAGAAATTTAGTGAGTACAGACGACCTAAATTCAAAGAAATGGTATATGCATTGAGAAAAGGAGATATAAAAGAAAAATGAAGCAATTAAATATCTCTGTGGGTGAAATTTGTGTAATTAATGTCAAACGATCAACACAGTAACTGAGCTTACATGAGCACATTACAAAGCAACAAATTTCAACATAAAAGTTCGCATTGCAAGACTGTTTAGTGGAAACATTCACGGGCAAGGCATTCACGGGAAAGGCAACCCCAATCAGCACGCAAACGAAGACTAAAACTCAAAAGAAACTCCAGTATTTGCACCGAACCACCAAAACAACGCTCGCAGTGCCTGTGGCTCACGCGCGTGTGTAATTGCGCAGCGCGCGTTTGTTGCGTCTGTTTCGGATTCGACCCGCGCGCGCTCATTTTCATTAAAGCGAGAACAAAAACAGTCGGCGGTCGGGGTTATTACGGCTTATCGCGGGACGCGACGGACGCCCAATCGACCCTAATTAATCATGGCGATTTTTAAATCGCGTAATTGGCACATTGGAGAGCGCGTGCAATTGATAAATGAATTGGAGGATGACTGTTGGCAGCGGCCTTTCAACCCCCAGGAGCACGGCAGGCCCACCCAGCACTCGACGAACAAACACAGCTCATCGGCGAGCAGTGAATTGAAGAGAAAATGCTGAAATGGTATTAGGTTAAGTTGTTCACTCATTAAGGGCATATTAGTAGTAGTGCATTTGAGGTATGGCTCCCAGCATTAGGTTTTGATCTTTCCTGCGAATGTTCTTAAATTTAACTTTAAAATAATGCACATTGCAAAAGCTTATATGCGAGATTAAAAAATGTTTTGTCTTAAGGACATTCCGTATAAAGGTATCGTTTTTTGAACCTGGGCTTTGTTATTTCGGTCAGAAGTCTCTTAAAGTAGTTTTGTTTTAAATTGTTGCCAGTTTCAACAAATTTAAGATTAAGAAAAACATTCTCTTAGATAAAGTGAATAGGCCTATACAAAATACAGGTGTGAATTTGGTCCTATAATGACCTGAGTACCAAAGTACACAATTTTTATAGTAATGCAAATTTACATTCAATTTACAAAGGAAGAAAAATGATATAAGTGCTTAGGAGGGAAGCTACATTTATGATGTAGAAAGATGTTGATGCTGGTTCATGAGCATGAATAGAAGGTGGAAGCATCAGAGAAGAAGAAAAGAATGCAGTCATTCATACAGAAGAAGATTCAATGTGTGGAAATCTTGAAAGCCGATGTGTGTGAAGCCCGAGGGGGAAAAAAGAATGTCAAACACTCAAACCAGCCCATAAACAAAAGAAAAAATGACGATCAGACAAGAGAAAGAAAGAGGAGAAGGAGAAAGAAAAGGGAGAGATCAAGAGGGGGAGAGAACGATGGTGAGAGAGAATGAGGGGGAAAGAGGAGAGAGGAATAGGGTGGGAGAGAGAAGGAGAGAGAGAAAGTGAGAGTAGAAATAAAGAGTGCAGAGTGAAAGAGAAAAATTGTTGAGAATGAAAGAGGAAGGACAGAGAGAGGGGGAGAGCGGGTATGGGCCCCGAAGAGTCGTTTGGGGTTGCTCGCCGCTCGAGTGAGCTCTCCCGAGGAGACAAGATGGTCGCACCGCATCCTCCAATTCGCCCGACGCGGCTCTCGTATCCAGCGCACAGCATTTCGGTAGCGTCTTTTAAAGCAGTTGCGAGTACTAGAGAATACAACATGTGGAGAAGTTAAACGTCTTTACAGCAGTTCGGTTTCTTTGATTGAACTATGAAATGTCTAAACTAAATGCGCAGAATTCGTTTGGAAACAAGTATTACTTTCTTGAAGACTCTTTCATAAATGGTACGCAATAGTTTTAAAAGGCCCATTGCTGAAGAAATTCCATTCACAGCCTTCAAAAAAGTATCTAAGAACGCGAATTTATTTTTACTTTCATATAGCAATCGAAATTCAAAACGAAAACATACTCGATTTGGCTTTTTGATTTACGGTTTCGTTGTCTATTCTCACTAAGCTCCAAACCTCCCAATGCCTGCAAACTTCAGTACTGTCGTGTGTCTCTCCTCACCCCTTTCAGTACCAATCTCGTCGAGATCGAGTCCAGTCTACGCTTCTCGTGCCATTCCGTCAGCACTGACGTCCTCTTGAACATAGATAGAGGCATTCAGCACTTGTTTTCTGATCCATTGCTTCCCCAGACGACGCTCTCAAGAATCTCTTCATTTGCTCAGTATGCAGAAAATAGGATTAAGCATTTTTTTTAAATTCCTACGTGTGGCAGATTTCGTGTACACAAAAAGTAAATAACAATGTTAGTTATGAAAGTAGATTTGACGAAGTATGCATCACCTGATATTATTTCTACGAAACTGTAGTTCATCGTATTACTGTAATATTCATTAGGTATAATTATTGTGTGCTTTAATATAAAACAACAGCCACACACTCCCGAAGCTACAAGGAGAACAACCCCTTACCACAGTGTCTGGTGGAATGAGATAATAGTCACCAGTATTTTCTATCAGGCATGATAAACGATTAGTAATACGCCTTTTGTAGTTAGCCCAGTCCAAGGTATGTGTAATATGAAAAAATATACAGACTAAAATAATACATCGGGGGAGGGGGAGGGAGAAGAAACCGCCATACTACCGTAATGAAATGTCCGTGGTAATCTTTACGTTTTGCAGGCACTTGAAAGACAGTTTTAAATGCCTGATCTCCCTCTCTTCCTCCACGAGCAACCGCAAACGACTTCTAATGAGGGGAACAAACGTCGGCAGCAGCAAGTAATGAAGAAACGAACAGCCACGCCAGCGAATCGCACGGCGCGTGCAGTTGAGGGGTCGTGGGAGCCAGACGGACGCTGGTCACGCTCGCCCCACCCCCACCCCGCCCTGACCTCCGCGCCGCCGGCCCAGGGACGCGATATATTTGGCGCGCCCGCCGACAAGACTCAATCGAGGCTTCGACTGCAGCGCGCCGCGCGGAAAAAGGTTTGCGCGCCCCGATGATGAGTAATGCTCGTATGAGGAATGCGGCGGCGATGCATCACCCGGAATTAGCGGCGCCTGCCACCCCCCCCCCCCCGCCACTCGGCTTCTTTCGGATTCTTCGCTCCCGCCGCTGATGAACGCCCACACTAAACAACGCGCACCGCGAAGCAGCGGCCGGCCCATTCCGGGTTGATGGCCGCGCCCCGGGAGAAGAATAACTCTGCGCAGGTGAGAGCGGGCGGTGTGGATGCGTGTGTATGTGTGTATTACGGGCCCGTGGAGAGGATATAGCTTCTCGCTTGGTGAGGTGACACATTTGTCAGATATCGCAGTTCAGTGCAAATAATACAGTTTTGAATATGTATAGAAATATTTTTTTTGCAATTTCTTTTTTCAATTTTCATATATCTCTTCGAAATTATGTAAATGAAAATGATTTAAAAACAAGAAAATGAATGATAACAACGAATACAATAATAATAATAATAATAATAATAATAATAATAATAATAATAAATTATCTCCGCTCCAAGAATTTACGCAGACGTAAGTTGTAATTATTATCGATTTATTTAAGACGAGGGATAAAATAATGAAGTGAGAGTACATTATTTGTTTTTTATGAATTTAAGGCACAACCGTGAAGATAAAATTAAAATGTCATTCAAGGAGGTTCACGCACAACATCGTCATACGCTTGAAAAGGGTGCAAATAATGTATTCTTCGGTTCTATTTTCAGTATTTTATTTTGTTTCATTAGATAATGTCTCAATGGTTTATTTAATTCGAATTTAGTTAATAAATGGATTTAATAAAAGTGTATAATTATGAATATAGTATATTACAGAACAACAAAAACGAGAGGATATAAAATATATCGTCGCAACTCCACGTTGCAATAAAATTTTAGCTTTTACTGTACAAAATATATGTAAGCTTCTTTTGAAAAAACAAGGGTGAACATTTTATTGCTACAGTAACGTGATATTTCAATATAGTTTTTACATAAAAAATATCTTCCTATAAAATTGAAATCAAAACAAATGTTACTGCTTGCCATATGAAGCAGAGAGAAATCGTACCATCGGATCCATTATTTTACTTCAAAGCGCACTATTAAACGTGCTTAATCGATTTACACAAACTCGGGTTTTTCAAATCCGCAAACGCAGTAATGGAATGTAAATATCCATCATTCTATACTACAATCAACAACACATTCAACAATATATTTTGCACGTTGAATGGACACAACATAAAGCAACCCTTTCTCTACCCCCACACTGAAATTTCTGCATATCATAGTTCTAGTCTAATAAAACACGAAACGATGGCCCCGCACATAGGAGCAGTCAGTCATTCCAAACCCCGGATTTTTTCCCGCAGTGTTTTGCCAGGTGGCGGAGAGAGTGAGGAAAGCTCGCGGTGAATGAGTCCATTTAACAGTTTACAAAAAAACCGCGGTGCTTTGGAAGCGCACATTTCATAGAGCGCTAGGCCGCGCCGCGCCACACACATCAGCGGCGAGTGCAGCGCGTCGCGTGCTATTGTTTCGGTCCAGTAAGGCCCCGTAGGGGGTGCACAGTGCGCAGACATGTCGCAAGCACTATCCCTAATTTTAATACTCCTATATAGTTATCAGTTGTCAAAATAATTAAATTCAATGAATATTTGTTGCAGTGGAATTGTGTTCTAGATTAATGATCTTATACTAGCATTTTGATATGTTCATAAACCTTCATAAGCAATGAACATTAAATTTAAATGTCATTAAATATCGGAATTAATTCTAAAGGTCCAGAAAACTTTATTAATTCAACTTTTAATGTGCTTTGGTTCCTTGTATATCAGTAATGTAATGTCAATTAAACTACAAAACGTTCATTACATGAAACTTTGGTCACAAAGACACAAGAAAAGTAAATATTATAGAAGAATATATCAGCTTGACTTAATTCGTCTAGTATTTTTCAATTTTTATGAAAAGTAGATATCACGAAATTTGCAACTTCATCCATCATAATCTATCAGATAATCTGCTCCAGATTAAGAAACTGTTAATAATAGAGCAAAATGTTATATACTCGTATACAATTTTTGTCTGAAAAGAGCAAAACAAAGCATTAACTACGATATAGAATAATGCCACAGTAGAAGTATTTGAAAATCACGAACTCATGAACGCAAGGTACAAGAAAACATAACGATACATTATATCACTACAGCTGTAATTACTATCTTGGGGGGGAGGGAGAGAGCTTTTATTCTCACGCATGAATTTTGCTGGTACTTCTGCAGAAATAGAGGTCAATATTTTTCGAAGAGAAAATCCTCCAACAGAGCTTCGGAAATTAAAAGAATTAGAATTTTGTAACCCAAAATTTAAAGCCTACATAATCCCAAAATCGCATTCTCGGCCACTGTACGAGGTGGATGGCGGTGAAGTGGAGGGGGGAGGGAAGGGACCCAACACGGTGCAGCAGGAAGAGTGAGCTCCCAGCCCTCGGTAAAAGCCCAATTATAGCGTTTGCCATTATGTTGATTACCGCGGAATTTACGAGCGTGGATTTTCGAAATAATTTTTGCGCGCGCCCCCTCTCGCTTCCCCGTTCATTGTTGCGCCCGCCGCATTCGCTCGCGCCGCCCATATTTCACGCGCCCCCGCCCCGGCCGACCGGCCGCTCCGAAGCACACAGCGGCGCCGCGAGGGGCGCTGCGGGCGCGAGCCAGCTGCCCCGCCTCTGGTGCGCCACGAGTCTGGGATGTGCCGTTTGAGTCGCCGGCATTCAATAAGGGCCTACACCATGTGATAAAAAGTATCCGGACACGACCAAAATGGTGCTAAGGTGTGGTCCTGTTTTTCATGAAGGGGGCGTGCACCTCTTGTTTTGTGTGGCACTATCACGGCATGGGCCTTCGTTGATGCTTTTAAACACCTTCTTGCTTCACAGTGTTGAAGAGCAATTCGGTGATGGCGATAGCATCTTTCAACACAATCGAGCACCTGTTCATACTGGACGGCCTGTGGCGAAGTGGTTACACGACAAAAACATGACTTGAATTCTATCGAACCCTTTGGGATGTTTTGGAACGCCAACTTCGTGACAGATCTCACCGATCTACATCGATACCTCAGTGCAGCACTCCGTGAATAATGGGCTGCCATTCTCCAAGAAATCTTCCATACCTGATTGCCTATGCCTGCGAGAGTGGAAGCTGTCATCAAGAGTGGGGGTAGGCCAACGCCTTATTGAATTTCAGCATCACCAATGGAGGCCGCCACGAACTGATACATTTTCAGCCACATGTCCGGAAACTTTTGATCACATAGTGTATGTTTTGAAACCCGAAGAAAAGAAGAAAACTCAAAGAGAATGGACCGAATCAATAAGTTGGACACCAATCACAAAACCAATAAAATTGCCTGCTTTAAATTTAGATACAATACTTTGAAATAAAAGCATAACAAACCGAAACCAAACTGATTCAATTGCGACTTATACTAACCCCACACACTCATCTTCCGCTGCCGAATGCACTGGCACTACACAAATCCCTCATTCGTCCAACACTACTACAAGAATACCTTATCTGGAAGAATGTCCCCAAAACCAATTTCAATACAAAATTGCAAAACAAACATTTGACACGAATAACAAGATTTTAATGGTTCACCACCAACAAACCGGTATTTTACACTTCTTACACACACACACACTTACACTAACACGCACTACACTACCACCGGGAGACCGGTCGGGAGCTTAGAGCTTCTCCCAGCTGGGCGGTGCCCCGCTGGAGGGAGATACTTGGTTAGGGAAAACCCCGCTAGCCGACCGTATATCGGCGTCGGATCTCGCCATACAGCGGGAGAAAGATCAGCGCTACCTCCCGAGCAAAAAACATGCATTACACTTACGGGACTAATGACCTTAGTTGACGCGCCCGGAATCACTAAAAAATCAATAAATCGGGAATAATCTCAGACACAAAACAAAAATTAAGAACGGATATTTACCTCCATTCTTTCCTCGAAGCATTTTCAAGCACAATTACGTAAGTACAATTTTAAATTAGATTAAGTTAATATTGATTATGTCATCAAAAATTGGCAAAGTTTTTTCTTGTAAACTGGACAATGTAATCTCAACATAAAACTATTAAAAAATAAAATATAATCAAACTAATGGCAGTACAGTGCAATATTATGATTTTACGGGCAAATCTGTCACTGCGGGCTCAATTATCTTCCTATTTCAGCCGCTCTTTTAATTCACGTAGCAAACATTTTTCTTCGCGTCAGCCAATAATGGATATATTTTCGTTTTCATGGCTTCTTTGGTGTATTTTTCTTTCCACATGCATAATAGGTTAGCAAATTCTTTAAAATTTTCTCACCACTAATGTGGTTAACTGATTTTAAATATTTGAGGTATTTCTTCTTCTGTCATGATTTTAATAATAAATAAATGATTCATTCCTTCGTGTATCATTTTGAACTAACGTCTAAATTCACATTTAAATTACTATTGGAATATCCAATGTAGAAAAATACAATTGTCTAATTGTAGATAATTACAGGTGAAGTTAGGCAATACCGAAATGCTTTGGAATGTTGTGATAAATTTGCAAGTGAATTTATTTGGCAATTTCCAACATATGAAGGTATTAGTTGAGGCTATTAAGTCTATTCCACGAATGCAATTGTATGAAACACATTTTTAGAATGTGTCAAATATTAATTAGACGAATGTGTTTCATTCAACTTCCTTTAGTACATCGTTTTATCAATAATGGTCGTATGCGAGATTAGGTCCTTTGACTGATGCATCGCAACTTATGATAGACGATTAGAGAGAAGTGGTAATAAAAATAGGATACAAAAGGAGATATTTGTTTTGAGAAAAAAACATTTACTATAGCTCACCATATGCTTTGTTCAACGCGAGTGGTGTAAATGTTTTGAGTGGAATAGTTATAGAAAGAGCATATGGTATTTTCTTTTTGAGTTTATCAGTTACAATAAACATAACATTTTTAAAATGAACCAATAACACACAAAATTACTTCTTATTGATATATTCAGAATACATATCTCATTTTACAACAAATGTTGCAGTCTTGCCAATTGAATCATTTACTTTAAAATGATTACCCTATTTCAAGCGTTAATCTTCAACACTGTTTGACATGAAACAAAGAAAATGCTAAAGTTTCAATGTATTCAAAGTTTAGCTAGGCGTTTTGCTTATTTTGAAAGAGGGATGAGCAATTTTTTTCCGTTTTCCCCGATAAAACCACACCAAATGTTTGGTAAATAACGAATCACTACAAAGTACAACAATACAATAGCTTATTGGCTTTAATATTAATGCTTATAAACATCAACTTGGCGTAAACCCGAAGACTCGGGTGCGAGCCCCGGGCGGGGCAACCAAATCTTTGAACAAATTTAATTACAAACCTCATAGCCCTTTCAAGAAGCAAAAGGTAGATAATAATTCAATTTTGTATAATTTTATCAATGTAGTGCTTGAGATTCAACATGTGTTCTTAAAAGAAACCAAAATAATATAAAATTATTCAAAGTATGAATATTTTAAAAAATTCACAAAGAGTTTAATAGTCCAAAATAAAATTAAGAATTAAAAAAGTAATTTCTTGCTTAGGAACCAGTTAAAGCGAAAATTTTATTTTTGTCATTCATTCCTTTTCCAGAAAAATAATTAATTTGTCCTACTCATGCACACTATCAATCTGTCATTATGAAATGAAATTCTATTCGTTTCAACTGGTTCACTAAATGAGTTTTGTTCGACGCGCAGCACCGAGTTCACAATGAGACGGTTCGACGAACTAAAATCGCACCTCATTGCCAGACCGATTCCATATGCATTTATGAATCAACCAGATATTCGCTGATTCACTACTAATTAGGATTTTTGGTGCTTGGATAATCAATTTACTTTCCCTCTCTCTCTATCTATCCTATTAAAGAGGGAAAAATTCCTGTTATTAATTTATGAATCATATTCTTCGTAGTTTAGCCTAGTTATTAAAACATTGATAATTGGAATTTCATTAATAAATAAGTTAGTGCAATGAATCTAAAAAAAAGCATTAACTGATACTTAGTAAGTTGAGTAAAATGAACATTATGTGGGTGCTTGAAGAAAAGTCAATTTTGTAAGATGAATATTATTACGTAATATTATAATGAAGTATAATGTTGTTTAATTATTAGATTTAAAAGAAAACAAAATTAGTGATCTCGTGAACATTCTAGCATACTTTACGAGTAAACAGAAAGGTCTGTTAATTTTGTATTAAAAAATAATGCCCTTTGCATAAGAAGAAAATAAATAATGTATAAACAAGAAAAATATATCCGGAAACGTGTATAAAAAGGAGGACAGGAGACTTTAGTACGAAATCAATCGTTAGTTTTACTAACAAAACCTCTGATAAATGCACATAATTGTGTAAGAAAAGAAACGTAATTACACCTCTTTACATTACAAAAACTAGAAAAAAACAACATTAAGTTTAGAAAAGCTCTGTAGCTACCTCTTAATGACAATTTTATAAAAACACTTTGCAAATAGTTTACTAATAATAGTAATAACAAAAGTAATCAAACAGTTTAATTATAGAAGAATTTGGTGCAGGAAAGAGGGCATAGATACAATGATAGAAAGAGGAAAAGCTTCGCTGAGCAATTTTTGTAAAGTTGGCGATATACATGAGTTCCTAAAACGCCTGTGATAATAATAATAATAATAATAATAATAATAATAATAACGATAATAATAACAATAATAATAGTCTTATACTGGAGAAAATTAAGAAATTGTACTTAAAGAAAATTTGTTACGAAATATAAATATAGAACTTGGTTAACTGCATCAACTCGTAAAGGATAGAACAATTAAGTGATGTAGTGAGTTATTGTCGTAAGTTTTTTTGGGAGCTATTATTCGGAGCTCGCTAGAGTTCGTAAGAAATGGCCGCATAATGATTAAGTCGTGATATTTTAAAGTGAAATACTTGTTTAAATACCCAATTAGTATCATCTTCAAGTGTTTAGAAGATTGGTGAAACTTTGGAGAAGGTATTAGATTAATTAATCGGTGGTTCAAGAATACAGAACAAGATGTCTGCGAATGTGGAGCAGCTAACAGTGTGCCAATTGATTAGTCATCCAACACTTTCGCACAGTATGTTTTCTTTTTGTTGGAACTTTAGGGTTTTATTGGACAATCCTCAAGGACAGCGACGTGGGGGAGTGGAAAGCAGAGGCAGCTAAATTTCTTGAAAATACCCGCGATCGCGAGCGCCTAGCGGAGCTTACACTGTTGCGGGATGGAAGCTCATTAGATATGGAACAGTTTTTTTTCAATGTTCAGAACGTTTCATGAACTATTTCTTGAAACATATGGTGATGACGGCCTATCCTAAAATTTCAAGTTAAATTCGCGAAAAAAATGTGTTTTCTACTAAGATCACACGCGTGTCACTTCACTCGAGACGCCTCCTTCTCGTTCCTAATACAAACAATGTACACTTACTATTAACTTTTTATCTTTAAAAAATCACAAGACAAAAAATTAAGAAACTTCAGAGTTTATGTAGCCAAAAAACCTCGCAGATGAAGGCGGACATTTGTGGACCCTCGGTTACGTGTGCCCGCTCCCTAACCCTGGCGCGCCAGCCGTAGCAGGGGAAGGGCGTGGGTGCGCGTGCAGCGAACAAGCACTGGGGCGTGCGTGCGTGCGTTCGGACACGCGGCTGGCGCTACGTGCGCCCCGGGGAGCGTTCGCGCCGGCCGCGACGTGCGCTGACGGGGAAAAATGATGTATGGGCGCGTGCGTTCCACGTGGCCCCGGCGCACGCCCTCCCGTGTTCCATCGCCCTCCCCCGCCTCGCCGAACCTCTGGCTGAGCAGCGGCCAACAGGGTTTTTCGCTTGGGCGGCTGCAAACACCACGGAATGTAGCTGTTCATTTCGTTGCTTGCTCGATATGCTGGATGCGCTGCAGTTTGTAGCGGCCGCCGGAGAGAAGAAGAAACAGTATTTGAATGAAGCAAGAGCCTGTTGTCTTGACATTTACTGCAGATTGCATTAAAGCTTAATCTTATGCATTTCCTAAAAATGAAATACAATCGTATCAGAAAATGCACCTTTCAATACATGTACCACACTGTATTTTAGGCTGGCAGCTAGTTTCAGAAGCAATTCAATATTACTTAAAAAATATTTTTGTTTCTACGAGTAAATGCGCAAAACATATGAGATATCCGTTAGTTGTAAGTTCAAACATGACACCCTGTTATTAAAAGTGATATTTTATTTTTTAATTAAAGACAAATTGTGAAACAAAATTGTACAATGTCATCATTCACAGTACTAATTCGAGACAATTTACAAAATAACATTTAGCAAAACGACAGTAAATGAAACGCGAAAATTTTAATTGAGGAAAGAAAACAAACCACCAGCTTCAATGAAGAGTAGTTTAATGACCGCGCAAAACAAAAAGTGCATTTGCCCTTTCGGACATAAATAGAGTTGCGGTGCGCCCCCAAGGGCCGGACGCCGCCGGCGGAAGCATTCCAACAACCGCCGAAGGCTCGCGGGGACAAACGACCTGCTGCACTACACGGCCCCACACTTGGCGGGCGCGTGTTGCGCCTGCAGTATTAATTAGATGACCAGCCGGTGAGCCAGGCACTTGCGGGCAAGTGGCCCATCACACAGTTTCGCAACGCCCCCGGCGAAAGGGTGTGCTCAGAAATTTGCGTTCAAATGAGCGAATTTCAATCTGACAATTGTTAATTGAATACCATTTGCCCTCTCGACGAGCCATGTGCGTGGTAATTGAAAATTCATGTTCATATATTCACTTGCGTACTCTTCGGTGATAAAACGAAATATGTGCTCTCCTATAAATGTATCTTACATATCGATATTTCTGAGATGGTAATACAAGGATAAATAGAGTTATTGTTCTTAGATAGTAATCAACGAAATGAAACATTTGAGTTTTATTAAAAGTTTTCAGATTTACCGCTTCAGAGACCTCTATTTTGTCGCAAGGTAGTCAGAAGCAAGTATAATATCAAAATCTGTATACATTTAAATTTAATCTCTGAGTAATTAAATAATACAGATCAAAGACTTTGTTTGCTAACAAACGTTTATAAAAATTAGAATGTTTACTCATGTCTCGCCGCGTTGCATCACTTAAATGCAGAGTTGGACATTTGCTGCAGCGTTGCCTGCTTGTTTCATCGCCGTCAGTCTTTTGCGTTCGACTGTTTGGCGTTTTATAACAACAAGGAAATTATCATCACGTTTTGAAATGCTTAAAACTCACAAACCAGAGTAACCTCGATCAGTAACAACGAGCATTTACCATAATCTTTTGCAGTGGGTTTCGCGCTTCCCCTCAACTTTTCATCCAACACTGCAAATTTCATAAGATTTACCACTTTTAAGTGAATTCTAATAAAGATTAAAATTAATGTTATGATTCCGTCTTATCAACTAAAACGTAACACATTTTAAAAATATAGAAAATTAGGGAAAATTGTATCCTGTTAACATGGTATGTTCGTCAGCAACTGAGGCGTGGTTATGAAAGTCGAAGAGCAGCAGTGAAAAACTGGAACACATTACATTAACCAAATTTATATCAAACACTACTGTGTTGCATAAAAGTTGTGGTTCTATTTTACTACAATATAACGAACATTGAAAAGAGTCTTACATTTCAATTTAAACACACAATCAATTTTAGAACACGTTTGATGAAGTCGGAACTAAAATAAGCACGAGGCGTAATGTGGGCAGCGTGGCGGGGCTGAGGTGTCGATTGTGCCATGCGGGCGCCGCGCCGCCGCGCGGGGCGCTGACCGCCACTGTAGCGGCTAGCGCCACACTTCGATACATCAACAAAAGCATTTCGAAGTCGATGAAAACATCGAACATACATGACATTTAGATATTGAACCGTATAATCCGCCTCAACTTTATCAGAAATAATAATTTTCTAATCAATGTTCTATGTAGTTGATTCAAAATAAAGTTTCACAATATTAAAAAAAGGTAACACTGGAGAAAAGTTGCAAATAGCAGTTCGTGCCGTCGACAACAGAGGCAGTTGTCAATGAATGTTGAATGAGAGCAATCCACAAAAAAATAGCCACGTGAAATTATATTTGTGTGAGAAATGTTTTTTGAAAAAATCAATATTTCTGAACTAATATATCGATCTAAAGAACACATCGAAAGAACAATTTCTATGTTACAATATCGACGTTTCTGCCAGAAAATATCTATCTTATAAAATCATCAATGCTTCTTTGTCATCTCTAAGTGCGATCGTCGGCGCGCGCGTCGCCGCTCGCCCGCAGGCCCAAACGCCGAAGCAACTCGGCCGGAACGCGCATGCGCGGCCCTGCCGCCGCCGCCGCCACCGCAAGGGACGTTCTGTGGGCGGGCGGCCACGGCTTTAGCGCAGGAGCAACTGATTCGGCTTGCAGTCCGTTTGGCAGTACTCTGTATGATTCCTTCGCAAACAATATTCCCGGAATTCACTCAAACAATTGAGGAATGGAAGATCGCGCGTGGTCGGTGGCCCGATTGTTAAGATACTACTGTAACATTCGCCTGGCATTGTTTGGAGAAAAAACGAAAAACTACCAATGAAAGCGACAGACGTTAAAATTCTTCTTCATACAACAGATAAATTCCACCTTGCCCTAGTGCCCGAAATCCGCCACTGTCAGGACTCGAGCCACAGGACCTGGCATAGGCGCGGCAGTGGCAGCAACTGTCGCCATGGGCGATGGCGACCGCTAATGATTCTTTTGCTCCTGTAACTGTGGCCAGTGAACTGACAGTCACGGCTTTAGTGATCAAGGAGGTGTGGCTATGTAGCTATAGATTAAAAGTACTCGAGCCTCTTAAATACCCCCAATGGAAAAAAGGAAAAAATATATATCAAGAAAATAACCCACCTTCAGACTCGAAGTTGAAATTATTTTAGAGATCAAGTGAATGACAAATAGAAGATGTGTTTATCTGAGATGAGGTTAAGAGAGGCAATACAAGTATTCAAACAAATATGATCCACACTTTCAAGCGTTTAATTTAGTAAGCAACAAAATCAACATTACTTGCGAAGCAATTCGAAAGACTCGAGACGAGTAGATATTAGAACAATATACAATCGCAGGTACGAATTTATAAAATCGAACATCTATTCATAAAATCGAACTAGTACGTAAAATCAAACACCCATAGAATAGGCCGGCCAGCAGTAGTACTCTACCCAGTCGTCCCTAGTACTGTCGTACCTAACTTTTAGACAAGCTTCTTCACCGGAATATTCCACCAGATTCACCACAAGATGGATTATTTCATGACATATATCATTACGATCATGAACATTACATGAATACATTATTATGTATTATGTTACAATATAAATAAAATACAAAAAATAATGTATATGTATTTTGGTATGCCAATTACAGTGTAAAATATTTAGAATAATGTAGTTCATTACCTCATTAATTCTAGAAGATTCTGTGTAAATTGCATTTCTTCCACCACACAGTGACATACCTGCAAAAAAATAAAAATAAAATAAGAATATGCAATATGTATAATCCTCAGAAATTAAATGATTATTTTAGTGAAATGTTAAAATTACCCCGCTCGGTACAGATAAAGTCATATAGTCACATCCCTCTGGTTTTGTAATTGGGGCTTTTGTTGAATAACAAAACACCTGATTTATGTTTAG
>BOPP01000087.1:1481691-1511539 GCA_017312745.1 Gryllus bimaculatus | reverse complement strand
GCATCGCGAACGCTCGTCCCGCAAGCGCTGGCGTCGGGCGCGTCCAAGGCGGCCGAACGCAACCGTTTTCTCCAAAAGCGCCGGCGGTGGCGTGGCGATGGGCTGAGGCGGTGGAAACGACAGGTGTAGCAGCGGCGGAGGGGGGGAGCAGGTAAAGGGCGAAAGGGTAGGATACGGCGGGAGCTGTGGAGATGGTGAAGTAGATACGGGGTATTACGGACGCGCTGGGGCGGTGTCGATGGTGGACAGGGAAGATGGCACGGGTGGGAGCTGCAGGACTGTAGAAGGCGTGCAGAGAGGGTGAAGGGGTGGAGGGTAAATTGTTGCAGCTGTTGACGCAAGGGTGGTGGGGTTGGTGGGGCGCGGAAGTGGTGGGAAACGCGGGGTTGTAAGAGATGAAAATAGGTGCGTTATTGGAAGCGGTGTGGCGACAGGAGGAGTGAGGGGAAGGCGGTGGAAGTAAACCTCGGCGGCGGTTGCGGGGGAGCGGGCGGTGAGGTGTGGCGTGGGGCGAGGGCGGCCCCGCAGGTGCCTGGTGCGGAGAGAGACGCGTCCGCGAGAGGCCCGCCGAGATTATCCGCGCTGTTTTACACGTCAGTATCCCCTCGAATAACGGGCGCGCCGGTGACGCTAACCAACACGCGGACAGATGGAGCTGCTCCGAGGCGGGCGGCGGAGAGGAACGGCGGGCAGGGGGGGAGGCCTCTGAGCGGAGAATAAACCGCAGGCCTGGTCTGCCGAGGGGATAGCGAATAGAGGGACACGAAGGAAGAGCCTGCTGAGGGAAGCTGCGGTGGATCTACATGCGGTGACGATGTGGCTGTGCTGTCAGGCGGAGCAAGACAGAAGTTGTGGGTGGGATGCGCGTTAACGAGACATAATAGACTATAATACACTCAATAGAGGGATTGTTGAGTGGAAATTGGCTGTCTGAGGAGGTTATATATAACAGACAAAATGTTGAACAAGAGTAGTAGATGAATTTGGTAAAAGCCTTTGCCTGTTTGAAGTTAGAGAAATTCACATAAAATTAATTAAATCATCAGAAACGCAAAATTATCTTTTATAAGAATGAATTCGAATAAATAACACGTTTTCGTCGTAAAATAAATTGAATTGAATCATAATTTATATATACAATTTCAAGAATTAAATTAATTTAGAGACGAAACACCAGCAAAACTGAAGTGTGACTAACGTATGTATTGCAGTGCTAACGGAAACGAAGTTTTATAATGAAAAGATATGCTAGCTAAACTGCGATAATATGCATGACTGGCATTCATTGGAATTGGGATTCCAGAAGGAAGGAAAATAGTACAAGTATGAAAGGAATCGTGAAGGCAAGCGGATGACGCAAGCATATAAAAATAGTAGTATAAGGAGAACGTGTGCCACAACAACATGTAAAGGCGTGGAAACTATGTAAGACCGGAGAAAATCGGAACGGCAAATGATAGAAATGTTCTGTGATGCTCTTTATCGATAGCGTAGGAGTGAGAGGGTAGCGTCTAGAAGAAGTGCGGACAGGAGCAGAAGCTGAAATCCGCCAGACGGCGCGAGCAGAGGCAGTGAGAGAAGAAGGCGAAGCCATGCAGGAGCGTGGCGGGCGGGTCATGAATAGCCTCCAAAGGGAAGGCTGCAAAAAAGGGGAAGAAACAAGCGCCAGGGGCGATGTACAGAGCGGTCTGCGTCCTACGTGCGAACACTCGATGAGCCGCAGAGACGGCGCAGCGTAAATGATGTTGCGCTGAGGCTTGCAAGGTCACGAAGCGGCCCTCCGTCGGTCCGAGAAAACTGAGACAGTGAGACGGGGTAGCAGGCACAGGCACAGATTCGCCTGACGATGCATAGACAACTTTAAATTTAAACGCGAAATATTCTGACGTGATCATTTTAATATTAAGATGAGTAACTTATTACACATGTGATCTGTATTTAATTTGCATACAAAATCGAAGTATAATTGATCACTATTTTATCTATAATTAAGCTTTTCCCATGTGTAAGCAGTCGTATTATCCAGTGACAATGATTGTCCTGTAAATTTTGTTTGTTTATGCAATTTCAGTCGCAGTTGTCGCTACAACTATCCATGAGCCTGATTGGCTCAACTGCGTGGGATTATGGAACTACACTCACGTGGTGAGTATTCTTCCGTAGCTAAGCAGGATTCCGCCTGTCCTGAACCATTTCTTCCTTCGCACAACTACAGGAAATTGAAACGATTTTGAAAGCAATGCTACAGCAGTTGTTTAGCCCCGACCGCGGAATCAAACACAATCCGACCACGAGAAGGCTATGTACGCGCCTAGCAGCCATTCTAAGAGTGCATAAATGTTTTTTGCCTTCTCATCTAAGTCATACAACTACTACGCGTGTATCTGACATTAAGTTAATTGCTGTTGCTATAGTGGTTCCATGTATCCTATATATAATTTCCTAATTAAAAAATTATATAATTAATATATATCTGTTTAATTATTATATCAAAATAATAATGCGATTGGAATGAGCTTCTCAGCAAGTTGTTTATTCTTATACTCTCATTTGTATGAAGGACGTATTAATGCAAAAAGTAGTACATACGAAGTCGCACATTAAAGTATGAGAACATTCCCCACTCGTTTGTGAGCAAAGAGAAATTACAGCGCTTTATCAAATTTTGCGTAACAGCACGTTGTGTGTGATCATATCGGAAGTGCCGTTCATCTTCCAAACGGGCCCCGTAATTTACACATGAACAGAATGCCTGCACAGCGGCTGTGTTCGCCGCGCGCTGCCTGTGCCGGTCGCTCCTTTCCGCGGCCGAGGGCTGCAAGTGGCCGCGCCGCCGCCCCGCGCCTCCGCAAGCCCGCGCAGCGCCCCCCCCTCGCGCCCCGTCGCGGCGCGCTTTCCCTACGCCACGCGACTTTAAATTATAGCCACGCCGTATTGTTTTGGCGCGCGCGCCCCCCGCCCGCCCACCGCGCTTCACGCCTCACGGCTCCACGCCGAGAACGTCTTCGCCCGCGCCGCGCCGACCAGCTTCACTTCCTCCCACTTCTTTTCCTTTCGTCCGTCACGTCTCCTCGCCCTTCTCCTCCTCTCTCTCCGTCTCGCCCCGCTCAGTCCGTTCCTCCCTTCCACTCCCCGTTTCTTCCACCTCTCTCCGCTCCCTACCTTCCCTCGCTTCTCACTTGCTCCCCACCGCATTCCCCCAGCGCTCCTTCACACTACAAGACCACTTCGCACACAAATTCCAATCTCACAGTCACACTGTTTACATAGTGGAAAGTCTGCACAGCTTTAATACAGTACCCTTATTATTTTATTATTCTTTTATACCTGATCACAGTTTGGCCACTAATTTCGCCTCTAACAGTAAGAACTCATTGTACTTATTTTGTGTTCAGTAGCATTTAGGTGCACACCTCTGCATTATGTTTGATATGTTTGATTCAATTTGTTTGATCTTCCATCCATGGAAGAAAAAATCAAAGCTTTACGAGAATTAACCAACCAATAAATGCTTACGTAGCAGACTCGTACGATCATTTCATGATATTCTTTTTTGATGTTCTTGATGTTTCTTTATGTTCCACGACCCACGCTCTGCTATATAGAATTAGTGTGCTCTCGTTAGTATACTCGCCGCCAAGCTTAAGCCTGACGTCCAGCGCCCTCCATCCTTTGCTTCCCCAACCTGTTTGCCGTCAAAACCAAACCCAAACTTCGCGGGAGTTCTGAGGGAAGTTGACCTGCTCTTGTCTGTGCGAGAGGTTAGCGTAACACGCCGAAACCAAAGCCGTTCGAGTTGGAAGCCGGGGAAGTCGAAAGTTCCTAAATGTTCGTATTCTCTACTCGACGATTTTAAAATCTTATTGAATAAGTATTAGGAACACCATCAAAGTAATATGCAAAATAAGTATTCTCAGAATTTTTCTCTCGTGCAGTCTATTTATGTCACTTACTCAGAATTAAGCTGCAGTGTATGTAGTGTACATTTCAGGGACATGTTTAAATATATATATGATGGAAAAAGATACATTATGTCTGACTTGCTCGCGTACAATATAAGCAGGAAAGCATAGTGTTGGTTGGGTTGCCAGCAGCAGGCGCTAACCCTTGACCTACGGCAGTCTCTTTTCAACTTTTCTTCCAATCAGCCAGCCTTTAAGAGTAAACTCATTTTTTCTCATGATCATCCAAGTACGATTATTGTCATAAGTAAGTACGATTATTTTATAATTTCATTGCTTAGTTAGACGGAAGGGGTTCTTGTGAAGAGGACGTTGCGTTTGTTTCAGGCGTCTCCAAGTCCTCTGGGTCTCTGATCGGTTCACCCGGGGTGTTTGTAAATGTTAGTAGTTATGCATGACTATATACGTTAACAAAAATAACGATTTCGAAATACTTCTACCTAACGCCAGGATTCCCTGGTAGGAAACCTAATGTAATACACAATCAGAACAAGCCTTGACTACCATCCCCAAGTGAGAACGAGGCACTAGAAAGGAGTGTATGTGAGACTGTGTATGTGTGAGGCGTGTGTGTGAGAAAGGCGTGTGTGCGGGAGAGAGGGAGGGAGAGGGAGAGGGATTTATTCTCTAATACTTGGATCATACACTTACGAAAATAGACAATGTCACACTTTTTCTGAATTTTGCATTTTACCCTTTTTTAGTAATTTCTTAGTCCTCTTTTACTTTTGTGCCATTTCAATACATAAAAAATTCTGGATTAGGAATCGTGTTAGGAGTATCAATATTTAAGATGTATTTGCATGTATTAAATATCAAACATTTTGGCAATTAAAACAATATTACATGCATCATATTACAATGATATTGTAGTCTACAATCAGAGTGATTTAATATTTTATCCACAGTATCTCAGCAAAATAAAATTAATTATACGACTTTCACTTTCAGTTATATTAAATCAATGTACATAATTTACAATTTCAAATTAAATGACAAGAGAATTTTTCAAGATATTCATAGAACAATCCAAATATCAATAAGCAGCGTAGTAATGAGTACACAGTATAATAGAGAAAGAAATGTGATCCATAATGCATTTCTATTTTTTAAACAAAGACCGATTAATTAATTAAATAAATTATTAATTTAAGTTATTAATAATTTATTGAAATAAATTAATAAATGAATTCAATAAAGCATTTTGGCAATATCGAGGACGCTGATAAGTAGAAATTTGGAAATAATGCCATCAATTATTAATAAAATTGCTGATGAGGGTGATACATTAAAAAATTCAGAAAAATTATGGCTACGCGATTGTAAATATCGTAAGTAACAACAATATATAAAATTAGATATATATTTTTTTCTTAAACGTCTAAAAATTATAGGTTAACAAACTCCATAAAAAAGTAGAAATTTAAGACCCATTTACTTTCGTTTAAGAGAGACCCATGAGCGTAAGTTTCACCGTACTTATACGACGAAATATCACAAACAAGAATTACTCTTCTCATATTTTCGTCATAAATAATTATAAAACAGATGCGAGAATCCATTATTTGCGCTTACAACGAATGGAATTACTTTTACCTGGCACTCGTCTACCCCAAAACTAAGCTTTTCCGTTAAAATTGAATTATTGTTTTGCATTGTTTCTCTCACACAAAGATGTGTGCTTTTCAATGCTTAAAACCGTTTGTTTCGAAGTTAGTTTTTAATTTATTTGTAATTTTTAAAGGGTGTGCATAAAACTTCGTAAAAGTATATTGCAAGGAGTGGCTGTGTTACACAAGGAAGCAACAAACAGCTGAAAGTAGACCGCATTTGAAAGTAATAGCAGGAGAAAGTACTTGAAATATCGAAGAAATGTGAAAGAAGATAAGAAAACTAAGGTCGAAGGTGTAACGTATCATCATGGGACACTGTAGAGCTAATAAATCTTAATCTAGCTTTTCCCTAAAGTTACTTCTTGCCTTGTTTGACACAACGTGAAACATCATAACTCTTCTAATTTTCAAAATATCTTTATTATTCCTTGTTAATATAACAGAACAACAGTTCTCGTGCCTTAACTTGAAATTGATATAGAAACTGTATATTAGCAATAATAAATTGCTCTGTTAATCGGTAGTTCTTAGTGATGTTTTAAAGTTCTAATTCAAATCATTCCAAATAACATATAGATCATCGTATAAAACCATCGTAAATCAGACACTAAATTATAATATTGTACAAATAGCAATCCTGAAAAGGATTCATAAAAAATGTTTTAAAATTCATAAGTTATGATATTCCAAATAATATACTGTTTTGGAAGAAGAAAAGCATAGCGGATAAAATTTTTTAAAGGATTTTTTTTAAAAACATTTTTTGACTATTATAGTACCTAATCCTTCGTATAAGCATGTTTAAATTTTGGTATATGCCATAAATACAAATTTTAAAACTCAGGTAGACGAGTACCTTAATCAGAATATTTACGTATGTAAACTAGATTGCGACAGAAAAGAGTTGTATGAATTAATATCTCTCTCCTTTCTTCTAAAAATTTGTTTCATAAAACTTTAGTGTTATTCAAATAGGATGAATGCTGTAGTGACACAGGCAGACAAATATGCACATGTTGTTTCAAGATGAAACACAAGAATTAAAAAACGTGACTTCAACAGACAACAATGATATGTCTTTTCGTGTTATTATTTAAAGTTGGAAAATATAAAAGAACTACAAATATTTACATATTTTTAATATTTGCCAACATATTACAAAGATAAGATGAACATGAAATGTTCTTTCTATAGTAAGTACAGTGAGATGTATTCTCAATAACGGATTCCAAATGGTAATGAGTAGGTTTCAAACAAGATTTCCTTACCCTTCTTTTTGAGTCTCGGCACTAGGTCAACGGAGTCACTAATTATACTACCTTAGATAAAGTTACTGTATTTTCTGTCACACGATTATTTATAGCAAGCACATTAAAGAACTTTTCCAAAAAAAATACACTCTTCCTTGCTTCAACATTCAAGCACGTTGTCCAAACACGTCCGCACAAAACGCTGATAACATGAATTATTTAAAAAAGCATTTTTATCTGCTAAACTCCCCCTAGCATGCAAACCCTGAGGCCCAGTGCACACCACTCAGAATGTAATTCGTCTGTCCGTATACTACCACTCAAAAAAATCCCTTATTCCCAAGCATGTGCCGTGAACTACGTACTTTTATACGCATATTTGGGTTTAACAGGCACGCACGCGCTCATAGTTTTACAACTGATACAAACTGGCAGATTACGCAGACGCCGCAGCCGTCGAGAATTAGGCTTTCGACGAATTTCACAATTTTTCCGCGTCGGCCTGTCCGTCGAGTTCGAAGCTGCAATGAGCCCCTCGCGCCAATTTTTTTTTTTTCGCGTGGAGAGCGTGCGCTGCTCCGCGGAGAGATGACGGTGATAACACGCCCTCGCCCTTGTCGGCGCCCTCATCTGGAAGCGATACACGCGCGGACAACGCGGCCCGTCCGTTGTCGTGGGGAAGGGACACGTGTCCTGCCCGTCTGCCCGTCCGCCGCCTGGCTTGCCCGGGAAGCCGCTCGCGCTGATTCGGCCCGGAGGACCGCGGGCCCCTAAATCCCTAATGCAGCCCAGCTACCAGCTTTGGGCGCTTTGGCGGGGTCGGGTTGTCAGCTGATTCAGTGTCCATCACGGTCATTACGATGTTGTAATTCGATGACTACTTGTTTTTACGGAAACGTCTTTGAGTGGATGATGCATAACTAGATCTGGTGTCCTGATATTCACATCATTAATGTTCTTTTCTGTCCTCTCTTTTCTCTCCTCTCTTCCCTTTCTTCCCTCTCTCTCTCTCTCTCTTCTCTCCTTCTCTCTCTTCCTCTCTCTCTTTCAGTAAGTTTCCTGTCACGCTATGTTTGATACGTAACAGAATGTGATTGTTACTTTATATTGCAAATTAAGTTGCATTCCAATGAGTTAAACAAAGAGGCTGCTTCGTGAAGTACAGACTGGTAAGATTTTCCAACGTCAGTCCTTCAGTGGTCTGTCTGGTTAATTCGAAAATATTAATTGTCAAGAAATATAGTTATGCATTCAATAATTTTTCAAGTAGGATGTTTTTTTTCATCCACAGACTGCTGCAGCGGGGCGGTGCCAATATCTATACGCTCCTGGAAGGCGCACCGGAATGTTGTTAGCTTCCTGTCGCGACCTGTTGTAACCGCTTTCCAACGCGCATGTGATTGGTGTCCTTTCAGAGCTGCTTATTCAGAGGAGGAAACTGGTAAAGGCAGTAATGGTCACGTCAGCGGGGCAGTCAAGGGTGGTACTCCGCGTAGTGTTGCGATGTGTATTGGGCACAGCGTGTACGCGCCACGCGACACACGGCTGTTGTAGTAGGTTTGCGACAGCACTCGCGGCACCCAGCTTCGCAGAGTTCTCCTCATTTGCAGGACACTTCTAGCTCACAAGTTTGTGCATGGTCTGCGATAATTGGCAAGCGAAAAAGTTAATCACGCTAATAGTTAGTATGTAACGTCCCTGTCCCGAAATTCTTCTACTCTCACCCCTTTTGTCCATTGTTTGGACGCTCCGAAGATCGTTCTGAACGTGCCGTCGCCATTTGAACATTGCTCCTCCCCTCTCCGAAAACACGCTAGCTGCCAGTCGAAAAACACTAATCTACACATGGAGGATCGTCAGCGTAGCCCGTCTTCACTCACTAAGTGAGTCTCTTTTCTCGGTTTTCCCCGACTAAACGCAAAGTGCTAATGGAGTAGCGTGTTGCAAAAGATGAGCCTGAACGCAACGTAACGCGGACAGGTGTAGAGGTTCACTGTGCGAGGACTACGCTACCAAACGGCAAGCGTGCGACTACCGTGCTTTCAGCCTTCTCCCTACACCAAGCACCAGGAGGAGAAAACGCTGCCAGTCCGTTCCATTACTTCTGGGAAAAATGGGTCGGTTACTTCTAAGGACAGACCTTGGCATAACGAAACTTTAGAGATATCTAAGATAATAATATATATATAATTATATATATACATATATTATATACCACATAATTACAATTACATACATACATCCACACGATAATAATCAAAGACAATTTACTTTACTAACGCTGTGTAAGAATTACCGGGAGTCGGATATGCAATGTCGGTGAATATAAGCCGTGCGAGTGGCCCAAGCCCCGCGCTTTATCACACCACTACCCCTCCGCCATCCCAGCGTGCTCGTCATGCACCTCCTGATGTGTGCTTTCTCAAAACGTCTTGTCTCTCCCCTACCTGGCCCACCCTCCCATCGCACCGATCTACTACTTCCTCCTCGGAGCTACCCCGCCGCAGGCATTCCTGCATTTCCGCCTTTCCAGCCAACCACACTCGTGCACGCCAGCTCCGCACGCACCCCCACCCCTGCGTCCCACACTCCACCTACCGCACAACAACACCCCGCCACTATGCCACCCTGCCACGCATCTCGCCTGCCTCTCCGTACACGACACCCGTTTCCGCACGAAACTCCCCGCACACATCCACACATGACATTCCAGCATGCATCCACCCACCATTCGGCCACGCTACCGCAGATCGCCTTCCCCAGCGCAACACATGCCCATCCCGCCATGCAACTTCGCTACGGCACCGCCCGCAACCACATCCCCTAGCCACGACCCGACCGCGTCGCCACCGCCGCCTCGGTCACATGCCTTTCGCCCATTCCGTCAGGCATCACGTCTCCCGCCCCGTCAGGCCTCAACTTTGCCTCGTGCTGCCCTCCTCGTCCCCCCCCCCCTAGGCCACATCGCGCTGCACCGGGCGCGTTATCTTCGCGAGCCTCCAGCCAACGCCAATTTCGCGCTTTCCACCGAGGAGCATTACAGAGGAAAGTTATTTGCGGCGCCCGCGCGTGCCCCTGCGGAAATGGAGGCGTCAGCCATGCGATGTTGCGCGCGGCGGCCTCATAGCGACCGAAAAAGGTTTGCCGTCACAAGGGAAAGGCTCAATATGCAGGCGGATAGAAAGGGCAATGAACGAATGCATCGCCAACGCGGGGCCCAAATCGAACTTACCACTCCGCTCCCTGGCGGAACTCTGCGTGCGAGAGAAAATGTACTTGTTATTCGAAATCTAGACGCGGAAATTTCAGTTGTAAATTTCAATTGCCAATACCTGAAGTAAATATAACCTTACATCTGGAATAGAAATGCTTTTCAAACACGAGACAAAAAAATGTTTACAACTTCCGAATTACATTAAAATCAAGTACGTAATAATTTCCCATTACATGAAAGAAAATAGATTATTTACTTGTGGATAAAACAGTAAAATTTGGTGTGTGAAGATAGTAAAGCGATTTGAACCAAAGAAAAGAAATCAACAAACGAGCAAGATCAGAGAGAACAAAAAAATATTTTTTATACTAACTTTGTTAAAACTAACTTTGTTTGACAAAATAAAGATACGTAAAGATACATGAAATTAAAAGGCATGCAAGCAAACTCGAGAAGATACGGAAAATAAAGAACGAAATAACGTCGTCTGTTCACTATTATTCAAATAATGATTTCTCCAAGGAATCATGAAAGCAGTGAAAGAAATGAAGCAAGAAAATAATTATTTCAACGATGCAAGCAGCAAATAAATAAACAAATATATCAAATTCGAACAACAATTCGACAGTCACACATACAAGAGTTGAAAGGAGACAAAGAAAGCGAGCGTTGTAGGCGCGGCTTCCGGCGCCGGTCAAAACGCAGAAGCGGACTCGGCGCGGCGCTAACGGAGAGGCTCTGCGCGCACTGCAGGCCGGACGTCTCTCGTCGGCATCCGGCCCCTCCCCTTCCACCCCTCCCGCCCGCTCGAACTTGGTCCGATCCGCACCGCCTGATTCGCCTCGCCCCGCCCCGTCCATACTCCCGTCCCGTGTCGCACCACGCCATGGCCTCCCACCTGCCCTGATTTCCCCCGCAACGCTCTCAGTTCACTCCGCCAACTCCCCGCCCAGTCTAGCGACTCGGCACGACATTCCACCGCACCTCCCGCAAGCGCCCTCCGCCTAACCCACCGCTTCGCCCCCCTGTCTCCACCCCACCCGTCACGCCACACGTGCATGGAAAGGAACGGACAAAACTTTTAAGGTCGGATTATTTTTTCATCTGGTCTTTTTTCCTGACGCAATATTTACAATTAATTGCGTTATGGCATGTCATTAGCTTGACATGGCAGATCCGGTCGTATCCTATCTATGGGATATATCGGGTTGTTTTTTTTTTTTGCTTTTGGTGTGGGACATACGTTTTTTTTACTTTTAAATTGGGAAGACTAAAGAAACAAAATAGTGTGTTTTATTACAAGGGAGAATTTCAAGATCATTAGCATTTAATTCTTTTCGTGAATGGCGAGGGTAGGCAAAAAATTAAAGAGGTCAAGAATTTTTAATTGTTATGGGCCAAGGGTGAAAGGCACGAGGGATTCAAAATTATATTTTTGTCATGAAGATGTGATTCTAAAATCAATAATTAATAAATATACATCAACTGACTTCTTTATTGACAGCGTGGCAAGGACAGCTCACTACTGTTGAGGGCTACAATCACATTGCACTACACGGTTTGAGGACAAGGCACACGAAACTCTACCAAACACAAACATGCCCTCTTGCACGGAAAGGAACCGGCGAGGCGCAGAGAAGATTCAGTGTACGCGAAATGAAGAAATAGCGAAGACGAAAGAGCGCAGGTAGACCTGCGGCGGCGGGAAGCGGGGCGAAGCGGGCGGAGCCGGAGAAGAGCAGCCAGCAACGGAGGGACAGTGGGCAAAAAATTCAGTGTATGCGCTGCTTACCCACGTGGCCCAGGCGCTGAGCGACAGTCGCCTAGCACGACGACACCGAGCACGCGCCTCGCACATAACAAAAAAAAAAAATTAAAACTAGATAACAAAAAAAAAAAAAAAAAAAAAGAAAAACAATAGCATAGACATAAAAAAAAAATAATATATAATAAATAAAAATAAAAAAAAAAGAAAAAAAAAAAAAAAACATGAAAAACAGAGAAAAATAAAATAAAAAAAACAGCAAAATAACAATAAGACAACAATAACAGAAACAGAAACAAAAAAGAAAAAAAAAAAAACAAAAAACAACCAAATACAAAAAGAAAAAAAAAAAGATAAAAATAAATAAAATGAAAAGTAAAAAACTAAATAAATAAAAAAAAAAAAAAAGAAAAAATATAAAAAAAAAAGAAAACAAAATTGCCACTAACACCGCAAGACACAAACGTAGAACAAGAAAACACAGAACTACCAGCATCACGCCCCGCCCCGCTCTCACGGTACCCGCCCAGATCCCAGTCATACAGGCTCCACGCCCCAGAAGTAATACAAAAAACAACATAAAAAAAACAAACAAAACAAAAAAAAAAACAAGCCCGTCAGACAAAAACGAAAAAAACACAGTACCAAAAAAAAAAAAAAAAAACAAAAGAAAAGAAAAAAAAAAAAAAAAACAAGACACAATCAAAAAACAACACGATAACAAAGAACAAACATAACACACAATACAACCCGCACCCCAGATACCAAAACCAGACCACAACAAACGATACCAGAACATCAAACAGGTAAAAACAAAAACAACAGCACAAAAACACAAAAGTAACCAAAGAACCAAGCCCCGTCCAGCCCACGAACCCAGCAGCGCACCGCCCCGTCCCAGCCCCGATGCCCCGTTCCAGACCCAGCCCCCTCCAGCCCCGCCGCCGGTCCAGCCCTCGCCCGTCAGCCCGCCCCGTCCTAGCCCCGCCGTCCAAGCCCCTCTCCCCCTGTCCAGACCCGCCCCGTCCTAGACCCGCCCACGTCCAGACCCCGCCCCGTTCACACGGACACCCGCCCATTACTCACGTCCAGACCCGCTCCCGTCCAGACCCGCCCCGCTCCAGACCCCGCCCGTCCAGCGAACCGTCCCCGCCAGACCCGCCCCGTCCCAAGCCCGCGCCGTCCAGACCCGCCCCCGTCCAGACCCGCCCCGTCCAGCCCCCCCGTCCAGCCCCGCTCCCGTCCAGACACCGCCCCGTCACCAGACCGCCCCGTCCAGACCGCCCCGTTCAGCCCGGCCCGTCAGTACCGCCCGTCCAGAACCGCCCGTCCAGACCCGCCGTCAGACCGCACCTTCAAGCCCGTCCGTCCAGACCCGCCCCGTCTCATCCCCGGCTCACGTTCCGATCCCCCGCCCGTCAGTACCGCCCCGTCCAGACCCGCCCCGTCCAGACCCGCCCCCCCTCACCCCCCCCCCCCCCCCCCCCCTGCCTCCACCCACCTCATCCTCCCCCCCCCCGTCAAGCCCGCCCAGTCCCGAGACCCGCCAACGCTCAGCCCCGCACCAGTCAGCCTCCCGCCCGTCGATAGCCGCCCTGTCCTGCCCCGCTCCGCG
Organism: Gryllus bimaculatus; assembly: GCA_017312745.1. Classification (NCBI taxonomy): domain Eukaryota; kingdom Metazoa; phylum Arthropoda; class Insecta; order Orthoptera; family Gryllidae; genus Gryllus; species Gryllus bimaculatus. The sequence continues at coordinate 1,498,120 of BOPP01000087.1, read as the reverse complement.
CTCACCAACCCCGCCGCCTTCTCCCCCAAAAAACAAGGCCCCGGGGGGGCTCCCCCCCCTCCCGGGGGTTTTTCCCCCCCGCCCGCCCGTCCAGCCCGCCCGTTCCAGCCCCGCCCCCGCCAGCCCCGCCCCGTCCACGCCTTCCCGTTACAGCACCCGCCCCGTCCAGCCCGGCCCCGTCCAGCCCCGCCGCGTCAAGCCCTCGCCCCGATCCCAGCCCCGCACCCGTCCAGCCCCGCCCCGTCCCAGACCCGCCCGTCGAACCCGCCCGTCCAGCCCCGCCCGTCCATCCTCGCAACCGTACCAGACTCCGCCCAGTCAACACGCCGTTCCCGAGACCCGCTCCCACCGTCCCAGCACCGCTCCGTTTGCTGTCAGCCGCCGCCCGTCCATTACCCGCCGTCCAGCCACCGCCCCGTCTCAGCCCGCCCCGTGCCCAGACCGCTCCCGTCAGCCCCGCCCCGTCCATCCCGCCCCGTCCAGCACCCGCCCGTCCATCCCACGCCCGATTCCAGACCGCCGTCCGATCCACGCCTCACCGCCCCGGATTCCAGGACCCGCCCGATCAGTGCCACGCCCCGCTCAAGACCCCGCCCGCTCCAGCCCGACCCCGTCCGCCGTCGGCCCAGTCCAGCCCACGCCCCGGTCCAAACCCGCCCTATCAGACCGCGCCCTCCAGAGCCCTCGCCCGGTCCATCCTCTCGCCGTCAGACCGGCCGCCCCGCTCCAGACCCGCCCACTCCAGACCGCCCGTCCAGAGCCCCGCCCCCGTCCAGCCGCCCCGTCCGATACCGCCCCCGTCCACCTCGCAACCCGCCTCGCAGCCCCCCGTCCACCGCCGTCAGACCGCCCGCGTCCAGCCCGGCCCCGTCCATCCCCCGCCCGTCCAGACGCCCGTCCACCGCTCCCGTCGCCCGTCCAGCCCCGCCCCGTCCAGCCCCGCCCCGTCAGCCCCCCTCCAGCGCCGCCAGCCGCCCTCCCCGCCCCCGCCCCGTCCAGCCCCGCGCCCGTCCCGCACCGCCCGCAACCACCGCCGCCTCAGCCCCGCCACGCGTCCAGCCCCGCCCCGTCCAGCCTCGCCTCGGCCCGCCCGCCCGCTGTATCGGGTAGCCGGCCCGCCGACGACGCGCACGCTCTTCAAAGTAGACGCGCGTTCACACGCCCGACCTCTGGAAAAATAGTGGGGTGCACGGTCCGTTGCTTAGTGCTAGAGCGCACGGCTGATGACCCGTTGCTCTGCGCGATCTCCGAGTCTCTGTCCGTCGATGTCGACTCGCGACTCGTGTAGGCTCTTCGTGCGTTCTCTCCATTCTGCGTGCCCTCGCGCTCGTTCGGATCTATTGTTTTCTCCTGTTGGCCGACGATGGCCCTCTCGACCGCAGTTTCGAATGGGTTCTCGGCTTCCCTCCATTATCTTTTTACCAGTTTCGTTGCCCTATTTTATAAATTACGAGTTAATTATTCAACACATTTACTTGCCTCTGCATGCCTTCATTTGCGTGCTCATTGAATATGCATTGAATATGCCTACCTTGTTTAATTCCCTCAATATTTCTGCCTGCGCGTTTTCCGAATAACGTTTGTCTGTTTTAAGTTCACGTAATGGTTTGTATGACCCGTTCGTTCTCCCACTTTTATGCTAACTCGCTAACTTATTTGCTCATTACTCCAATCCCATATTTGCTACTTACTGCGTAACACTCCTATCTAAGAATACTTACATAAGAACTCATTAGAATCCCACTTGATTTCATTTCCTTAGCGCGTTCGCTGTCCCTCCATTCACTTGTCCCAATTGAAACCAATTTACGCCAATTCACCGAACGTCACAAAAAGTCGAATATCTCATTCGAAAATTATGAATTCATATTTTAATAGTGATTCACGCTTGTTTTGCCACACCGACAGTCATGTAATATTTTCCCTATTACTCATTATGAACATAACTCACGATGAAATATAGTTCTACCATATTCAATCATAGTTCACACGAGAATATGAATGGCAGTCCATAAAACAAATTAATAATATGATCAAAAGATGGACTAAAAGACTTGGTTAACTCTCACAAAAATGAAAATAAAATTTGTAAATGAAGAATCGATACGTAAGCACTTCATTAAAACGTGAGAGTCGTAATATTGATTAGAGAAAAATCATTTAAAGGGCCGTGCGCAATATCTGGTTTCTCGTGCTTGATTTCAGAGAGCAAAACAACAAATGTTTTCACAGTGGGTAAAACATCGCGAAGCGTGTACGAAACATCTGTAACGATTCGCCATTGTCTTTCGTCTTCACGCCTTCGTTAATTATTTACAAACTGTTTCCGTCCAGACTAGAATCCATTTACTTTTGTACTAGTAAGGTATTTATAGTTGTTTTGTATGTAATTTATATTTTTTACTTGACGGAATGTATTTAGCTCACGGCGCGTTAAAAAATAGTACACACAACACGGGAGCGAGGTGATTCCCGCACTCGTCTCTTTCGACCCAACTCGTGCGTGAATCAACTGTTTCGCGCCCTCGTTACATAAACTACTATTTACAATTACTCTTCTCTTCAAATGTTCACAAATCATAAGCATTATGAAACTGCTCAAAGAGAAAACAAAGGAGATACTTTGTGAAATGTATATTTTTATGTGCAAGGTGTGAGGAAATTTTAGTGCCCCTATCTAGAATTACAAAAAATATGATCATGGATTTGTTAATCAGTAGCATTTCAAAGACTTATTCAAAGGGATGGATCACGTAGCTGGAATAATACTAGAAAATTGAAATAAGATGTTCTTTTGTCTAATAAATAAATAACATTGTAAATATATTGTCTGAATGAAGTGGTGTTGGTTTCGGCGGGGAAATTATTGTCTTTCATACTATTTAATTAGTAAAGTAAAGGAGGCATGAGCTGCGAATAGTCTGGTAGAGGATGCAAACTGCACTTCCAGAAGATTTTTATAATTGGAATGTTGATTTAAAAAAACAAAATGTGATCAATCATACGTACAGTGACATCATGTGAATCATCACGCAAGGCGACATCAATTGTAAAATTTCAAGCTGTCACTGTCATTATGGATCTCATCAAACACAGTTACATCACACAGAAAATGAAGCCGTTAATTTAGATATTCATATATACAACATCATTGGGGCTCTCTTCTAAAGTACAAGCAGAAATCACTGAAACCACAACTGTAAGTCTTAATACATAAAAAAGGAATGTGCGTGCGTATGACCCACACTACACCTAGGACGCCTGGATACATTTCAAACTAACTTTGCACACGTTTGACTTTCAATCAGAAAAATGTACTGCGAGGGTAAGTTACACGCAATGTTCCTAAGAATGGACAGAAAACTGACACGGATAATTAAAATCAGAATGCAACTACAAGAAATGCAATATATAGAATGTGAAAATAAAATAAATTGTAAAAGTGCCATTAAAATTTATTTAATATCTTTATTTGAAATAATGAAATTCTGCGTTTAGGAAAAAAAAAAGTATTTGTGCATTTGTATGTATTCATGCATTTGAAATGTATGTATTTAAATGCATGTTAATATGTATCCATTTAAATCAGAAAATTTAAGAAATGCAACCGAATGTATGCATTACGGGCGATGAGGGAAGGGCTCATTACTGTTATACTAAATAATTACTCTATCTGGGTAATAAGCTACGAGAATACAATTTAAGAACAGCACGGAGGTCAAGGTCCTCAAACCTTTATTTAGCCTCCTCACCAGTAGCGAAACGAAATGAGTGCGGGCCCGCCCGCAAAACATTTATCCGGGCCCTCTGAGTAAAAGTGTGTAGCAAACACAAGCAGTGTTAGTACCTTAAGTAATAAAAAAATCCCCTAAAACCGTTCTGCCACTGCTCCTCACGAACAGCACCGACTGGCACAGAGCCGCCGAGGGCTGAGGGATGTCCGGGGCAGCGCGCGCGTGTTGGCGGAATGCGAATCGCTGCCCACGTGCGCCCTCAGCGCTCCCCTCCGGAGCTCGCGCCCGCGGCGGCCCCCGTCCTCCGTCCTCCGTCCGGGCGGCGCCTCCGTCCCCGGCGACCCCGGGTCGCGCCTCGCGTGACGGGATCTCCGGGTCCCAGTTGTGGGGCGCGCCCCCGAAACTCATTGTTGGACTTCATAAATCCTGCGAGCATTGTTCGCAAAAATAATCTGTCGTGATGGTCGCGTGCGACCTAGCGGAAGCGAGACAGTTTTTGCCAAATAGCTAAAGAATGTGATGAATTATCTCAAGAAGTAGAGGAATGGCACTTGTAATACAGTACATTTGAATGTACAGTCGCGAAATTGTAGGTGTTCCTGTGCTTTTTTTGTTTTTGGACTTGTTCCCGTTATACTCAATAAACGCGAACATCGTGATAACTGTAATAATGTTTACTTAAATTGAATTATATAATAAACTAAGATAATCTGATGACTATAATCAATTGATATACTATAATAAATGTAACTAGGTTTACTAAAATTTCAATGTTCTTTGAGTTTCCAAGAGGATCCTTAAGTTATCGATTCTAGTTCCAAAAGTCAACAACCGCTCACCGAATGTATAGTAGAAAATCAAGTTTTCTGTTTGAAAAAAAACCAATAAGGAATGCACACGAAATTAGTTTTAAAAGTCTACAATTTGTTGCTCGAGATCATTTATATATGTAGTTACAGGATCACTACTAAAAATCATCTTAAAACAATGAATTAATTATCTCCGTAAAATACTCTTGAATAAAACATAATCATTGTAAGATACAAGTTAGTTGAAAAGCGGAGTACTAAGTGGAGTTAAAAAAATACTCTCCGGAAATATTTCTCTCAATGTACGAAATAAATATTATATTTTGAATATTTTTATTGTATTCTTTAATCTACACACATAACATATTACTAACTACAACTTCACCAATCACAATGCCTCTAACATCTTGTCCAATATCTCTTAATTCTGAAAGTTCACTACCATCTGCATTGGATGGCTTAGTGAATTAATCACGAAAAGTAATGGCATAAGAAGCAGTGGGAACGGGAGCAACCCAAGAAAACTTGCTGTAAACCTGCTTTATCCACCACAATTTTACATGATTGGACGAGGAATTGAATCCTGGTTTCAGCTTCGAAATTTGAGCTGCCGGACCACTATATCGCGCGATGGCCCCAATTACTATTTTGTATATTACAATATTATAATTAATTAAATCATAATAAGCACTTGCCATTCCACAAAATTGATATTTTCTTCCATAAACGTATTTTAACGTACTACAATTAGATTGCATCCACAATATCGCTGATGCCGTTTCATAAAAGAAATCTGCAATGTTAGTTAGCGATTCCAAGGACCCTAACATGGTTTTTCTCAGACCTAGAAAGTCATTGATCTTGATACATGTTTGTGCAGAGGCAATAACAGTTTAAACGCGAAAATAGTGGTGCGAAAGTTGAATGAACTAAGCAGAATGTATCGGAAGGAAAACCCACTGGACATTCTCGGCTCATTATAACCACATTTAACCTCACGAACGTTTCTTCAGAGATCATTTGTTTCTTCTACACAACTCGAGCTGCATCCGCAACTACTCGAGATCACAATCACGATTTTAATTATTTATTGCTTACTGGTATTGGTATTCGCCACATCTAGAAACCAACATACATTTATTTTCCAAGCTATTCAACATTTAACATGTTATCTTCAATCAGGTAGAATACGTCATTCAATACGTTGATACACGAATCATAATCATAATATTTTTGATACGTTATTTCCTGAATATCAACATTACTTAATTCTGAAACTTTGAAACTTTTTCGAATGTATCCCATGTGAAAATGAATCGCAGTTATAAAACACTGCTTACTGTTCGCTGAATATTCAGCAGTAAATATGGCAAGACCAGAAAAGAAATCAAGACCCCTGAAAAAAAATAAACGCGCAGAATGAAAAGCAGCTTGGGTCTCGCAGAAAGTGCCACATATCACTATTTTCCGAAGCGACAGCTCGCGGACAGCAGACTGTAACTGCGCGAGGCGACAAAAAAGGATTCGCTCGCGAGCGGAGCGAAACGGCCGATCAACAGGTCGACGGCGGAAGCAGCGCGCGGAGGCGGTGACGGAGGCGGATAGAGAGGTAGAGGCGCTGATATGTGCGGAGGTGGATGTGGAGGCGGAAGTAAAGGCGGAGACGGAGGCAGGCGGAAGTGGAGGTGGAGGGGGGCGGAAGCCGAAGCAGCGGGAGACGTGACTCTGAAGGAGGAGGGAGAGGCGGAGGCGAAAGTAGAGGTTGAGACGTAGCAGGGTTAGATATGAGGGGGAAGGTGGAGGCGGAGATTAGAGAAGAACGCAGAGATAAAGAAGGCGAGAATACGGGCGGAGGCAGAAAAAAAGGTGGAGGTTGTGGCGGAGGCAAAGGCGGAGGTAGAGGCGGAAGTAGAGGTGGTGGCGGAGACGGAAGTGGAGGGGGCAATGTAGAAGTGGAGGTAGAAGCGAAGGCAGATAAGTAGGCGCAGGTAGTGACGAATGCACAGGCAGAGACGGAGGCAGAGCTAGATGCACAGTTAGGGTCGGAGGCACAGCTCGAGATGGAGGCACGGGTAGAGACGGAGGCGGAGGCGGCAAAACAGGTGGAGGCAGAGCGACGGCTAAGGCGTAGGCAACGTTTGTAGTTGTGGTGTCAGCGCTGTCGGCAATTCTACAAGCAATAATAGAGTCGGCCAAAACGAGATCCAGTGACAGAAGCAGTAGAAGTGGTTACGGCTTGAAATAATTAATGATACCTCACAACGCCACTTTTCTTCTAAGGAATGTAACCCAACAAAAGAGAGTATGTTTCAAAGTGACATCTGGTCAATTGTAGATCTACACGTCGATAATTTATGAAGATATAGGACTTTCGGTCTAAAAATATATTGTGACAAATGAGTGAGCTTTTTACATTTCTTTAATGCCACAACACCAGCATGACATATTATTAATATATTTGAAACAGAATATACATTAGAAATGGATTATACATTGAAAATTACACAACTTTAAAAAAAATAATGCCCCTACATACAAATCGACCTGGATTTCTTGCTAACCCCTTTAGTCTAATTCACGTGATAAAAATACATCAACTCAACCTCATGTGGCGGGATGAAATAGTTTAAATTGATGGGAACAGGGACATCAGCTGACTTCATATTTCTCATTTGTGGACTCCAGGTGGAGTTTTCAGAAACTCAGTCGACAGAGAGAGGATCAACAAAGAAACAAAAAGAACTGCGCGTTAGTTCAACGTTTTCCGCACGTTACGATCAGTGAGCAGAGAGCAGCGCATCGCGTAGGACAGAAAGCCAAAGGTCTTCTAGAGAGATCTGAAGCAAAGAGGACTCAAATCGTGACGAGGCTGTCCGCCGCACTATCGTTGCTTACAGTTTCAAATTATCTCAAAAAATGAACAAGTAAAACCGACGAAGCCAGTCTGTATTATAAAACTCACTGGTATGGAATATGAAACTAAGTACGGAACTCTTTAGGAAAGATAGAACTACCTTCCGTGCAAAATTACATGAGGTAAATATTTTTATCATAACTTGAATTCTGCGATTATTTCGATAATGGTGCCGCGATCGGACTAAAAAGAGAAGATATCAAGAAGCAGGACGAAAGTCCATTCGTCATTTAACAATAGTACTCATGTTCAAGAAATATACGGCTATTATTCCTCGTAAAAAATCAGTTATCACCATTGCAATTTATAATCAAAATATTATTTTCATATTTTGTAATTTCATTGCATACTTACTTACATTGCGACCTACGAACACCAACTTCTCCAACACCATTATGTACGCTTCTCTTTCTCTCGCCTGATGAGTTGCCAACATCAGGGGAGGTTCTATTTTATTTACACTCAAATGCCCGCTTTGTGTTAGTAATCGATTAAATAGTATTGTGAAGATCTAGCTACACATGAAACGGTCAATAAATTTCAACTCTAAAAAAGATGTGCTTTTTTAATTTTTGCTACAGAATAATTTATTTATCGGACAATCGCCTGCTAAACGGAGTTTTTGAAGACATTCACCAATAAATTATTACTTGCACTCATCCTATTCAGAATTCGTTCTGGCATATACCGTATAAATGTGTTTCTACGAAAAACTATTTGCTTATTCGAACAATTGCTTGTCGGCGAAGAAACTACTTCTGAAATTTATAGATGACTCCCTGCACGACATACCAAATTTTTATTCCTTGTAGTCTTTTTTACACTGCAAGAAGAGTGTGATTATCCACAATATCGCGCACTTTTACCACGTAGGACAACATGTAACCAACATCGATACCACAAAGAGGAGATCATGAATAGATACGAAATTTGTATAGGCTCTTTTTCAGTATTGTCGCAGAGTCCTTGCAAAATTTGGTAAATATTAATACAACTGAAATGCGAAAAATAAATAATTTCAATTTATGTTGGTAGATAAATCAGTTTCATTATTTTTGCCTCTAGTTAAGAGGATCCTAATATATTCCGCCAGAGGCCAGCAGCGGGTCGGTATAATGTAATTCCGCCACACTCATTTCTGCTAGAGGTGAAGCAATTGTTTTCTCTAAATGTGAGATTGATATTTCATTTTGAGGAGTTCTGGACTTCAGATCAGAAAATAATCGAGGAAGAACATATATTATTTTTAAATGCTTGACCAGTTCTTAAAAACGCAACTTCACAAACAATTCGGTGTGCATCAACGGGTATGAGCATAATTCATGATAGCGTTGTCTTCAGCTTTCCGCAGTTTTGCTTGGAATCCACCAGGATTGCTAGCTGTATGCGCGCGCATCCCTAATTACTCAAAAAATGGGCAGAGCCGCGTTACTGAGGAGAACATATATGTATACTGAAGAGAACTGATATCCAACAGTTCCTAATAAATACCACAGGAGATCATTTGCGGTGCAACAGAACAGCTACCTAACAGTTCGTTAAAGGCCAGTAGCAGTGTTTAGTATTTGTTTAAATTTCTTGCCAGGAGATAGAATTCTAAGTTCTCCATTTATTTACTTTACCATTCACTTCAATACATAGGCTGAATAAAAAGTAAGAAGAATATTGCTGTACCTTAAAGCCGGTGAGTCGGCGTGCTGGCATCTGACGTGACGAAAGGAAGGACTATTAGACGAGTGTGTGTAGTGAGCTCTGTCATTCTACTGAAGTGTAAATCTGTAAACTTCATAGTAATTTAGCAAGCGCCCTAACGACATGTTTACAAAGGTAGAGCAACGTTCGTGGCTCAAAATTGAAGTGACACGAGATGGGAGCAAGCAAGAATGTTTTCAGGGAGTGTGTGAAGCATGTGGTGATGCCTTACTCTACAGTCGCACGACGGATTAAAGCAGGCCTGCAGAACGACTGCTCCTGCCGGCTTTCTGCACTTGCGAGCCGGTCGGGCACTAACGAGCCGTCTGCCTGCGAGAGCTGCGCACGCGCAAGTAGTGTGAAGAATCTGCTTTGGAGGGAGGGGAGAAGTCGGAGCGGGGTCGCCGCGGCGCAGGGATTGGGTGACTGGGCGTCTAATGCAATTAATCACGCAGTGAAATGATAGGCCCACTTATTTAAATAAACAATTTACCATTTTCCAGCTGCAAGGGCCTTATTTAACTGTTTATGTTCTTCTGTGGACTGATATGAATCTATATATTTTTTTTACTTTATGCTCATGGTAACTCATAAACAATACTTTAAAGTAATGGTATATTTAAAAAAGTATTATGTAATTTTAAGTAACAAAAATTTAATTTTTTTCACCAGTAATGTTATAATCGGGACAAACAAACGACAAATTTTATTACTGACAGCATTCCAAAACTCAAAATTTACAGTTACTTGATCTCAAAGCTGAAAGTACTGCAGGAACACTAATTATTGACGAAATCTAAAAATATTTTCTTTCTCTTGCATTACATCTAAATAGGTCAATAAAACGTGCACAGGCTCTTGCTCCTCGCCGTTTATTAATCATTTAATATTATTTTGCTAGAATTCTAGATAAAAATTCACATTTGAAAATATTTTTATATTGAATTGATAGTCGTGAACCTTCCCTACAGTCGTGTAGTACAGCCGACAACCCAGTAACCAACCGTCTCGCTCTCCTCTTGCATTTGGCGAAATAAGAGCCCAAGAAAGCTGTAATTCTGTGCGCGGAGTAGCCCACGCTCAATGCGCCAATAGCTCGGGGATCTCCCGCGCCCATTTGCGCACGCGAGTCGCTCTTCGTATGTTCTCCCACCCGTCCTCCTCCGCCGCGCCGCCCACAGAGCGAAGGCTCACGTTTATGGGTGCCGTAAAACTACAGAGCAACTGCACCCCTAAAATATTTTTCTTTCCACCCCAGTTGTTTTCTGTAGCACACGAGCTTCTCAAAATGACAAATGTTGAAAGCCTTCCACTCCCTTCTTTACATCTCTAGCACTGTCCTTAATAAAAAATACTTTGTTTATATGTGAAATATTAAGGCGTGTAATCATATACCGCAAATTGTATGTTAACTTCGCATTTTTATAAGCAGTAAATAACTAATTTGGTTATTCTCGTTAATTACCTTAACAATATTAATGTATTTTTATTAGAAAAAAACTCTTTATCGCACAGAAAATAATTATAAACCAATAACACTTTGGACGAATCTGATCAACGTGGTGAAACTCAGCAATGCAATAGTTTCTTGTAAAAAAGCTTGTTAGCTAAGTCGTATTCAGTCGCCGTCTGGAGGAGAATTCTAGCGGCCGGCTGCATTGATCGGTAGTTTTCCATAGTTTGTCCGATTAAGCGGCCGACCAGGTGAATGCCGGAGCAGTACCCTAACAAACGGGCCACGAACAGCGCGCGACCTTTCCTTCCCCTTTCTTGTCCTGTCCTCACCCGCTATTTACACACACTTACACGTACTATACTACCACACATGCCGGGAGACCAGTCGGGAGCAACGAGCTTGTCTTGGCTGGGGCGGTGTCCAGCTAGTGGGAGGTACATGGTTGAGGAAAACCTCGCTATTCGACATGTGGGTCCCCGCCGGATTTCACCATTCAGCGGGGGAAGATCGCCGACACCACATAAGGGTAAGCATGTACTATACTAACGGGAATAAGCCGTCCTTAGCCGTTGATACGCAGATAATCACTATCAATCAATCTTGTGATTTATGTTTTATCACTTTTGCTCGTCTTGGAACCCATCAATGCGCGTGATCGAGTTGAACGATCGAAAGCCGTCCGCAAGGGGACGTCCCCGTCTGTGCGCTGGCGGGCTCCGTCGGCAGAGAGTGGGAGACGGGCGCACATTGAGCCCCGAGCGACACGGCGCGGCTGCGAGCGGCCGACACACATTTAATTGGGGCAGGCGCGTGCGGCGGCGGCGGCGGCGACGGTGGCCAACGCCCGGAGTGGCGGGGCAAGAGAAGGCAAAGGGGGTCGGGGATGGAAACTGCGGCAGACGCTTCGGTTTATGAGCGAAAGGAAATTGCCGCGAGCGGCTCTGTCTGTCCGTCCGTCCGCGCTTGACGCGAAGCTTCTGGTGAAAGGAAGAGATGCGATGCGGGCGCGTGAGGAGCCGTTCTCGGGCAGGAAAGTGATGGAAATAGAACGGGTTTTGACGACTCTCGCTGATATAATGGATGATATGTCTCTACAGAAGAACCAGGTGAGCCACTTGGTTGTAGTGGAAGTTACAGCGTGCGGAAATGAGAGATGTTTGTACTCATACGGCGAAAGAAGCAGTGATTGCAATGAGAGTTTAACATGTGAAAAGTGATACCTAGTACAACCTGCAGAAACGTCATAGAGTGACAATACTTTCGACGGAGAGTGGTCTTTCGTGTCATATCGACTAGCCAAAAAAACATTAAAAATAAATAAAAAGAAACTACTGGAAGTTATTCAAAACAAGAAATAAAATTTTTCAGGTAGTTTTGGCTATTACAACCACCGCTCATACAGTCCTGCTCTGCCATAAAATAATTACAGTTCCGGTCGTGCAGGCACGCCATGGGTTGGGGAGACATTTTGAGATCTGTGGAATTCCTCACTGTGTAGTATATGCACAAGCCGAGATAATAGTCACATTAATGATTTTTAGAATTCCTTCCATTTTGTTACAGCAGTTTAACCGGTTCATAAGATTCATATATACCTTTACTATCACCGAAAAAAGTGTATTTCATCATGACACGGCAGATCATCTCCTTGAAAGAATTAGTATAATGAATTTAGCCGAGTACTTTGATTTGCTGTCACTCTGCTTGACGTTTGCACGTTTCACGATGCGCGTCGCAGCCACCCCTGCACTGGATGGGACACCGAGAAGCAAAATAAGAGAAACGAAGGAAAACATGAAGGAGGAGAAGGAAAATATTAAATAAAATAAGAAAGAGATAAAGTAATTAAAGACAAAATAATGAAGAACATAAGAAGCAAAGACAAGATAGAAAGAAAGGGAAGAAATGGAGAATAAAAAGTGAAGAAAAGAGGAGGAGAAGAAGAGGAAGAATAAATATAAAGATAAAAGTGTTGCATGGGCCAATACTGTGAGGCTCGAATTCGCCAAATGAATCATGAATTATGCATATCTTCAATTTCTTATATCACCATTAGATAGCTGTTCTGCTGAACCGCAACTAGCCTCTGGTGCAGATTATTAGCAACCATCTATTAAGTAATAGTTCTGTCACAGTATACGTGTCCTACATTATAGCGCAGCTCAGTCCGTTTTTTGGATAGTTAGAGATAAGCGCGCATTCATCTTGAGATTAGTTCGTAACAGATCGTGTCAAAGGATTTACAGTATCATCAATATTCTTAAGGTGTACATCATTAATATCTTTAATGTCACGTTTTTGTAGGAAAGCACGTATGAATTATTGATTTGTCTTAGTCTCATAGTTGTGAAAATCCTATTGTGAAATTTGTTGAACAATAATGTATTGCAAATACGCTTCTATCTTAATAGTAAAAAACAGGCTGGATTTCGTACAGTATGTCCTCTAAGTACAAAATTACGTTGAGACCCCCTCCAGAAAATTCCTCCAGATTTACTTAAAGTACTAATTTTAATGGAATATACTTTATTTTAAACGACTAAACACAAACATTTTAGTTCAGTAGGCACTAGGATTATTTATAGATACAAACATTTTCAAAACATTCAAACAGACTCTTTTTAAATATATGATTGCTTTTTTAAAATAGAAGAATGTTTTTAAAAACTCGACCGATACCAGGTTTTTAAAAAAGAAATCACGCAAATCCTCAGAAATAATTTCTAAAAAAAAAGCTAAATTTTGCGAATTCCAGGTGGTCCCTAACTAGTAGTATCAGCAGCAGCATTCCGGTTCTTTCAATTACCTACCCATCCTTCACTCCTACGTAAGCACTCCAAATGTAAACTGCTTAAATGAAAACCTCGTCTGTTCTACTTACTGGCCCGTCCCTGCCGACAATTATTACCGCGGTGAGCGAATGTAAATCGCAAGTAAGAAAGTGGCTGTTCTCCATTTCACCGGTCTCTGCTGCCTGTCAACCTGCCGTCTCCCCAACGCCGTCCCCCTAACGCCATCAACTTCATCGCCGTCCACCTGAACGTCGTCTACATCTTATTTCCACGCGCTCCATCCTCAACCCGTTTCACACTCCAACGCCGCCATTTTAATGCGACCAATCTCATTGCGTTCACTGCCCCTGACCCTTCCGACTTGCACTGCTGTCCGTTCTTCTTCGCCTTCAATTCAGCCCCCGGTTCGCATTAATGCCCCAGATATTGGCGACGTGTGCACGAGCCGCGCCTGCGCAGCAGCCGAGTGTCAGCGAGGGGCCGGGCGCAGGGGCAGAGAGAGCCGGGCCGCGCCGATCCAGGGCAGGTGCAAAGAGGCTACTCGGCGCCCCGGCGTCATCTTCATACCTGCAGACAAGAACAACAGCGCGTTAGATGCAGCCTTTTCGAGGCGGTGCAGGGGATGGCATATTAGTAACTAAGCATGTGTCAGAGATCGAATGCTCTGATTCTTGTTTTAGTATGCAAAAAATGTTTTAGAATAGGATCTAGTTAGGTATAAACATAGCTATGGCAAGTATTGCCATCTTCATATTAAAAGTAGATTTGCTCTTAAAAATAATTCAAGGATTAAAAATATTTGTGTTCTTTAAGTGATATTTAATACATTTCCCGCCTCCAGCTACCTTTAAATGTCGAAAAAACGTATATCATACTTGGGTGAAGTTAAAACATTTAACACCTTCAGAATGGTTGTACCAATTATTGTCAAGTGAGCGGAGAGAGAGGAGGGAGATAGAGAGAAAGACTCGAATTAAATGAGGGAATGCGTATCATACAGAAAGTCTTCCTCTTCTTTACCTCGCGAAATTCACAAAATGGATATTATAATGATTTGGAAGAAGTGTATTATTTTGATTCGATTTATTTCCAAGGTTCCACCAATATCAGAAATGTCACATGGAAAACGTGAACGGAGGCGCAGGGTGAACTAAAGGCTTTCGAGACGGGCATTCATCACTCCCCCTCCCCCACAAACAAAGCACACACACACACACAAACTTAACACAATTGAAATCGACTATTCATCGTCTATTTCCCCGTCGATTTCGCCCAACCCACTGTACCTGCTTGTTTGAGTCAGATGCAACTGAAGACTTTTACATTTTGGTACATTTCATTTATTACTTTTTAAGCAGCCTAAATTTTCTGACCTATAGCGCCCATGTAACTCACACAAAACGCAGATCGAGTCTGTTGAGGACTGGAAATGACAAGCCTGGCACAACGCCCTACCCTATTGATTGAATGATTGATTAATCGATTTGTTTCCAGGCGCGCCAACTGCCAAGACCATTAATCCCCTGAGTGTAGTGCACGTGTTTTATGAGTGTAGTGCACGGGAGGAGGCGGTGACATTTCCCCTCTGGATGGCGAGACTTGGCGCTGATCTAGACGTGTGGGGTTGTGGGGACGCGGGTTTTTCCCCAGCCAGATTTCTCTTTCCGGCAAGGCAAGCCTCTCCCAGCTATCATCATGTGCTTGCAGTGTAGTGTGTGTGTGTGTGTGTGTGTGTAGGTAGGTAAGGAGAAGAAATATCGCACGCTGTGGTCCGTTCGTTAGGATTCTGCTCCAGCATTCGCCTGATATTGATAGAAGAAACCACGGAAAACTATCTATGAGAGCACCCGGCCGCTAAAATTCTGCTACAGACAGCGGCTGAATTCTAACCTAGCTATCTAGCTACAGTTGAAAATCCTGCCACTCTCAAGACTCGAGCCGTAGGACCTCCCAGTCAGATTCACTGCAGTCAGTGCACATCTGTTGACGCCCAAGCCGATCCCTACATAACTGTTCCTGTACTTCAAATTAAAAATACAATTTTTACAATTTTTTTGGGGTACAAAAGTGTGTGAATCACCTTAGCACCTGAACCCATTTCAAAAGCTTTACTTTTATATCCAAAGAAAAGTAAACTGTTTTCCTAACAGGAATAAATTTTCCTTTATTTTTATTTTAATACTGTCATAAGTAAAGCCAAGTAATAACCTTGAATAGAAAGATTTTTGGTACATCTATTCTGAACGTTTTACTAGCAACATACAAGAAGTTCATGGAGTACGTATTACATCGTTGAAATAAAACAAGTAACAAAATAGCCTCCAGAAAAGTCCACGTACAATGAAGAACTGTAAGGCGCTAAACTATATCAAATTCTGCATCATATCCAATTTTTTCACTCTAGTTCTACTCCTCTTCTTTCTCTGTCTTTATCTTTATCCCTCTCTACATAAAATGTTACTGAATTAGAAAGAGGAAAAGACTAGTCGCAGAAAACGCTGCTGGACCTAAACAAAACTTCGTTGTTTTTCTTATTACCTGAAATAACTAGAAGTATATATTGCTTCTATCAACAAGTATATAATAGGTGAAAATAAACTAATAATTAATTCAAGTGTACACGTTTTCAAATTAACGTGTTTCTAAAAGAGACAAAAAGATATTTATGCATTCCATTTTATTACTGTCAGGGTTGTTACCAAGGAAAGAGTATCCTAGCAACAAAATTACAACTTTTTCTGCTTTCATGAAATCCGAGAACGCAGCGCAGAAAAAAAACTGCTGTGACAAGGCATCCAGATTCATCATCATCTGTCATCTCACAGTCAGAGCCCTCCTCTACCGAGAAAAGAAACCGTTTCTAACCTCCAAGATGAATCGTCTGTTTCTAAACACGAGCCTGAGGCCCTGATAAAACAGAGACCCCGCTCTCTAGCGGGATCGGGCGGAAGCAAACAACGAACAAACGAAGTGCTACGACCGCCTTCCCCTCTTCTGGCGAAGCGGCCGTCCGCCCCGCGCGCGGGTCTCCT
>BOPP01000087.1:1392666-1430529 GCA_017312745.1 Gryllus bimaculatus | reverse complement strand
CTCTCGCGGCAACGTCACCCTCACACCACGACCAACTTCCCCCCTCGTTTGGCGGCCTCCGCGACCCCCGCGCCACGCCCCCCGCCCGCCCGCTCCGCGAAAGACGAAAGTCGCGCAGTGGGCCGCGAAAGGCTCACGGCAACTTGTATACGATTTGTACTTTGTCCTAACTGGATAGTATTGATTGCTGTTTCCGGACCGTTAACCAGCTATGGACTAGTCCCATTAGTGTAGGGAAGTAAAATCCCATTAGTGTAAGTGGAAGTTTATTGCGGGTGTGATGGTATTGAACCCGGCGCCGTCTATACATCGCTTTGCGGAAGGTTTTCACACAACCAGGAACTCTTCCCAGCCCCTGCAACCGCCCCAGCAGCGTTTTAGGCAGCAATATGAAAGTGTAGTGCAATATTGTTGTGTGTGTGTGTTGTATATATGGTGCTGTGTATGTGTGGTGTGTACGAGGAGGAGAAAAGGCTCGCTGTGTGGCCGTTTTCAGAGTACTAGTTCGTCATTCGCCTTGGTACTGGATCGGAGCAACCACCGGAAAACAACCAACAGAGCAGCCAACCCTAGAATTCACAGACACGTTTGAATTTGAACATAGCTACTCAGACACAGCACGGACTTTGCATGGCTCTCGAGTTACACTCTGGCGGTTTTGTACTTTTACAACAACCAGTATCTATCAATAAAAGAAATCCAATAATTATAACTATTCTGAAAGTATTGTCGCTAGTGATATCTTGGGTTAGCTATATGTCCGTTCCTAGAAAGCGAATTTGGTAGATCTCGGCGGCCGGCTGGAGCGTGTTTTTAACAAGGCTGACAATCTTGTGTGGGCCAATTTCCACGCTTGGGTCATGTATAATGAACCTGGCTAATGCAGGTTAAATTAAATCGCCGCTCACGACTCCAATTCTAATCAAATCTTGTAATATCTCAGGTACGGAACGAAAACAAGCAACAGATAAATATGACTAATGCCATGGCCTGACTATGCGGCGAGTTTGAATATGAAAACGGTTGGTAAACGTTGGACGACTTCATTGGACGCAAGAGTATTGGAAGATTATATTTGTTATAAAATGAAAACAATGTGAACAAAATATATTAAAGATTTCAGTAATTTTCAAGATTTGATTGAGATTTATTTGTTTTGTATGTTTAAAAGCCCTCTTGCTAGAACGTTGGAAAATTATATCGTCTCCCAGTTGAAAGTCAACTTAAATTCATTACTTACGATTTTACAAAATCACTTTAAACCAATAGTTCCGCTTCCAAATGACTCCATTGCTTCAATTTCTGAGCAATTCCGATTTGAGAAGACTGGTGAAGCCATCATTATATCCCCCGCGCCCGTTCCTTCTACTTGGGCGCTGCGGCCATTTGGCTTGCGAGCCCGTGAACTCGGCGGCCGGGGAGATGGCTCGTCAGAACTTGAAGGCACTCGGAGCGAGGGCAGCCGGGCGGGGCCCTCGGCGGTGTCGCTATCGACGAAGAACGAGACGTCGAGCCGCGTTTCGGGAACCGTGGAGCAGTAAGCTTGAAGAGCTCGACGGGCAGACAACGCGCGCAGAGGGCGCGACGCCGCGGGCGCGCGAGCGGAAGCACGGGGGGGGGGGGGCGCCTCGGCGTCACGGACCCGTATCTCCAGGAAGGCGGGGCGGAGCGCGGAAGGTGCGGGGCGTGGCGCGAGCGGGGCGGAGCGGCGCCGAGGGTACAGAGGGCGGAATGGGGGGAGCGGGAAAGGGGCAAAAAGTGCAAGGCGGCGGTGGTGGTGTGTGTGTGGTGTGTGTGTGTGTGTGTGTGTGTTGGGAAGGGAGGGAGCAGGATGGGGGCGGGGTGCAACGGAAGGGCAGAGAGGGAGCGGAGTCGAAGTTATGGGCTGGTTGGGTGGAAGGAACCCGGCCGAGGTGGGTCTGAGCGGTGTAAACGAGGCCGATTCTCCAACACATTCGGTAAATCCGAGACACTCGCTCGCCGATCCCGAGTGGTGGTGGGACGGAAGGCTTGCGATTTCGCGAGCGCCGTAACATTGGGTATTCTCTCCTACCCACTGCGGGGGGGGTCGGTCTTAAGGACACAATCAATGGGAGCGGAAATATTCCCGAACCATCAGCTGGTTCGGGGAATTGGGGCAAGCAGAAAGCTCGCTGCTCGGCGAATGCCGAATGTGTGGAAGCCGCCCTTAAGGGGTAACTGCGAAGACCTGAAAAGGGTGATAATCCTGCCTCAGGAGCGCATCGTTCGACGCCGTTTTCTGGAGCGAATAACCGGCTGCCAAACCGCGGTTTCTTCGTCAATCATAAGCGCAATCTCTCTGGTCCGACAACACACCCTGCTCCACCGAAGTGGCAGCTTGGCACCCGCCCCGCTCGTCGGTGGCCATTCGACGCACTGCAGCTGCCAGCTGCGCCTCCTCTGCACGTTGGCAAGCGCCGCCCCGTGTAGCGAGGCTCTCCGCGCCTTCCATTTCAGCGTCGGCGTTGGCTCAGCTGCCCTTTTAATGAAGAAAGCGAAGTGACTTGTTCCCGTCGTTACTCCTCGTGATTTATAGCTTCTGGGGGCTGCGAATGAGCAGAGACGATGAATCAGTTGCAGTAAATTTAGTGCCCAGGCGATCATAGTTTCCGGTTTTTTCCCCCCGACCTTCCACGTTTTAAAGACAGAAAATCATTACATGCGAGCATTTTCGAAACAGTTTAATCAATCGCTACGAAGAACATTACTGCGGACAGCATCTGATATAACATTCGATATTTACTGTCACTAACCTTTCATTTCTACAAGAAGTTAAGGATTTTCAGTGAGTGATGTAAAATATTTACATTGTAACGTGGTTCTAGGGCGTGAAGAAAGGGGGGAAACGTTCCTTTTCTTTGATGAACGTTCCGTAGAATCATTTCAATTTCTCTGCCTTCGAACATAAACCACATCACTCACTGGGTAATTAAATCTTCAAATGTTTTAACTCACTTAAAAACAGTGTTGGGAAACTCGCGGTTTTGGGGGCTTCAACATTAGAACATAATTATATTTTGAGTAATCATGTTGACCGGTATATTTCAGTGCCACAGACTTAAATTAAACTTTTTCTCGAATGTTTAAGAAGCAATGTTAAACTAGGGATGCAGTGGAGGGAAGGCGGCAAATACGGCACCTTCCGTTGTATTCGTTTATCATCGCTGTGTAACTCAACCGGCGGATGTCAAATGTCTTTTACTGGAGTTGAGAACTACATTAAACGTTTTGTGTCTAGAAGAACGAGCAGTAAATTACTTCAATGAATAACGTGTCGCAAAAAACGATATTAATGAAGTGACGTATGTGTTTTCTGACTTCGTTTTCTGTTAAATGAAAAGTAGTAGTGAATAACTTTTAAAATATGGAATTCTCATATTTATCTGATTAAATCATAAAGGTCTTAACAAATACTTATTTCATCATTCAGAAATAAAAATATCGAGATGTAGATTAAGTGTATACGTGCACACATTTGTGTTTTTACATTTTAAATTCGGAATAAATGAAGTATGTATTCGTACAAATGTTCATCTACTCGTACCTGGTAAGAAATTGTACTGCTTTTCATGTTAGCCTTTAAGAAGTGATCTTGTTCGAACGGTATTTTTTAAGTTTTCAGTCTCGTATCTAATATTTAGAATTATTAAACAATGTAAATTCCTTTTGGAGAGGGTAAGTTCCATTTTTTATACCTAAAGCTAAGCGGAAATTGCCTGAATTGTACGTGTTTGAGTCTTTTTAAGAAAAATGGATTGTACGTACATTAATTGGCGTCTTATTACCCATTACGAAAATTTAAATCAATAACAAATTGATTGAAAGTAAATGATTATTGTTTTCCAAGACACTATTATCTGAATGTCGATGAAACCATCAATTGTTCTGTACTTAGTCATTTGATCGTAAGGCTATCTGTGATTTTCACTTGCACATTTTTTGGCTTGGGTCTTGTCTCCCATGAAATAATAAGATTTTCTTTCTAACAAAAGAAAGTTCGAACGAGCATATCTGTCGGGGCTGCCGAGAACGAAGCAAGTTGAGGCATCTTCTGCGCTACCTGAACTGTTTCTTTCCATCTCCGCATCATTTTGGAGCACCGCAACAGAAAATGGGCCACTACACCCTTGAAGCACGGTTTGCGTAGTTTCATTTGTCATAATTATGGTAGTGAGCAAATCTGGTTGAGCACTGTATCTTGTTTTTTGGCAAGAGTCATTCTCTGATTAAGAAGGGCCAGAAAACATTAGGAAGGGTACGGAAGGTGCAACCGGTAGAAGTTTCAGTGAAATGATTTATGATAAAATGATTTTAAAAAATCTGTAAATGAAATCACAGAAGTTGTGATAATGTATTAAGAAGCGAACCTGGTATACTGTGGAAAGGTTGGATAAAAATGTTGATGTGTGTGATTGTTGGTGGAATTTGACGTGATTTGATGGATACATTATTTCGCCATCGTGACATGGACGTGAGTCATGCGCGATCGCTATCTACATTTTGATTGTGCCGGACGATTAATGGCGTGCGTGGGACCTTCTTGACATTGCAGCGCATGTGAGCCGCAAGATTAAGAAATCTCGTGTCAGATGAGTGATAAGCTCAGGAGAGCTTGACCGAAAGATTAAGAAGCAACTTTTCTACCATCTCTTTGCTCTTGGGTTCGGTTTGTTTTTTTTTTTAAATTGACGATTGTCTCTCAACAATCCGATTGAAGGCTCTTACTGCACGCATCTTGCCAACGTGATAGATCATAAATTTGGAAAATTTTTTGGTGTGATCAGGTTTTTGAAATGAACAAAAATTTTTTGTTGGAGATACCTTTTATTTTCGTAATGGTTTTGTAAGTTTTACATAATGTTTGGGCTCAACCAAATAAGTCAATTTTTAAAAAATTTTCCAAAACCTAACAGGGAATGTAAAATGTTTTTTTACTAAGGAATATGGTGTTATGAAAGGTTTACACAACCTGTGCATTCAATTTGTGGAGAACTTCATTTGCAATAAATAACAGATTTTGACTCAACAGAACATAAATGTCCACGTCCCGAAACATTCGAACAGCAGTATACTCAACTTTCCTTATGAAAAGTGATTCTTAAAACTGTCAACATTAAAAAGCCCACCTGTAGGTAATTATTTATAGCTTTGTTCGCGACGTAAGTAAGAAATGTAATAAGTGCACGTTTATTACGATATGTACATAACTCTAGGGGCTCCAAGTGCTTTGTTGTCTTCCAATGTCTGAAAAATACAAATGAGAGACAAACACACGAAATATTGGCGAAATTCATAGTAAAACATCTGTCACACATGTATTAATAATATTTTTTAAGGTATTTTAATGCTATATAATGGTTAAATAAACTTAATGATGTTGTTTTCACGTTGAAAAGGAAACGAAAATATTGGGGATCTAACGAGTATGCCCTTCTAAAAGTCATGTATCTTTCTCCGAGGAGAGAAAGATTGATTTGGAAATCTTAACCAGGCAAGGCGTCTTCTTCGTATTTTGTACATTTCTCTGCCCATAGTTCGTTCATAAAAGTACTGTGATGGTGGCACGCGGAAAACGGTAATATCTTCGACAGATTAACTTTAGAGTGCCGAACCGTGGAAACGAAAAAAGTGGATAAATCATGTAATCTTGTTTTTGTATAGTAAAGTAAAGGACACCGTATTAATATACAACGTTGTGTAGTGTATAATGTTTGTGTTGTGTAGTGATAGTAACACATTGGTGTATGTCAAGCCATCCTTGTTTTGTGGGTCATTGACACCGAAAACTCGATTGACGATAAAAATGGACGAGAAAACTGGAGATGGTAGCGGTGGCTGATTGAGGGTTGTGGACTAGGGGTGATTGAATTGGGGATTTGGGATTGGGATTGAGATGTATGATTGGGGGTGGCTATTGGGGTACTGATTGGGATGAAAACTGAATTGGGAAATGAACTGGGGATGACTGATTTGGGGATGACTTTCATTGGGGATGCCTGATAATGGATGACTGATTGGGGATGGGACTGATTGGGATGACCTGGGGAATGGCTAATAGGAGACGACAGCATCGGTGGGGTGCCTGATTGGGGAGGGTTTGGACTGGTGGGTGTGTAAGCGGGTGGCTGTTAACGGCGCCCCCGAAGTCCGCCTCTTGTCTGCGCGAGTGGTGGCGCCGGCGCGGGGACACGTGCGCCGCGTGGGAGTGGGGCGGGAGGCGGGTCCATTTTAGCGAGTGGAAGCAGCGGCGCTGCCCCGGGGCCTCTCAGCCATCGATCGCGGGCTCAACAGGGGAGGCCGCCGGACAGTAGGGCGACCCTCCTCTCTACTGTGACAGCTTCTACGAAGGTGTAATAAATAGGGGCCGTGGACGTACCGAGAACACGTATAATGACTCACATTGGTTACAAGACTCTCATACACACCCAAATCCCCACCAAACAATACTCTCACACATATCTTCACTTCATCTACGATACACTCACACCTGGTGTACAAGCACACACGTGCACGTGCCAAAAATATATGCCTCACAACTCACTCAAATACATAAAGTCACTCGCACCGCAGCAACGATAAGGTGAACACAGCTGTAACAATAACGCTTGAGGAATCACAAAGTTTTTGAATTTCAAAATATATTCATTTTGGAGGTATTTTCAGATGTGGGTTCTGCAAATATTGTTTTTGCTCAACATCTGTGCTGTTACAAATATGGCATATTTTGTTATTAATTTAAAGTTCACACGTAGATAAATAGTTCCATTTTTTAATTATATAATGAATAATTTTGTTGTATGGTTTTAAAACGAGGCGGCTGAGGCCGTTGCCGGCGGAGAGAGTGATGGCGAGAACTCGTCTTCTCCGCCTCGCGACCAAGTGACACTCCGCTCTCAGCAGGTGCAGGAGGAGAGGAGAGAAGCGAGTTATGCACTCGCGACGTCGTAGATGAACATACAAGTAGTTTCATGGAAGTTTATAAAGCTGTGGTGGCAGATTTTTTTGGAACTCTTTTATGAAACTCACGAAAGTTTCAAGACGTAAATAACTTCGTTGGCAACACATGTTTAGTTGGGTTTGGAAACAGTGATTCATACACATATTGTAAAACATTAATGTAAAAATACAAAAATTATGACACTTCTAAACAAGTTGAGAATAAGAAACTTTGAAGACGTTTTGATGCAGAGCCCCGACCAAGTACACGCCATTTAAATAAGGTAAACCATAATTTTATAACATTTATTCTCAAAAATGTTTTTCTAGCCAAATATTCGATAGAAATGAATTATCGGCGATTTTTATGGTATACGCATTCAATCTCCCAAGCAAATAACAGAACACAATTTGTTCAAAACTTTCATTCAAAATATTTATTTTCTTCTAAAATACGTGGTTTATCTGAACTCAATAAAAAATAACATATTTGTTATCTTTTAACATTTGTTTCCTTTAATGTGCTTCTACATGTTATTTTTGTACGAATCTCCATGTACATTATTGAATTTACGAGCGTCCGCACACAAATAAATATAATGCAGTTTAATATCATAAATAAGAACTCTCTATTCCTATTTAGGCGATAGTGTTGACTACATTTCGTACAGAAGAACGGAAGGACGGACTGGCGGACGGACAAGTGATTTGCCTTAAACCAATTTTTTGGTATGAAATGCTCACAAAACGTTGATTCTGACTACATAACGTAATAGAGTAAGTAATTTATGGGTAGAAGCGAGAATTATCCACAATTTTGGGACGAGGGCCCCATAAAATGAATTTTACAATTCTTTTCGAATACTACGTCAGTAGTTTACACGCCAGTAAAACGATTAAAATGTTACAGAAACCAAGGCAGAAACAAAGTTCAAAGTGCAAAACACAGGGAAAGAGACAAATTTCTGTTTTGCAGTTTAATATTGGAGATTGAATGGAAGATTTTGTTTAACTGTATTGGACAAGAGGAACTTGATGGAATCCGATACCTGTAAATGCACGAAACCGAATTGATGTGAACTTAGCGTGAACTACAGATGATTTAGTGATTAAGGGACGTTAAATCCTACCTGGGTCATTAAACACGTAAGTGTAGTGAATGTTTTTGCTCGGTATGTGGCGGTCATCTTTCCCTCGCTGTATACCGAGATCCGACCTACAGTCGGTTTCCCCGAACAGGTATATCTAAGCTCCCGACCGGTTTTCCGGCATGTGTGCTTGTGTAGCACGTGGTAGTGTAACTGTGTCTGTGTAAGGTGTGAGGAGATATCAAGGAAACGGAAGGTGCAGGAAGTGTCCGTGGCCCGTTTGGTAGGGTACTGATCCGATATTCGCCTGGTGTAGATCGTAGAAACCACGGAAAACTACCGATCAGAGCAGACGGGTCGCAAGAATTCTCCTCCACACAGCGGCTGAATTCGACCTAGCTATCAAGCTAGTGTTGAGAATCCTGCCACCGTCGGGACACGAACGCAGGTCCTCTCGGTCAGAGGCACTACAGTGACATCAGTTGGTGCCCTGAGCCATCTCTCCCGGTTCAAATAATAAACTCAACGCATGCGTTCATACCGTTGCCGCACAGTCGGCGCTCTTCGCCCTCCGAGGCGTAAACGCGCGTCCGCTGCAGCGCCATCTGCGCACTTCGCGCTGCAGTTGTCGCGCGCGGGCTTTCCGCGCCGGTGGGCGGCGCCGGAGGCTCTCGAAGGCGTCGCCCGGGCGGCGATCTCCATCGATCCCTCCGTCGCCGCACGCGCCAACAGCGCGGAAACTCACATCAGGAACTACCTCGCGATCCGATTGCTTCTGCGCAGCGACTGCCAGCTGGAGAATTCGCGGAAGAAATCGACGAGCACGTGTGATGGGAAAGGCGCGGTGCAACGTCAGCCAATATATAAACTTGGACGCCTGCCGTCTAGTCGTCCGGGCCGGGGTGGGGGGAACTTACTCTTTGCAAAAGAACCGAGATAGTTTTTTTTATTACACGGGAGGTACTATTTCCTTATGCGTTTTGTTAAAACCTCTCCTTTCCACCCGTCTTCATAATTCGTCTTGTAGTATATAGGCTAGTGTAAAGATCCAAGAATTCAAGGAAAAAGACGCAGAATACACTTCTCCCCCAAAAGTTTTTAACAGTTTGTTCACCTTAAATAAATGATCCGAAAGTCCTCAGGTTCGAATATATACATCAGCTCGCTGTTTGATGGAGAATTCTAGCGGCCGGGTGTTCTGACCGGTAGGATTTTCCGATCCTAACATATGGGCTACTGACCGCGCATAATCTTCAGTTCCTTGCCCTTTCTTCTCCACTTACACACATAGACACACCCAGCCACACACTGTCTACTCTATTACAAACTTTGGGAGACCAGGGAACTGCGGGGGCTGGGGGTGACGTCGCGTCAGGTGACACGGAACAGAGATAGGAAGCCCCGCGTCCTCCGAGAACGAAAAACAAAAATAACGTTCCGATAATTGCACCAAATCCATTCACATTAACGTAATTTTTATTCTGGTTAGTCTGTTAGAGTGTATTGTTCTCCACAACTGATGACTGTGGTTTTTGGATTGTGGTACGAATACTTGGACTTTATTTTATAAAGAATTTGCGTTTTTAACAATCCGTTCGAAATACATTGGTAAAAAAATAGCAACCACGAAATAAAAAGTGTCTGTGATTTATCTGTGATTGAGTCAACCTTTAAAGCTTTATTTATAATTAGATTAATAAACACACTTACAGTCTTTGTATCTTTCTAAGAAGTTTCATTCCAATCGTTTCTTGATTCATCATCGAATAAAGCAAGAGAAAAAATATCTTCGCAATGTTCTGCCAAAGTGAAAGACCTTGGCCTTCTTTGGAATTACGCACAGACATAGTTACAGGTAGTTCCTTGCATAATTGCAACCAGTAAAGAAAACGCCCGAATCGTGCGAGATTCTCAAAACGCGATGACGAAGGTGGTAGTCAGAACTACTTCAAAGGTAATAACGGCAACAAAAACATCAGCAATAACGATTCGCGAAATCTTAAGGCAAAGTGCGGTGGCCTTTGGGGGAGGGCCCGAGGAGGACACGGCTGGCGCCGTGAGCTTTCGTGCGCCGAGCGGCGAGGCGCTCGCACGGGCGCTCGGGAGCGCCCTGTCCACTCGCACGTGGGAGGTCGCCTCACCGCGCCGCGCCGCGCCGCGCCGCGCCCCGCTTCCGGATCAGCACTCCGGTTAGCAGCGCCGCCCGCCCGCCCACAGCGGCGGAGGCTGCGCAAGGGAGGTGTTGGAGGAGGAAATGCTGTGGCGAAGGAGACCTGGGCGACGAGGAAAGCGAGCGGTAGCGAATGGAGGCGGCTGGAGGAGGTGGGAAGTGGCTATTGGTGGCTGGAGGCGGCAGAAGTGAGCGGTAGGGGGATGGAATCGGCCGAAAGTGTCTGAGGCGGCCAGAGGCTGCTGGGAAGTGGCAAGACGGCCGGAGATGCCGGAGTTGCGGACTGGAGAGGTGGAGTAGCGGGGGCGGGAGGGCAGAGATGTGGAGAATGCAGAGGGTGGGATGGGCCCTCTCCCGACCCGGGGGGAGGTCACCGGGCTACCTCGTCCCCGCCGCAGACCTATCGGACCGGCGGCCGCGGCGCGACGGGGTTCGGCGCCCGGCCGGCCGTCTCCGCCGCGTCGGGGGCGGCCTGAGGCGTGGGGGGGTGGAGGCGGTCCTCCGACCCCTGTCCGGGACCGCCACGCCCGGGACCTGGGTGGGGAGGGTAGGCCGCGCGAGGGGTGGTGTCGCGGGGGAAGATGTGGGAGATGGGATGAGCCGAGAGAGGGCGGAGGAGATGAGATGCGCGGGAAGGGCGGGTGGGATTGGATAGAGCGGGAGGAGATTGCTCCATTGAATGTTCGAGAGAAGGAAGGCGGCTCGGGAGGGGGATGAAGACGGCGTGAGGCGAATGGAGATGCTAAGAGGCGCGGGAGGACAGACTCGCGACGGTGTTAGAGGAACGGTCACGAGGCGGAGAGGAACGGGCGACGGCGCAGTCGTGGGCGAGGGCTGGAAAGGAGCGCTCCGTGCGGAGAGAGAGCAGCTGCCCGTTGTTGCACTGGCGCCACCGACGCCTCCGCCGCAGACAGCCAACACAGTTTTAAAACGACCTTCGAGCGCGACGCCGCTTCTGCTGTTTAAGAACCCAACATCTCAGTCGCGCTGCTCGGCCGACAGCCTCTTGTGGCGTAAAATAAATTTGCTGTTTAAAACAGCCAGCAAAGCACAAGCCAGTGAGTCAACTAAGCGCCTGACGTTGGAGAAAGGTGCCAGCAAGACGTGCTTTAATGTTCCTTAAAAATTAATATCATTCATTATTCCTGAGTTTTGCTCAAGTACTCACGATTAAAATTATTACTTATAGATAAATTATTATTATGATACATGAAGAATAAAAGAGACACCAAATGTTCCAAGACATATAACCATTTTAAGCATTTTAAATGATGAATAATAAAGACTAATGAGTTATGTATCATTTATACAAGATTAATTTTTCGTATTTACAAATATACAATCAAATTATCATACCAAATATGTGAAATAAAGCTGAGATTACTACTTAAAATGGTGATTTGAGCAATTGGATATAAAAAATTAGTCTCACTTTGTTCGCCAGAGAGAATTCAAAAAAATAAATAACTCTAACTAAATTGCGTTATACAAATGTAAATAATTTGATACACTATTTGATTACAATATCCATAAATATTACAAAGATTCGCAATTTTTTTCCGAATCACTAAGTAATGTATCACAAAGTCATGAGTTTTAACATTTATTATAAGTTTTTTGAAGTCAATTAATATGTATTGTTCATTAACAATGCTCTTGTTGGCTCAAGGACAGCGTACTAGCTCCCCCTGGTGTGGTCCAGGGTTCGATTCCCGGTTGAGGGAAAAATAGAGTTGTAGCTTCGCTTTAAAATCGTCTTAGTTTCTGTAGCTGTGTCACGAAGAAAGGCTCAGGTAGGCGGATCTTGCTTGTTACGGTAAAGGGAATTCGTCATGTTCGCAACATGATGCTTTTACCCATTAGCAAGAATTTAACTAGGCCCAGGCATGGGAGTCACCGTTAACTGGCCAACAAAATCGAACCATCGATCCAAAATGCCAAATACATGCAAACAAATATCGACAACACCCAAAATATACAGAAGGAATTAAATAAATTGGATAGGAATGAAACTGCATTAATTATTTTTTAATATACTTAAAACATTTCCATCCTTTCGAAAACTTTCCCTTTTTTAATTTTAGCCCAAGGCTTGTCAACAACCTTTGAATTGGAGATGAAAAATCTCTATGGTAAATGTCACAACATTTATTCAATGCAGAGATAAGCCTTTTAAACAGATATGTCAATACCTGGTGCTGAACGCGCGGAAGATTATACATCTCTAGTGTGGATTCCCCCGCGAGTACTAATGGCCGTCACAAATTGCTCGCATCCGTAATGTTGGCAAACATATTCAAGCTGTGTATTTATGCCGCCATTCATTATTTCTGGCAATGTATGCACATTATCAATGCTAACATTGTTTGAATCTGGAATTTACGTCACAGTCTTGTGCGTTTAGACTGTTTACTTTTCTCATTTTTACTTTATCGCTCTTACTAAGGTACTTCGTAAAAAGAGAAAATTATATAATGATACTGACAGAATTCATGTTTTGCAGGTCCTATAATAACGGAAAATCAATTGACGGCATGAAAATAATGTAGTATGTGCTGTTGTAGCGCCACTAGTTTTTTTTTTTTTGTTTCATATTTAAACTTATATATACCTAAATATTTATTGCACTGACATTTTTATTGAAGAGTTTTATTCGCTCTTTCAGAGAACTATTCGCTATGATTTACTCGTAGTCTAATGAATATATTGTCTCATTGTCACAGTCACACATTTTAGCACGGTGGGTTGTCAATTCCGCAAAAAGTAATATAAAATGCCAACTTTATTTAAACTATTCCATTTAAGCTCGAAAAATGTTTCGAACGTCTTTCTCCTGAAGTAAAGTAAGTTGTCCCACATCGCAGATTTGTTGCATGCACAAGAATGTCACGCATAAATGCAACCCTTTAACAAAATTCCATTTATAATTTGTTTAGAGATTTGTTTCGTCAGAATTATATCATAATGGGTGCAACAGGCTGCCCCATTACACATCTGTACTAGTATTGCGAACGAAGTCTAACTAAAATAGATGAAATTGAGATCGCTAAATCGCGTACGGAAAAAGGGTTCAGTTTGTAAAATGCAAACGAAAACATTATTTTACAAATAAGATTCTGTTTCTACTATTGTTAACTTTTGCCAAAATCTCTTGAGTGAAAATTACTGTCTCAATAAACTTTTCTAATAATACAATAATGACAATTGTTATGCACAAATGATTAGTGGTATTATTTCGAAATGTTTTTGGTTTAGGTGACTTCTGCATTAAAATATGACATCTAGTGTAGTATTTTGTTTATCATTATTCCTTATAGCATCAATACAATTTTTCAATCAATAATATTTTTTTCTCCTCTCGTGATCCATACCTTTTTATACTTGTTTCTCACGTTTATTCATTAAGAAATGCTAAAAGAACGTTCTGCAAGACATATGAACACTAGCTCCTCACAGTCGCTACATTTTCCCTCCCACAAATTCAGCAAACGGCTTCCTTAACCGCAAAGGCGTTGCACCGACTTGTGCCGTCCGCATCTGCAGCCCTTCGCCCGGCGCGCTGGCGCAGAACCGCGCGCGCGCGTTTCATTGGACGCCGCAACCGCCGCCGTAAATTGCGCCGGGCAGCGCATTCGCAAACGGCCGGTCGGGTTTTTCTGGCGCGCGCGCTGCCGCCGCCGTTGAAACGTCCTGCGAGCCGCGGCAAATGAGTTTGCGCAAAAAATTAACTTCATTAGACGAGGGGACGATTTGCGCCGGACGCTTTTTACGTGGCTTGCGCAATGGATGGGCACCGTCCCTCGCGCTGCGGAACTCCGCTCCACCTGTGGCCACGGGGCCCCGCGCGAGGGCGACGCCGCCTGCATTCTGCCGCTTTTCGGTACAGGTGGGACACAATTCGAGATTGAAACGCACCAGCTATTATTATTGCTGGTCGTGCTGAACACGCACGTCGCGTGCGAAATGAATGGGCGCCGTTCCCCCGGCCGCCGCTGAACGCAATGCAAAGGCCCGTTCACAATGGAGATGTAAACACAAGCAGACCGCATAGACGTAAACATTAATATATGGAATATATTAAAGTATTCACAATGTCTAACATTGTCTAACGTAAGCAAAATAAGAGTTTCCATTCGCTGTGAGACACACTAGTTTACTATTGGTTGGATGTGAGAATCGAGTTCGAGGTATCGACTGTGTCCATGGCCCATATGGTGTTAGTTCTCTATCGACTTCGATCATCTTTCGAATCTCCATCCTGACCTCCTCCTAAATCCATTTTGAGTTAACGTATTGTGATTGGCTCCTTTCTTATGTCTTACTTAAGCATAAGCACAGAAGCTTGAAGCTTGCAAGCTTTTAGTTAAAGTTTTACGTGTTGCTTATGCGAACGCATTGCGAATTAGTCCGCTTATGGACGTGATCCTACTTTTATGTTAACGCCGTGCTAATGTTTGTGTTTGCATTGTGAATGGGCCTTAAGACGGGAATTCCACGACGAGCGTGCTCGACCGCGCTACCAGTGCGCATCTGGGTCTTCCGACGGCCACAGAGCAGACGTCTAACATCCGATTCTTGTAGCTGGCACGAAACGTAAGAATATGTATTCCATCCCCAAATATTCATAATTCTATTCAAAACAACATTTTTACGCGAAGTAGATACAATTTTTACATGAAAATATAACTGAATCGGAAACGGCACAGTAATACACACTCCATCCACATCAAGAGCAAAGAATCTCATTCGCAAAGAATGAAGTTTTCAGAACATAAACATCAACAACTGCGAAATAAGATAATTAATATGTCGAGAGGATTGACTGATTCCCGTTCAGTCACACTTTTCAGGCGATAAAAAATTTACTGAGAGACCATTCAGTTTAGGAGATATATTCCAGTCTCCTGGAGGACAGAGAGCAGTATAATTAATCCTGAAAACAAAAATTAAACGGCACATGAAAACAATATTCCGTTGCGTCGTAGGTAATTTATAAAGTCTAGAAGCAATAAGACATAAAAGAGAAAATTACAATACAAGCATGTAGGAATAAAGATATAAAGTGATAATTAAAAAAATGAAAATCAAAGAACGTATATTTGTTTCTTTTCCTTCAGGGCCAATTTTTTTTATGTTAACTTAATGTACTAAAACATTCTTCGATTAAAAAAATTGAAAAGGAAATACATTGGTTATCCGATGCAATAATCAAAAACGTTTACAAAAGTGAGACAATTCAGAGTGATTAGTTCACTCTTATTTTCCTCTAGATTGAAGTTTGATGGCAGACTCACGTCACGGCTAACTTTATTAAGTAACTTCATCATCGTCATTTGGGCATCAACGGTCAAATTAAAACAGGAAAAATAACGACTCTCAATAAACGTCACCCGTCCAACTGCTAACATCCCAACGCACTCCAGTTAATGAAACACTGATCTGCCTGCTCCGACCTCGAAAACTTCCAAACTGCTGTAAAAATACAACGGTGATGAATTCATTATATGGAAATGCTGAGATAAACACGTGGAGGTAAAATTTAGAGAAGCGAAGAACTGATAGTAAACGTGTGCATTTTTCTTTCCCAAATTGGTTGACAAAAATCCAACAAAATTGACTCCACAATTGACTATCTGGCATTCATAATGCCAAGTTACTACATAATGGTTGCATAAATTAATATATTTAGAATTTATGTAGCATTATATTTTCAGGTGATCGCAGATAAAAATGTATCCAAGATTGCTACAAAGGTAACTTAAGTTATTTAAAATAGTTTATAACATAAGTATAACTTTCACACTGCAAAATGTTTGGCGGAAACAAAAACATCACACATTTGGTGAACACAAAAAAATCAATACAGATGAAAAGAAATAAAACAAATTAGATGTGAAAAATTATGAAAGATTTAAGAATAAAAAAAAGATTTGTGTTCTGTAAAAATATACCATATAAAATTGTTTTGGCCAATTCACTACACAGGCAGGAGCCTTACTTTTAGATACGACTGAAAAATACGATGTGTCATAAATGTCACCACCCTGTCACCTTACTGGAGACGCAATTACGCCGGATATAATACACCAATTTGCTGACGATAAATGAACCTTTTTCAATACACTTTCACAAATAATTAAAATTTCCGAATCATATAGAAGAGTCAAAATAATTTTTATTACAAAGCAATGATTGTTATTGATACCAACTACTTGCATATCATTTTTTGCAATGGATGATTATAAAAATTACGACAATGATAATTTAAACATTTTACCACTCACGTGTCAGCAAGACAGTGCCGAAATTAAACTCGAATGTCTCTGAATGTTCCCACACGTTACGCATATATTTCCTGAGGAATCGTTTCGTGTTTCTGGAAACAAGAAGCACATTGTACTTCCCGTTTGCTTACAATTGAGCAGGAGTCTCCGGGGTCAAAGCGACTGCTCCCCTCCCCCACCCGAGGACGCGCTGAGCTAATGGCAGTGTGGGTCGTCGCTTGAGCCGGGAGGGGGAGGGGGAGGGGCGGGCGCTGGGGTCAGGGCGGCGCCTGGAGAGCGGAGCGCACCCCCTAGCGGAGGGCTTGGAATCGCCCCACCGCCGCCGGGGCCGACTGCGCCCGACCGCCCAGCTCTCCACAAGGTCGCATTTGGTGTTTCCGAAATTTTATTGACTCACCTTGGTTATCGAAAGTGAATGTTTATAAAAGGGATATCAGATTCGTTAAGCGAAGTGTTGTGACAAAACATGACCTGCTGTTACTAACAATATTAATTTCATAATAAATATTAATAAAGCAGCGTATTTTAATAATTTATGACCTCCTATTAACTACTTATATCTCTTTTTTTTCTTACTCAATTACGTTCTTATTCATTAACGACAGTGCGGGAATGCCAGAGAATTAGTTACATTGTCATATGTTCTACATTTTTGCACCAAGTAAAACTTATTACTTTTCATAATGCCATTTTACACTAAGATATTTAACCAGCTGAAAACTATTCCTATAAGAAACATTTCAGGATTCCAAAGCAAGTTCTTTACAATAATATTCACATTTAAACGAGTTGCTCAAACGAAACTAAGGCCTTTTATCGCAACGTCATAGCTTAACAACAAAGTGCATTGTGTTTTGTCTAGTACGTGGAGTAAATTGTAAGGAAGTCAAATGTTAGTCTGTGGGCGCAGTGGGATATTTTCTGGCGTAGAAGACTGTTCGCCTGAATACATCCCCAACATTGATTCGTCTCAGCATTAGGTCAATGTTTGAAGGCCGAAGGTGTCTGTATAGTCGAAATTTATCTCACAAAGAAAATGTGTATGAGAATTTATATTCTCACAATTTTCTTGGACGGATAGGAACAATTCAATTTGAAATGGCTGGACGAAACTGTCAATGCAACCACATACTGCACTAGAATCTTAACAAACACAAAGCGGCCCTAAAGAGTAACCGGCCTTGAATGTTGTCAAATAGAATTAATATACTGCCGAATAACTCACGTCTTCTTCGAGCAAAAGTGGCCTGTGCTCTGCTGCGGTGTTTTCGAGAGAAGCTTTTCTTTGGGGGCTGTCTACACCCTCATAAGGCGCTCGCACAATTTGGTAGACTGACAAGGCGATCCTGTGCAGCGGATGAGTCGTGCAAGTATTGCTTCTAGTCCCTAACACTTTTGTTGTTGAGGTTTTAATATCTATAATAATTAAAAATATAATTAAAAATTAACGAGCGATACAATAATTTAGCCTATGTACAAACAAAAATACTTACGCCTGTGCCATTGTTATGATTTCAAACTTCATCCTCAAAAGATAATGATTGTTTGACTCTGCCATTACAGTAATGATTAACGCACAGGCTTACATTGTTGGTACCATATTAGCATCCCTGAACCATCTCCGTCCGTTGTTTGTTTTGTATCGAATACCTTCACTGTTCATCCATGACATCTTGAGTCTCGAGCACCGAAACCTCTTTCGTGTTTCACCTCCCTGAATCACAATACTTCTCGACGGAACATTTTGAAGTAGTAATTCGCCAACCGGTTTTCACGTACTTCTCTACTTTTCTTTTCTCCTCTTTGCTCCATCTCTATACTTCACGTAGGCCCACTTTATAATCATCAATATCGACCTAACTCACGACGGTCAATGATGGGGAATCCAAAGGCTCAACTCCGTCCTGTATCCGCAAATTAAGGACTAATGCACATAAATATATTAACTAACGAAATACGGTATCTTTTATTACCCCTGCTGGCTTTGGCTACTTGTAAAGCTCGGCCCGCCGTTCCCGCTTTGTTCCCACTAGCGTAATCTCTGCTGTTGTCGCTATTGTGTCGGCGCTGTGCCATTGTAACTGCAGCAGTAGCAGCGGCAACGAGGGCCTGCGCGTCTAATTAAATGCAGATCTGTTATTGGGCGGGCGGAAGGAGGCGTGATTAATGAAATGCTGCTCCATTACGCGCCTGCGCGTGGCGTGGCGTGGCCTCGGCTGCACGGGAATCAGCCTCCGCCGCCCCTCCCCAGATGGAGCTGTCAGCAGCTGGCGGCAGTGGTAGCAGCAGAAACAGGGGAGAGGGGGCGGAAGTGGCCAAGGTAAATAAGGGCAAGAAGGACGAGGAGGGAGAAGAAGGCGGAAGGGGAAGAAAGAGGTGCTGGGAGCAGAAAGAGTCGGAGGGAGATGAATGAGGCTGAAGAGAAGGAGGAAGAGAATGAGAGGCAAATGGCTAAGGAGGTGAAAACATGGAGGCTGGCGAAGAGACGGGGAGAAAGCAGAACAGACTTACAAAAGGGGGAAGTGGAAGAGAATGTGTAAGAGAGGGAGACGGAAAAGAGGCCGAGCTGGAGACGACGAAAATTAAAATGGTGGAAGCAGCGCAGGCTGGATGAAGCACGGTTGGCAAGAGACAACAGAGCAATTGCGAAGCCAGAGGAGACGAGGAAGAAAAAGCTCGTGAGTGAAAAACCATTCGCCATTGAAGATACTCCCGAAAGTCATCGAACACGTAGCGGCGGAATTCAATTACTGACGCCTTTGGATGACGTAGTGATGATAGCGACGGATATGAGAAAGTTCAATAATAAAGCAGGACTAAACTCTCGGCCTGAGGGTTCAGCAATCGTTTAACTTTTTTTCACTTCTAAGAAGAACTGCTATGCTTCTCAATTTGCTAACCGATGATGGAACATTTATTACATTTCTAAACGCAATTTGTTCCAGTAACACAAAAAGTTTCCTCTGCCTGTTTGCTGTGGTCGCGCCAACATGTGATCTACAATGAAATTCAATTCAATGTTTTATAAAATATGTGAAGATACAAAATCAAATATTGGCTGTGATTGAAATATAATGATATTTCGTTCTATATTATCGAAAATAATATTTCTGACTCACTTTACAATAAGGGTCCTCGGTTACAACAGTAGCAACACTTTTTGGCATAGAACTGCGAATGGATTACTTAAATAGCTTACGTTCGAGAAAGGAATCAGTTTAATTTCACGAACACTAAAAATGCTCCAATTGATACCAGTGACTGTTGATTTATTGTTAAAATGTTAGATCAGCGTATCTCAGCGCTACCAAAACTGCTACTCAAAATGATCGCAATATGACCGAAAAAGGTTTGCAGAATTAATTATAAGAATTATTTCGTAATGTGTAAATGAAGTTTCATTAATAGTCAATAGTAAATATACAGTGTTCTCGAATGCATTGGACCGATAGAAGTGGCCCAGGGTCACTGCAGTGCCTCTGACCGGTAGGTGCTAATTTCGAGTCCAAACGGTGAAGGTGCATGGTTGCTCTGATCAGTAGTAATTTCGTAATTTGACTGAGATATGCAAGATTCGTACTTCCTTCCACTTATCTATCCAGATATCCCGATTTTCCGGTACATGCTGTATGTATCACCTTGTCAGACGCAATCTTAAACTTTGTGGAACAGCACTAATAGACCTTGATCCTGGGCTATGTGACAAGTTACAAAAATTCCTCAAACATAGATTTTACAATCGAAAACACGATATTCTATTATTGTAGTGATTCCAATACCTTTTCGGCTCTACTATAGTAGAGAGAGGACAAGTAAAAATTGTCTTTTATGAGAATAATAACATTAGACTCTTCTAACACTTCCAAGAAATATCACAACACTTTGGTCGGCAAACAGAAGGTGTTTCTGGAGGAGAAAAGATGAAAAAGAAGAGAATGGAAATTAAGAAAGGGAGATGAAAGAGACGACAAAAGGAGTAAGAAGAGGAAGACGAGGATAAACTAGATAAGGCGCAGTAAGAGGGAGAGGGGGAGGGAAGACAAAGACGGAGAAGGCAGACGAGGCCGAGAAGTATTAGCGTGCGCAAGGAGCACACGTGTGAGGGACGAGGAGGGCGAAGGGAAGGGAAGGGCAGGGCCGGGCCGGCACCGGAGCCGCGTGGGCGGAACGTGCCCTGTGCACCGCCCGCGTGTTTGCTTTCCATCCGCGCCGCGCGCTTTTAATAAGCGCCGCCCGCCGCCGCGGAGGCTGCGAGGGGCGTGCGGGCACGTGCGCCTCCTGCGCACACGCACGCACGCCGCCAACGGAGCAAGCACGCCCGCTTCTGCACACACCTGGCCTAGCGGCGCCAAGCGTCGAAAAAAGGACATTCCACGAACGGGGAGCTCCAGCTCCGTGATTAATCAAGGCAGCCTATACGGGGCTTCCTTCGTTGTTTTCTTGAAACAAGAAAATAGATTTTATTTCATGTTACAATAGTAGGTATGATAGATGTAACGTGAAAATTTGTTCTTTACAACTGTTGACAGCGGCAGAAAATAAATAAAATTCATTTGGGTAGCGTCCTACGTAAGAAAATGGAATGCTATTAAGTTGGGTTTGAGTGCATCTCTTGCATTATAAAGAAATCTCTATCGCCATAAGTAATCCTCAACTTTTGTTATTGTTTTTTCATGTTCTTTTTCTGAACTGCGAGAATACGTATGTTTTACGGAATAACATTATCTCAGTATTTTACACGTTATACATGTAATATACTACACTGTACAACAAGGAAAAATGAGTAAAACTTACGAACCCAAATGAGAATTCACACTGTTGTCAGGTGATGTTTCAACGTAGAAAATGTACACGGGAAAACTTTTCTGAAATAAAAATTATATTTTATAATTTACTCATAAAGGCAGAGTAATGAGTATTATTAAATGTTTTAAATACTAATATTTTAATTGTAGATATAATCAATATGAAGTTAAATCTGAGAACTACTGTGTAATTGACTAGTGTGTTATGTAGTACGTTAAAATAATAAGAAAATTGCGTTCGTAGGCGTCCGCGGCCGGAGTCATTGCATTCTTGGCTATCCGGGATGAGCCGCGTCTCGGTCAATTGGTCTGTCGTTTCTGCCATCTTGCTGTGGCCTTCTTCAGAGCAAAACTGCGTGAGCATCACATCCCGGATAGCCAAAATTGTAATAAGAAAATTGAATCTGCTCCAAAAAAATATACAAACTTGCTGTAAAAATGTTATTTTCCATTTTTTGGAATGTACGTGACTATAAAGCAACTATGAGATCTACTCTCTATTCTAAATCACTCCAAGCTGTAACTGATGTATCTCGTAGAAGAACGCGGAAGTTGAACATAACTTTTCACACGAACTCATTGCCACACTGGGTGTACCAGAATGAAAGACATTTGTATTCACATTAACATTCACTCAAGACAAACGCAACGCGTATTATTCGTCAGTAAATAATGCTGCCGTTTATTTCCAATTATATTACGTTTACGTTAATTCCGTAAACACGTATCAAATACCAAATCTTTTTTCGGAGAGTTCCATTGAACTTTTTCGAGAATTACAGCGATTAGTGAAACATCTTAAAACAAACGAGAGTATTTGCAAAAAATGACGGAAAATAAATTATATAAATTATAATGTCCTGTTTAATTTATTATTAATACATAATTTTAAAATATGCAACTCTATAAAAATCCAGATCCGGATTGTTAACTAAGAAATGTATGTTATCAGATTGGATTCTTTCATGACCACTGTCGCGGATAATATTTCACCCAGACTCAATAATTCGGCTATTTGACCACTCTCTTTAGTTGAATCCGATTCATAACAAGTTCTAACTCGAAAAGAATTCGTCTTTATTAGTCCTGCCCATTGTTCCTCTTCACATCATCAACACCACATTTCAGTTCGTTTATCCTGACCATGGCCACCTCTCTTCTCAACGCCATCCATGTTTTTATCACCTCCTCCGTTTTCTCCCTCAGGATATCAGAGCCGTTACAACTGCAACATATTCCCCGGACGTCTCCCCGCCACGTCCAAGAGATGTTTACATCTACTTCCACAATCATATTCCCCCGTTTGCGTTTCCCTCAGCATCGTCTGCACTACTATGTCACTTCCTCTCTCATTGAGTGATCATTCCTTCTGCGCAGTCACTATTCCTTACCTTTCCGTGGTAGCCACTTTACCACTTTTACTATGTCCAACTCCACCCCCTCCTCCCCATCCATGGAGGCCTCATCCTCCTCTGTTGCCATAGCAACCTCAACCTCTACGTCTAAAGTCACCTCCAAAACCACCTCCACAACCCATGTGGTCTCACCTGCGTGATATCCTTTTCTTGTGTTATGCCTTCTGTTTTCAAGACCACCATGACCTCCACAAATATCTCCGTTTCGGTAATCTGAGCTCCTGCAATCATCGAAGCTCGTCCGCCGCCGTGGCCCTCTCCACGCGCACATCCGCCGCCGCGCGCCCGGAGCGCCTCGGGCAAAGCAGGCAGGCGGCGGACGCTGAGTGTGCGGGGCAGCGGCCGTAATGGCGGCATCAACTTGCCGAGATAGCGCGCCCGGGCCGGCCATTACGCCGCCGCGGGATTACCCGCGGGGAAGCGAAATAACCCCCGGGAGAAAATGAAAGAGCCCGCGGGGCGGGGCGGGGGCGGGCACGCGGAGTGAATTAACCGGGAGACGCTCGCGGACCGCCCGCTGCTCGCGAGATAATGCACTCGCCAGGGGCTGGTTTTACGTCGCTGACAGACGCTCGCAAAGAAAGCTACTGCTCTATATTTGTGCTTCCGTGCTTTTTCAAAATAACACGCAGAGAATTAGCCAATAGATTATTTCTGAGAAAGTTTCCAATACACTGCAAATAAACACGAATTTGGATTCAGTATTTGTTTCAATAACAGGTTCTTTTGTTCAAAATGATCAAATTTTTTGTTCTTCCAAATATTTAAGTACATTTTTAGAAGAATATCTATCATAGAAAAAAATCGGCATTTGAAGGCTAGATTCTCCGACAAACTTGTGAAAAAGCTACCTGCTATGACAGTTATGCCAATCAACACGCAAAGCTGTAGCTAGTAAGGTAATTTTCTAAAGAAGTAATTATTCTAAATCAAATGATATTCAAGAAAAATTCAATATTTTTTAGGTGCGCCAAAACATTGGAGTAATTATTAGATGAGTTTCATAAGCAATCGTGCACGCATACACAGGTTCATGGTTGTTTCATTTCCACAAAAATACTGTCAAAAATTCTTTAAATATTTTAATATAACGTTCTGTTAGTGTGTTAAATTACCATACATCTTGCTCGTCATATGTAGATCAATATCTTATCAATATGATAATTATATGGCAAGCGATTATTTTACGGTTGTCATAATTATATTAAAGATGATTAGATTAATTTTAAATCAAAAACGTTAGTAGTGTCAGTGGACCAAGTAAGTTCAAGGCATTAGAAATAGAAAAAATGACTGAAATTTGCAATTATTTGTGCGTTATTGCTCCATAAAATACTTCGGCCATGAGTGTCTTTACTTCACACTTACTATTACAATATCACTCAATTTTGAAACAAATCTAATATATCAAATATATAGTAGAAATTTAAAAAAAATCCACCAAAGTACAGTTTTATTTTTTTGTATAGTAGGATTACTTTTTAATTTTATAATAATTTGTATTAAATTAAGTTCTAACGTTTTTGCTTGATGAACGTTAACATTAACAGTATTTCCAGATGATGTTTCCAGAGATCGTTTGCTTCTACCGACATTAACTAGTTGTGGCTACAGAAGGCACAAATTTTCCCGCATTTGTTTTCTATTTCCTTTGGTTCCAGCTAGCTATTCGGCTTTGCCACATGCTCTTGCCAGCTGTCTTCTATCGCCTCCCCAATTACATTTTTTAATTCTTTAATTTTTCAGGTTCCTAATAGTAGAACAGAAATATTAATTTTAGCATATTGAAGAACGTAAAAACTCATCCTAAATGACGCAATGTTCTTAAAAAAGTTGGAGCGGTTTTTAAAAAATGGCGTTTAAGTGCTGCTGTAAATTCTAAATTTTGAAGCATTTTCACAAAAAAGTTTTCAGTTATCGAAAAACTTCATTAGAAGTCATCTTGAAGCCACATTAATTCACAAATACAATAGTGTTTTACAA
Source organism: Gryllus bimaculatus (assembly GCA_017312745.1). Taxonomy (NCBI): domain Eukaryota; kingdom Metazoa; phylum Arthropoda; class Insecta; order Orthoptera; family Gryllidae; genus Gryllus; species Gryllus bimaculatus. The sequence continues at coordinate 1,405,827 of BOPP01000087.1, read as the reverse complement.
ATTGCTGGAAATTGGATTTTAAGGGCGTGTGAAGTTTTTCAAATAATTGCCCTCGTATTATGTTTGAAATACAAAAAATACTCCAAAATTAACTTAACGTCACATTAAAGCGTGTAATCAGCACTATCCGTTCGCCAAAGTTTGAAGGAAAAATTTTGATGGCGTTTTTTGAGATAATGGCGTTTGAGCGTTTCTGAAAATGCGGAATTTTGAGCTAGTTTTCAAAACTTTGCGTTTTCGAGAAAAAAAACTATAGTATATATATATATATATATATATATATATATATATATATATTATATATATATAATATTTTTATTTTTCAGAATCTAATAGTTAAAAAGAATCTAATACTTTTGAAATCATTAAACCTTACAATGACTATGCAAGTTTACATAGACTAACAAAAATACAAGCACTAAGAGGATCATTTTCAGAAAATGAAAATTGAAAGGTCCTGAAGAGAATATAGTATCCTGCTAAACGCGCAGCTCCATCTTTGCTGGTTTCACGAAGACACGAAGAAAGTTCTGCTCCTTTGCAAAAGAACAGTAGCAGAGCAGTAGAGTGGAAAACCGCGGATTGTTCTGATTAAGTGAGAAAACAAAACTTTCACGAAAGGAGTTGTTGAAACTCCTTAAAATCACATACCTCACGAAATCTTCCCTCAAATTCTGCCAGACGCCCATAAGAATAAGAAGTTGCAACACCCCGCACTTAAAGAGTGTTTTATCCTTCTTGACTTATCAAGACAAATATTCCATTTGTTAATATTTTAATGTTTTAGTGTTAAACTGAATAAAAGGAATTATTCTAGCACATGTTGTAAAATAAAGAAACTATATCAAATTAACGTAACAATAAACTAAAATCCCTTACCCCATGAAACGTAACGAAACGCTTTCTGCAAATCTCCTCCCCCTCTCTAGTGTTACGTAATTTATGGGCGAACCCAATTTTTTTAAATTTAAAAAAACCAACAAGGCCCATCACGTTACGTGCAGAAATTAGTAGATAGAAGCCGTAGGTAATTAAAGACATAAAAGCAACAAATTCGCGGAGAACATCATCATTAAGTAGTATGTAATAATCCCATCATTTTAGTTTAGCTTCACAAGGGCGGACATTCTCACCAGTTGGAATGTTTGTAATCCTCTGTAGATGTTCTCTGGTAAAATAAATTCTACAGAATATGTTGAACGCAAATCAAATAATTTCATACGCTTTGGCATGCAGTCATAAAGCACGCAATGCCGTTAAAAACATAATACACTCCGAAAATGTCTTCCATGTGCCTTCCCACATCCTTCAAAATTTACATTTCAACGGTGAAAATATTTTTCAATTCCCCCGATTATTAATTATAAATTCATTTTCCCCATTTATTAATTAGTTTTACGCCCCTACTATTTCTAATCTTGAATTAAACTAGATTTCAGTAACATGCATTCTTTATTCAATATCAGCATATTTATGTAACATGAATAATTATTACTAATTAGCAATAACAGTGTACTGATCGTATATGATAGATTATGTATATGATGATAAAACACAATATATGATGTAGTCATACATCAGGGGTTCACGTTTTGTAATTGAGAAACCTCCATAAACGTATTTAAGCTGTGATGGAACTGGAAATGAAATCGAAGGACTAAAAATACCTGCAAGTCCGGAAGATTGGGAACTGGTGTACTAAAGAGTGAATGCTTGGTCACATAGTATATGCGCAGAGACGATACTGAAACTTGAATGCCGATGCCTCCACCATCTTACCCCATTTAGCAAATGAGTCCAAGGGCCTACAGTAACCATACTACCTGTACTAGGAGCAATCGACCATCAGCCCACCCTCACAATGTCCTCTGTAGCCGTCGCAATGTCGCCTGCGCCACCTCTTGCACGCGCCCTCCGCCACGAGGGCTGGCGGCCGGAAGCGGAGGGCAAACGTCGGGGGAGGTAGAAAAGGGCGATCTGATCCTCATGAATTCGCCACGACGCTTCCAGGAAGCGCCAGGCGCGACACGACTGGCGCTCGGGGCGCGGGGCGCGGGCGGCAATCGAATTTTAATGCTCGCCCCCGCCCCCGCCCCGCACCGCCGCGTTGCTCCCCTGTGCCGCGCCAAACTCCCAGGGGAAAAGCGAGAATGCGCGCCGAGAGGTGGCGACCATTTGCAGGAAACCTCGCGATCTGCGCTCTGCTGCCGGGTAATATACATTGAGCTTTATTAAAGTCGACATGTTACCCATCTGAAATTAATCTATACCTTGTAATTACGTATACTGTATTTGTAATCTAACCATTAACAACACAAAGAGATGGATACGACCTAAACTACTGTTCATCTAACCTGCTGCCAGGAAGCGCCGAGCGGAATACAACCTCTTAAAGATTGAAAGCTCGTTGGTGCCACTTCAGGTTCTTTACTTTTGTTAAGGTCGCATCAACATCTAGGTCATTAGCGACCATTATTGCTTATAACGGTATGGTAACTGTGAGGATGATACGATATGATGACAGGGGGTGAAAGGACGAACACAATACAACCATGCCCGAGGGGGGTCTAGAACCCGCGATCCTTCATTCCAAGATCGCTACGGCACTACTGCCTAACGATCTCGACCTACGGACCGACCATTCCAGTTTGTTACAACGGAATAAAGCAAATTTAAGGTACAAGAAACTGCAACTCGGTGTGCATAATTCTTCCAAAAAATATATTTCAAGTTTTTTTTTTTTAAATTTCGTTAACACATTTTAAATAAATAATCTAAATTATAAAACGTCTGAATACTGATGCTGACTCGTAATTATAAAAATAATTAAAAATATTTATTAAATTCTACCAAAATTATGAATGTATCGTCAGATACTATTACAATAGGGTGAATACCAATTACTCGTCATCCCATGGTTTAAATCTTCACATTTAAAATTTCTTTAAACATATTTTGAATTCTTGAAGACAAAACATTATCAATTAACAGTATTATGCTAGTCCTATTCACTATCCTTCCATATCCATATTAAGAAAGGAAATTGTTAATGACACGTGTTAATTTGTTTCAATATGCAACTTCCAATGTACTTACAGAATATCAAATAAAAATTAAAAATAATTATATTTATAATTGAAACAAATTTTCAATAAAGGTTTATTCAGTATTATAGTCAGATGTTTTTCGAACAATTCAGAATCCATTTCAAGTAATTATACAATCTTCTTTGATAGTTTACTTTTCGCTTCCCGCGCTAGTCACAAATATATTAGAAAAGCTTTTTACTCTTGAGAAGCCTACGTAATGGTGAGAAATAAAATTGGGCAAATACAACCGTGCCTTTTGCCATTTTCTAAACTTAAATGCAAAACAATGAAGTATCGAGCAGCCCAGTACTACCAAAAATGAAGTAGAATGTCCAAGAACATTTTATCATTTATAATACGATGTCAAGAATGATTCTGTAAGGTCTTCGGCATCAATATTTTATGGCCCTACAACACTTGGTTTAGACGGCATTTGACAAGAATATTTAGATACTTTTTTTTCTCAAACAATTCCTTCACATTTTTTGAGTTGTTAAAGTTAAAGTTAGAGTGCAATACATCAAGTCTCTGTGAAATTCTATTTCGTTAGAGATACCATTAATAAGTATTGGTAGCGTGTGAGCGCCGCAAAACTCATCTATACCGCTGAAATATTGTTGGAGAGGAAGAGTATTAAAAACGCACCAATCACGTCAGAGTTTCATCAAGCAAATGTTGTTAAATTTGTTTTCGCGTAATGAAAATAGCATAATCCAAACAAGAAGAATTATGAAATTGAATTTAATTCTTAATTTATATTCAATGAAATGTATAATAAAAACTATCCTTGTAAAGTCAATTTTGACATAAATCAAAAGAAATACTCTGTGTAAAAATCTTTGAACACAATGATGATAGGCTCTTTCCCATGTTCCTTACTAACATATTCTCAATTTAAAAGAAATATTTTCTGTTATTAGCTTCCTAAAATTGTCTAGTTATATTTCTTAGTTAATGCGTCGTTATGAGAAGAAATTACGACACATTTCCTTAGAGTCACCAGATGTCCTCCTAAAGCAATTACTTCGAACTATTACTGCTATTTTTTTTCTCTCCGTATGTTCTCCAAGATGACTTCTGGACTGGTTTTCACCGAGAAGACCGGAGCCGCAAAGAGGGCTACTGGAGGTCTCTGGATGACATTCAGTTCAAGTTCGGCCAAACCGTCAAAGCTACACCCTGACCATCAATATTTAAAGAAGGGAACAACAATGTTAGGTATTCGCAAGATTCTGATCTCAATCCGCCCAATTATGCTCTTTCCAAACTCTGCCTTACAGACACTTCCATTTCACGCTTCCTCTAGTCCTCAATTTTTAAGATCCATGTTCCTAATTTTACGCACACTTGCCCTCAGTACCCAACCTTTCCCTTCACATTTTCATAACTCTACACCACCCAGCGACCCAGTTCCGTATTCTCTTCTTCAATAAAATTGCTCTCCCGTTGCTTGCCAGGGGAAGCGCCCCACTTGCCCTCACCTGCCATCCTCGCGCTGCCGCGGCCGAACTCTCCAGAAATATCAATTCCACAGCGACACGCGAAGCCGCCCACTCTTCCATCGCGACGGCAGCCCTCGCCGGAAGAGCAACACGCGCCGGAGATCGGGAGAAGAACGAGCAAACTTGCAGCAACTTGTTAACTAAGCCCCGAGTAATAATTTAAGACGAAGCCAGCGCGCTCTCGTGGCCCGTCCAGGAAGCTGGAGCCTCGTGCGTAAATATGCCTCCCGTTTCCCCGATTCCTCTTCCTGCAGCCGTTCAAAAACAACCCCCAGGGACAAGGGCGACGGAATGGAGACTCGTGGCGATGGATGGAGGGCGAGGACCGGAACGGAGGATAAGTGTAAGGCGACAACGTTGGGGCAAGGGCAAGGGATGGAGGCAGAGGGGGGGGATGGGACGCAGCTCATGGAACGGGACAAGGGGGCGGGAGAGAAAAAGGACTGGGTAAAGTGTGGCGGAGACAGGACTGGGCGGGGAGGGGTAGCGGAGGTGGCGCGCGCGAGTGCAAGGAGCGAAGCAGAGGGCGAGGAGCGAGGAGGGTCGCGATGGGGGTAGCAGTGAGATGCAGGAAGCGTAAGAGTAGGGGGGGGGCGGAATAGCTGGAGTCAGGAGTGGTGCGGGAGACGAGGAATGAAGACGGGGGAAGAACATAACAGAACCCCGGTGTAAGTAACGGTGGAGGAGACGGGGAGGGACGGGGAGGGGAAAGGGAGGGGGGAGACGGGGAGGAGACAGGGGGAGGACGGGGAGAGAGCGGAGAGTGAAGGAGGGAGGAGTGACGGGGAGGAGAGAAGGGAGGGAGGACCGGGCGTAGGGAGGACGGGGAGGGAGGACGGGGAGGACGGGGAAGGAGGACGGGGAGGGAGGAGGAGAACGGGGGGAGGCGAGAACGGGAGGGAGAGGACGGGGAGGGAGACGGGGAGGGAGGACGGAGGACGGGAGGGAGGACAAGGGTGAGGGAGGCGGGACCGGGAGGTAAGGACGGAGGAGGAACAGTGAGGGAAGGGAGGGAAGGACGGGGAGGGGAGAGGGGAGAAGGGAGGCATCGGGGAGAGGAACGGGGAAGGTGATGGAGACGTCGGAAGGGGAGGTGGAGGGGAAGGACACGGGGAAGGGAGGACCAGGGGGTAGGACAGGGAGGGAGGATGGGTGAAAGGCGAGTTACGGGGGAGGGAGGACGGGAGTATAGCGGACGGGGGCGAAGGGGAGGCACGTGGAGAGGAGGGGGCTGGGGGCCGTGTGGAGGGAGGAGTGGGGGAGGGAGGACGGGGACACGCGCCGTTCCCTCTCCAGGCGCACAAGACGCCGAGGGCGCCCAGAGAGTCAATTAGACTAATTAGGTGGCCGGGGAGAATGAGTGTTGACGCGCTTTGCCCCGCGAGGACCACTAGCGCCCCCGCGGCGCGATTTGCGCTCCTTTTGCCCGTCTTCAATGCAAATGCACCTGGTGCAGAGCGCGAACAAGCAGCGAGAAAATGGGGACTACTTCAGAATGGTTAAGAGTTCTGTTTGTAGCGCATATGACAATAATTAATGCTTGTGGGTCATGGGCTGGATACAGCTGTTGTTGCTTCATAAAATATATTACCTACTGTACACGTACCGATGCAAATAACTTCGCTGTAAGTGGGCAGAATTTTCGCGTTTATAATGTAAACTTCATTAATTACTAGCGACGTCAAAGGAACTGACAATGGTTATTAGAATGATGAATGAATGAATTAATTAATCTGTATTATCCCAGGTACAATTGCTGGGATCAACCCCACGTTGCAAATGTCATTCACATATATTTCTTAGCACATGATTTAAGTTCATTCGCGAACACCCGTCAACTCATTTCATGATTTTAAGTCAAACTTTTAAAATTCATTCCATATTAAATGTGAAATAATTTGTTTTTAGAGATATACCTTGTTTTTATGTACTACTTTTTAGATACTATTTATTTTAAATACTATAAATATAATGCGGCATAAATTGAACATTTTAAAATAGTGATATGAAATTGTTTCAAGTCAATGTTATCCGTAAGTTCTGATCGTTTTGAATTTAAAAATTTCTAATATATTTTCTACGACTGGTTTTCCTAGCTCTCATCCTGTGAATACAAATCTTAATTCTTCTTAAACTTTGCCTGAGGGATCTTCAAGCAGTTAATATCATCTACATTGAAACAAGGCAATAGCATTTCTTTCTCTTTTACTTATTATAGTTACAATCGCTTACAGCTTCATTAGCGATTAAAACTATATTTTTGCAAACTGAAAAATATGGTTCCTAAGACATCGAGAAACTTCACCTACTACAAAGAGATCGTGAAGAGTTGATTTAATATCTCCTCGCGATTTGCCAAAAACACTTTCGATTACGGCCTAATCAAGAACTCTGAATAAAAGAGGTTTATAGGTGAAATAAATGTCCAGTTTTTAATTATCAGCAGTGAAAGTATCTTTTACGCGAGTTAAACTCACCGTTCACCCAATAAAGCTCAAGTAATGAGATAGGGATTAAAGGTCGTATAATTAATCGATGGCCTCGTCCGATCGTTGTCATCGGAGCATCGCCAAACAGCGAGAGCAGAAGGAAACGGGCGGGAAGATCTGGAACTAAACTAGGCGGTAGCAATCGGCGAAGTTTGGAATTGATTCCTTCTCGAACATTCGAAAGATATATTACGCAAAAATAACAGATTAAGTTTATTACCTTTTTAGTATTACGCAGCACACGTGAGAATAAACAATAGGAAATATTCCCATTATATGAAATGAGATTCAGGTTCTTATCCAAGCAATATGGTAGGCAGCAGGTTAAAGGTTCAGAATGATCGCAGTCAACTCATGAGATCACATAAATATATAGTCATATGTATGTCTTATAGCTATATAAAAGTGACTTCGTTTTATTAGGAGACAATTAATATGTCACGTGCAAAGCGATTCTTAGTTTTGATTCTCAGAGCTTGTCCCGGTAGACGCGGTGCCCCACTGGTAGGAGATTTTTGCTTTTTAAGCTAGAAAATTGGAATAAGGTTGAATTTTACGAAATCTCATAATACAGTGACAATTTCTCCTATTTTAAAAGTCACGTGTATAACATTTCATTAACATCGAGTTTGTAAATTTGAACAAAACAAAATCATTCACGTACGAGAAAACAATAATTTGAAAAAAGTACTTGTGCTCAACTAATAGCTCTACCTTTCAGTGAAAATCGCATCAAAATCTGTTCAGACGTTCCAGAGGCGTTCCCTGACATTCAGTCAAAGGCTGGAAAATGAACAAAAAATATAAATGATTTGAATTGTTTGTTATACAAACTTTATCTGAACAATTAACCCCATGAACAGCTCCCAGTAATATGGGTTTTCTCACATTAACTGTGCAACAAGGACAAACTGAAAGGCAAAGGGAGGCACAGGAAAAATTAAAAACTGAAAGGCAAGAAAAATGTACCAAATGAAGGCATATAATGGAGTAAGACTCAGTGAAGTTTGTTGCACGAGCCTGTTAGCAATCGAACCACTGAATAAACCCCTAGTGATCCGAGATTACCCATCTCGATTGTTCAACAAGAAGATACAGCAAGAAAATTAATAATAAGACGAGGAAACAAATACACCGAATTATGACAAAGGGGAAAGGAGGTCCAGTGAAATGTTCTCTACGAATCTGTCACAAATCAAACAACTGGCTAACACGTACATTCTCCTGGATTTCATTTCCATATTTCCAATACGCAACAAGAACGAAGAAGCAAGGAAATGTGTCAGAAACCGAACCCTAATCGAAAGGCCTCCTCTTGCTGGAGCGCGCGAGGGGCGAGGGTTGGGCGAGAGAGGGGCGAGAGAGGGGCGAGAGAGGGGCGAGGGAGGGGCGAGGGAGGGGCGAGGGAGAAGCCGTGGCTGGGGGCGGCGGCGCTGCGCCGTTCGAGAATCGTTTTACGGCCCTGGTCGTTCGGCGCGTAAACACATTGAAGTAACGGCCACTGCGCGTCCAGGGCGATGCCGGGCGCTAATGGCGCGACAGACATTGCTCCAGAAGGCTCACGGCAACAGATGCCGAACTATTAGAGAGAGAGAGAGAGAGAGAGAGAGAGAGAGAGAGAGAGAGAGACAATTCAAGGTCTTCGACAGGTGGGAAAACTGCTACGGAAATAATCGGTTCACATCTCAACGAAAGATGGAGGATTAAAGCACCGATAACGTCCGCTTTGAGACTAATGCTGTACAAGGCCAAAACACACGTTTTTGTAATGGAAGAAACGATTGTAGTCCTACAACGTGTATTTCGCATATAATTTCGGTGATAGCAAAACCTATCTTTCCACAACCCTACGATGAGATGAGAAAAACTGCAATGAAATGTTTGCTTTGAGAGGAAGCGGTGAGCTCTGCACTTCCTGAATGTTCTTCAGCGGCCAAAGTTGGAAGATGCACGCTATGCGCCATGAAATAGAAACAGAACGAGTAAGATTAGATGTTTTTAATCACACTATTAGACAACAGTTTTACATCATTAGACGTGTTTATCACGTACGTAGTAAACATTCTGACACAAATCAATAAAAGTGTGTATCAAACCATAACAGGAACGATCTTAAAAGAGGTATTCTGATTAAGTGCCGTGGTCTACTAAAAGAGAAACAATGAAATAGAAAAACATAGTAAGTAAATATAGTTAATTAGTTTTATGAAATTTGTCTTTTATTGCATTTTTTATTACTTCATATTAATTCGCTAAGTAGGCAATAATAGCAACGGAAAACAATATTTAGTGTAATATTTAAGCTACCTATCTTGCAAAAAATAACCAACTAATGACATAACCAATGACAAAAAAACTCTTTTTTTTAACATTTTGAGTAGTGTTTACACTATTTCTTTTGCGTTCATGAATAACTTAGTGTACTCGATCACCGGGTCCTGTATTAGCAACGACTGAATCACCTTTTATAGCTGAGTGATGATAGAATAGCGCAGGCGGGCAAAAAAGCTCGATATAATAATGGGAATGCGACATTCTCACCACGCGTTCCACTTACCCCAGGCACAAGCTCAGGCCTGAGAATACCAATAGCTAGGTAAAGGTGCGATTAATCTGACCATGTCAAATGACGAGAACGAGGTCGTTGTTTTGTTTGGGGACCTAGGCGTGGACGGGCCTTTTCTGCCGCTGGGAGGCAATGGGGGAAGTCCCCATAAAATGCTAAATACGTACATACATACATACATACATCTTCAATAACTGATAATCCATTACAAAAATACGAAATACACGTAAAATACTATACATATTACGCTATAATGTTGCTATGCAGAGTAAGATTAAATATACATTTGAGTAGAATGAATACAAGTCACATCGAATTAATGTCAGCGGTGTGTGGTCTGGGACGAGAAATCCAGTTCTGCTACACCGAATATTTGCTGCAGATATACCTGTGAGGGATGGAATTTCCAACTGATAAATACGTAATCGTATTCAGCGATAAAAAATCCTGTACTCGCACGTACCTTTTGTCTGGTAATAAAAACGCGAAGTCGAGGATTCGGTAAACAATGCGATCGTTTTAAATAAACGAGGATTAGCATTTTGACATTTCAGCAGAACAACGTATTTTACTGCATGTTTTTGAAAGCTACCCACATCCATTTAGGAATTTAATCACATTTTAAAATACTTTTTTTTTTAAATCAGGGCTTATGTAACAAAAAGGTTGCAGATTTAATAAACGTTAAAGTATTCCCGCCATCAAAATGACAGGACAGAGAAGAGATTTACATAGCACTGGACTACTTTATCCTACGAATGAAAAGGTACAGCTATTGGCAGATATTTCAGGTCAGGAGTAATTGGTTGATGCAAAACGTAGAGGATCAGTGCGCTAGCATTCCACGTCTTGCGCACAGGGTTTCAAAGCCCAGGGGTTCAAATCGATTCGGATGGAATTTGTCGTACAAAGCGGCTTCGCGGCCGGTTTCTGTCGAGATCTATTTATCCTATATTAATTCATTACACTTATTACTCCACTTCCATACTAACTTTCACCATTCACTGAGTCATCGTCATTGTCACTTATTGTCGTGCACGCGCATGAGATGAACTAGATATAAAACAGATACCATTACTTTGCCTTCTCTCAAGCCAATCAAACAAAACAAAAAAGACGATTAATGGAACTTCTAGGCATATTTAGTCAATTATTGAGTCAATTACAATCACAGTTGCTAAAAGTGTGTATAGTAATGCAATCTAACAACTGCATACTTTTGCTAAGTATATTCAAAGAACAGTATCTAGTTCACGTCCTATTCTTTGTTCCATCTCTAGCGTTTTAAATTTAATCTGTAAAACACTGTCAGCTTGAATAAATATCGTTGCATCTTAAAGTCAATGAACAGACGTAGTTAGTAATTGTCAACTGAAAACTACATTTCAGTACCAGCAACAAAATTACAGCATAGTGAATATCTACAGCCAAATGGCCTGCATGTTAGTCTTCTAAGAATCGGTAAATACCCTAATAGCAATCACGATAAAGATAAAGGCTGCAGTATCCACAGAAATGACTCAAAATAATCACGTCGGGTCCTCTTTAAAACAATTAAGTGGCTGATAACGCGTAATAACACTTTACGAGCAATACCTGGGTGGTCTGAGGGCAGCGACGATCGTCATATATCGTATAAGCAGCTCCGCACAGCCCGTGGAGCGCGACGAACGCCTGATGCGAGGAAGATAAAAAACCGTTGCATATTGTGCGAGGCATCTCGACTATCCTCGATGAAAAGGTTCCCTTCGATATCAACAGCAATTTCCATATCTTCTCAATATAAGCGCTTCCTGTACGTACCTTCTGGCAGGGACAAGCTACTTTCATCTTACCACCGAATTCGATGGATTGGATATCGGGCGCGACCGCTGCTAGTCCTGTAAGCGGAGTGCATGTTCCTCCCTCTTGAGGTGGCGGTGAAAATCCCCCCCTAGATGGTGGGATCAGCTGCCTACATAGTGTTTTTTTTTTTCCAAAGAGGTATCTCCCACCAGTGAGCTCCGCCTCAGCCGGGACACGTTGTAAGCTCCCGACAGGTCTCCCGGCCTGTGTTGTAGTGTAGACCACGTGAATGTAAGTGTGCGTAAGTAACAGTAAGAATAAGAAAGGGATGAGGAAGGAAAGATCGCGCACGGACCGTGGGGGGACTGCTCCGGCAGTCGCCTGGTGTTGATCGGAGAAACCACGGCAAACTTCCGCTCAGAGCAGCCAGCCGCTAGAATACTCCTCCAGACAGCGATTTAACTCGACCTACGTATTTGGCTAGTGTCTAAAAGCTTGCCTCCATCGGTACTCGAACCTAGGGGTCTCTCGGACAGAGACACTGCAGTGACATCAGTTGATGCCGTAAGCTACCTCTCTTGGTAGGAACATTTAGATAGATAAACATGATGAGCAGTATTTGCACCAGTAAGTGGTAAGAAAGGAAGGAATGCAAAGAACAATTATTTTCCAGAGGGCTAATCGTGAGAATATATTATCCTTTGTAATAATCCCGCAGAATAATGTGCACTTCCAAGCAAAAGAAGATGATCTCATGCAAAGCGAAGAGGATTTTTACCTATATTTTACCTATATCTCCGTCCTTTGGAGACTGCGAGACCTCAGTTCGGCGTAGTTCAGTCTGATGCTGCACACAGACTGTTCGTCAACATTCGCACAATTGAATTATCTAATTCCTGTGTTCGTCAGCGCACCGCGTTTCAACAGCTGCGTCCTAATTATGACCAGCTTCAATATAACACGATTTCGAGATATATTAACAAGGCGAACCCGCTGCAATGTCCAATACAATTACTCATCCACGGAAATATTTTACGCTTTAACTAATTATAAAATATAATTTTCCATCGTCGCTGAAAGATACTGCACTAAATTTATTTCAAAATTGTATTAATTTGTATATATTTCCTCGCTTGGCAGGCTAATAATTGATCGGAAAACCAATAGCGATTTATAACGGCGATAAATACATATATTGCGGTTGATACTGAACTACATATAATCTCTCGCTGGGTGTCATCATTGTCATTTTGTTTTTAATGGTTGGTTTGTTTTCAATGAGCTTGGCGTGATAAATAAGAGAAGTTGTACATTAATTTATCCTAAAAGTGTAAACACATTTTAAGATACATTAATATGCATATTTCCTCATAAAACACGATAAAAAAGTAAAATAGAACTTCTTCTCAGGTGACAGAAGTTGAAAATATAAACAAAATCATGCAATCAACAAGCATAGAGCATAATCAACAAGAATTTCAATACAACCAATGTGAAAGGTAACTAAAAATCAAATTGTTAAGTATACGGAAGCATTGAGTATTGAGTTAATAACACACACGAGGCCATAAGAAGAGTAAATACATTTAGGAATATGAAATAATTCGGATAGGGGAGGTCAAAGAAAACGACGATAAGAATTATTATCAGTTGGTGAGAATATAGAAGAGGTGAAATAGAAAGAGAGTGGAATGAAATAAGAATGCAAATGAATGTATACATGATAAATA
>BOPP01000087.1:1351864-1365953 GCA_017312745.1 Gryllus bimaculatus | reverse complement strand
GATCAAGTAAGCTAATTTGTCTGTAATAATTACCTATTAAATAAAATAATAATATTTCATGAGATAGTAATAGTTTCAAGAATCTAGAGTCGAAATATGGTGGAATTTGCACAACCGCCATTGTTCAGTCAGGATACCTTTGGTACTCCTTGGTATTTTCTGTAAGCTATGCTACAAACTAAGTCCATGAAACATGTAGGAACGCACTCCTGGAATCAGTAAAGTAAAATTGTGACTGAAGATTGCAGCGGAACGAGGTGAGGTGCGAGGGCAGAGAAGTGGACGCGAGCCACCACGGGGGGGGGGGCGTGGCAACCGGGCTGGGAGACGAAGCGAGGGGGCGCCGGCCGGGGACGGCCCAGGCAGGCCAGCGCTAATTAGCGACAGGGGGCGCGGGCCGGGCGGCAGGTCCCGAAGGGATCAAAGGCCCTTGCAGCGGTCGCCTCATCAGCGCCACTCGCCTCATTATCGTCGCCGGCGCCAGCGCCAGCGCGCCTCCACGCTCCACTTGGACACAATGCCTTCCTGCACTCTCAGTGCTTGAGGGAGTCGTTGGCTCACCGGCCTCTCAACTCCCGCAGAGGACCTTCGACAGCAGCTCAGGAGCGTGGAGACGTCAAGGGCGGAAATGTCCATGTCACACCCGGCAGACTTAAATCCTCCGAAAATGTCAATCCTAATATATACTTTTAACCGGAGAAACTAGACCCCATTTTTACTTGGCCGGAGAACGCCTCAAGAAATGAATAAATTAGAGACGTTCTTGTAGTGTTCCCTGTTCGGAATCATAGAAGGCTAAATTTATCGACATCGCTGGGAGCTTTATGTTCCAACTAGAAAATTCACGGCAATTTCTCGTCATGATGGGGATGAGACCAAATTTCAAAGTGTCCGGAAATGACAATCGAACAATTCTCCCTTTCATTCATCTTAATCGGATTTTTCGATAACATCACATTATTCTACGACGTACAGGAGATATGAAATATAGTTAGCTATTATTTAAAATGTAATCCAAATCCAAGAAAGTAATTTATTTTACCTTAACTACTTTAAAACCAAGTGAAGAGAAATCAAAATTGTAAAAAATAGTGATGCTAAACAGCACATTTTTTCTCACCCTTAGTAACGGTTATGTGATATTGCAATTTCTGTCTATATCAACACATATCAGTCAATGAGCGCTCCCAACAATGAGCACATATTTCTCATCAATTCTTGTTAAAAGCGCCATTTTTGCCATAAATGGAATATTTGTAATAATAATAAATGGATATTTGTCAGTTTGCATTGTTGTGGTTTTAATAAGAATTGCCGTGGCAAATTGCTTGTTTCAAATATACAAAATTATTTTTCGCTGTGTCTCCAACATAATATTTTATTTAAAATTTTCCCCAATTTCCGAAAAAACAAGGAGTGCGACGAAAATGGAACCAGCGCCACATTCTTTCTCATTATTTGCTACATACGTGAAAAAAATAAAAAAAATTGGAGACATTATTAACTGTTGAGTGTGAATTCTGTTTAATGGTTCTCAATAGGAAAATAATTGCATTCCAACTCATTATGTATTCATAAATTTGAAATCAAAACTGTGTTTTAATATTTACTTCGAACAGAAATACACATTTTGCAAAAATGATGGAAACTTTCTCAGAAATTATTATAAGAAAGTAGCAGTTGTGGGAAATACAATATTTCTGACTGGTTTAAAGGTAACATTTCTCCAAAATGTGACTTAATTCCTCTAGAATTCTTCTGATTAAATATAATGAAAGTACTATAATACGTAAATTCTATATATATTTAAAGGTACCCTTTTTTAAAATCGTGACTGTATTATATCGCTATTAAGTGTCCTCAGAAAGAAGTCTTGTATCCAGAAAAGGCGTAGGCTTCGGGTGTACGCCCTTCTGTGTTGAATTAAAAAACTATAATAGTTGAATGTGGTACTTCGAAAATACCACTCAAATGACTCAAAATTCATTTTGCTCCACAGAACGCGTTGTGGAATGAGAGTATTAGTGCAGTCCAGGATTAAATTGTAAATAACACAGCTTTCCATCAATTATTACAAGTTGGAATGGAGTGCTTATGTTTCAGAAAGAGGTTTTCACAAATGTTTATTATTATTATTATTATTGTTATTATTATTATTATTATTATTATTATTATATTATTATTATTACTTTCAATGCCAATTAACACAATTAAAATAATGAATATTTTCTAACGAGTAATGAGGGAAAAGAAATGAACGTCCAGACCAACAAATAATTAGGTTCCTAACACTTAATTCGGCGATCATTTGATGTAATTCAGAACATGTAGAACAAATAAATTTGATCAAAGCAAATAAAATGGTTTGTTCGCCAATATTTTCGTTATAACGAAACGTTTTCGGAATGGACATGCAGAATGATTGAAAATCGATTAAACGTTTTCCACGAAATGTGTAAAAGCATTTAAAAACAATTTTGATGAATTAATTCGGCACATCAGTTTTAACTGTCCGAGCCATAATGGATCAAAACAAGGGCTAATGGGACGTTATAGAAAAGAATTTGCATCCACTGTATTGTCCCTACGGAGTGGCAATGTCGGCAAAATGATTTTGTTATACTAAGCCATATCCGTACTCATTAATTTTTAAGATAAAAACTTCAAACTCTACTAAAATGAACGACTCAATGACTGACGAATGAATGACTCTACAAACTAATGAAAGCATTTCCATATTAAAATAATCTCATTTCTAAGATGCTCCAGTCTGTGATGATAAAAAGCAACGTTCACAATGTAAATGCTGAATCGTAAATTTCAAAATTCCCGGGGGATGAATGAGGTATTACAGAGACAAATGATGTTCATTGAGCTACTTTTTCTACCACTTTTACGCACCATTCATCACCACATCCTATCAAAAAAGTCGAAGACGTCCCCACGCCTCATACTAAAACTCATAAAAGAAGAGCGAGCGTCGCGCGCCTCCTAATAGCAGAGGGAAAGCTGTTCCCTTTAGAATTTCATCACGCACTGCACTAATACTCTCTTTCCTCGGCGCGTTCTCTGGAGCAACACGGTAATCGAGTTAATGCTTACAAATCGATGTAGCAGCTCCCCAACCGCCCGGCCCTGCTGCCCTCGTTCCGCCGCCCCGCGGTGGTGTTGCCGGTGGCGGTGGGGCGAAGGAAGCAGCGAAGGGAGGCGGCGGTCGGAGCAGCCGGCGGCGGAGGCGGCTGAGGATGCGGAGGCGACTGTGGAGGCGGAGGGGGCAGTACGGCGGAGGAGGCAGAGGAGAGAACGGAGGCGGCGGCGGCGGCGGAGGCAGCGGCGACGGCGGCGGTGGAGGCGGCGGCGGCGGTGGAAGAGGCAGGGATGGGCTCCGAGTCAGAGGCAGCGGAAGTTGTGAGGGTCGAAGCAGAGACGACGCGGGGGCGAAGGAGGAAGCAGTGTCAACGGGGGACGGGCGGCAGCGGAAGTTAAAGAGGAGGGCAGAGGGAGGAGGTACCGGTGGAGGATTTGTAGGAGGCGGCAGCTGCAAATGCGGAGTCTGCGCGGAGGTAGCGGTGGCGGCGGAGGGAGATGCAGTGACGGAGGCATCGAAGCCCGCGATGCAAGAAATGGCGCTACTTACGGTGGAGTAAAAAGGAGACGCGAGACCCGTCTGGGGCGTGAAGAAACTGCAGTCCTTCTCCCGTTGCCGTGACGCCACCGATCGCTCTCTGTACGCGCCCCAGGGCACTTTACGACCATTTTCAATCAAACTCTTCTGCCCTCAACGCCTGGCTACTCTCGCTACCGTTGATAATGTTTTCCATTTTTACCACTTACGTAGTAGAGACGAAGCTATGTAAAGCTATGCTGAAAAAAAAAGTATTTTCAGCAGAAAAACTCTTCTTACAGACCCCTACTGACAAAAAAAGTTAATAAACCCAGTTGCAAAATTTAAATCTTCTAACAAGTGTAGCTAGAATTCGAGTGTTGTGGGTTCTTCTTTCCGAAATAGAATGACGGTAAAACTTCCGTCTTTCCGTCCGTCCGTCCGCCTTAGAGGACTTGAACCGTTCGTCCGATATTCTCAAAACTTCATATTCCCCATTCGATCTGGCTGGCTTCGCGGCACTTAGAATTTGAAACAGACATTATAATTTTCGGGGGTACTTTAAATGTAACCCCTGGGACATGTTCATAATTTTCAAAAAATTGCTCCATCGTTTTTGATTAAATTTTGTTGTTGGATAGTGTAAAGTACGTTTAAGAGAATGGTGCAGGTCTCAGTTTTGTTATGAACCCTGATTTTTTCGAAAATTGCAAAAATTCATTTTTTTTCAGCGTCTTCCTACAACAACAGTTATGAAGATAGAGATTTTCCCTTAAGGAAATCTATTCCTTAAATGAAGAGATAAGGTCACGTACAATTTTTCAATAATTTGAGCACATTTCGCGTAATTTTGCGTGAAAATACGGATGAGAAAGTACGAGCTGTTTTAGCAAAACCAGTTTTCTAAGCGTTGCTACTTTCCAGAAACTGATAAATCCTCCGAATTCAAGTGCGGTAAGATCAGTTTCGATATTTGAATTTGACATTCTGTTCAATATTCTCGTCACATGGAGTCTGTGTGCATAGGTGATAAGCTATATTCGCACAAAAGAAGTCCGAATGTTTTCGGACCTAGAAAGAAGAAACCACGAGAACTAAAATTTGTAAATAGGCCAATATATCAATACATTTTTTAGAAATATTTTAACTAATTAAAGAACTCGACATTTCGTAAAATAAAAAAATACATTTCATATTTATTTATAATTTCTATTGTATTTTTTATCGTTTATATCACACATCTTAGATTTAAATAATAAAGCAGACGTTCTCAATATTGTCAATAGTAACACGAATACACTCGGGTAAAGTGGATTAGTAGAAAACGGATTAGAAGTTTTCAACTAGTTCTGTTCACGTATCTTCCACTTTGCGAGACTTTAATCAATCCATCGACGTCTTTCTACAACCATATTGCCAGTATTCAATCATTAACTCACAATATTTATAGCGCCCACCGAGTCTGTGCGCTGTGTCATCCTCGACGTCTATTACAACATTCGTTACCGTATGGACATTCCCAACAACTCATCTGCAGTCAACGGGTCATTACTGTTGCCACTTCCATCGCTGCTACTGCGACCACCACCGCTAGGTCTCCTCCGCACGTGCGAATTCACTGCCTTTGTCGCCTTCACCGCACCGCCTCAGCCCTGCCTGTTTTGCTGTCAACGCCTCCCCCCCCCCGTCCCTGCCACGTGCTGCCCCCGCACTCTTTGCGCCGCCAGCAGCAGCAGCAGCAGCAGCAGCAGCCGCGCACGCCGCCCCGCCTTCCATATTCATAGATCCTTCCAGCGGCGCGGTCTTGTTGTGGAGAACGTGTTCTTGATTGCCTGCGAGTGCCTGCGGGGACGCGAAGGGAAATAGCTGCGATGAAGCACCAACGCTCGCGCCTCCGCTTCAGCTCAGCTTTGCTCACAGAGGGCGCGTGAGCGGATCGGCGCACTCTATTTATTCGAAATTTCACGTGTATGAAAGACATATTTTGGTGGTCAATGTCATAGAATATTTATTTAGAACATTAAAATTTTCGAACATTTTAGAAGTAGTGTTTGATAGTACATCGTTAATCTCAATTTTTTTATAAATACGTGCTTCGACTGGTGAAAGTTCTTCATGTAAGATGTATTTCACCATCGAGTCACACATGCAAGTTTTAACAATTATCTACGAGCACGTCTCCGCGGTTGGGAAGCTGGCGAGCACTATGTGCACAAAATTACCTTGAGTATATAACTTAAATACTATTATTTACTTATATATAACAGTATCATTATACTTTCCTTTGTATTTAAAATAATCAGATATTTATTCGTTTTGTAGGAAATAATACGACAGAACTAAATATAACAATCATTGAAAGAGCCAAACATATCTGCGACTAATAAAATAAAAAATATTGTTACAAATCCTAATCACATAATAGTTATTTTTACGTAAAACGATGATATTTTTAGAACTGTATAGAATAGTAATTGTTGACTTAGTTAAAGTTCAATAGTTGAAAGTGTTTGACATGTTATGAAACGACACATGGTGCTAGAAGAAGAGAAGGAAACTTTTCTTGAACTAGTCGACTGTTACGGTTTAAGGAAGGTTCCGAAATAGATTATTCACAACTTCTGACAAATTATTAGGAATTGTATACTATACAGGACTACACACTATTAGGACCTGTATATTGGTTTCAATGCAAATTTTCACTTTTTTCGAATTTTCACTACCACTCGTAGAAAAGTCTAACAGTATATTGTTTAATAATTGCACATCGTAAGTGACTACAGTCGGATATCCCAATGTTTCTTGTATATACAATCTTAAATGGTAAGACCAGATTCTCTTACTTGGTTTATATTATTACGTCAAGACCTTGATACATATGTTGCAGCTTAATACATAGAACCTACGTGTATTTTTAAGAAAGACGATATTTTTACGAGAAGACTAAATAATACAAATTGGGCACCTTCATATTTTGTTCATTTTTGTCCGATTCACATGTTAGCTCATCTAGTGTATGTGCGTAGAAAAGATGAATGCCGTATTGTCTTGTAAAAGCCTGGTAAGAGAAGAGTAAAAATTCATGTTGTCATAAGGGTTCATATTCTAGTTCGCAAGTGGAACCAACTCCTCTCTAAAACCTCATTTACCTTGCGTCTTCTAGAACAACTAAGCGGAAAATTTAAACTTCCATAAATATATTACGTAGTTTCTAGAGACAGTTTTTTCTAAAAATATTAAATAACAGAGTTTTGCTTATAAACAAGTAAATGTATGTATCACAATGTATTCGTTGGTGTATCAAACTCAAACGTCCACTCAGCTGAGCATATTTAATAAAAAATCAGGATTAACTACAAATCAGAATTTATAGCATTAATAACGATTTTTCGCTTCTTTTTCCGTCGATTTCGCATTTCAGACTAACACAACATAATAAGTCGGAATAAATTTACATAAACGTAGGCAAATCCCACACATAATAGGTCTAACAGCAACATTGCCATTTGTAAAGGGGGTAAGTAAATGCAATGGAATGTATTTTATTCAGACAATGACTGATGAAATTACATTTTGATGACAAAATAAATACTTACACCACATAAACAACTTACACCACATAATTAAAAGCAGTTTAGCTGATTAGAGAAGCATTTCAAATTAACCAATTTTAATACCGCGTACTTGATATATTTAATGCCGATGTCAATGACATTAATCACTATTCTCCACTTGAACAACAGACAACCAATGGGCAATGCAGCATGAGCCAATTACTCTGTTAACAATTCGGCATATGAGTGGAGCACGTCCTTTCTTTTGAGAATGAATGTTGATTCCATACACGTCGCACTGGCAAAAAATATCCCTAATAAAACAATTACTCTTGACAGCTATATCTTCCACAATACTCCAAGAGCACATTCGTGACAGACCGATCACCTCCCCTGCTTTTTCCACCCTCCGTCACCCCCGTCACAACCCTCTCCTCCCCGCTAACCTCTGTCATCCCAGTAACCTCCTGCAACCCCGTGTCCCCCACCGCCCCACCCCACCATTAACCCAACAAACGCCTTTCCACCGACCGCCCCCTCCCACCTCCCAGCACCCCCCACTGTCTCTCCTCGCGCGCGAACCACAAATTGCGCCGCCGCCCAACCGCCACTTCCTGCCCGCCAGCCGCCAGCCCCGGGGAGCGCAGAGCGGAGGCACCTGCTGTAAGAATCCTCGCATCCCCATTCTTTTAGAGAATTTAATTTACATCCGAATCTGAATTAAAGCAGCAGAACGAATGAAATGGAATCCCCAACCGCAACATAGGCAGCCGGGCTGGCGTCTCGCGACTACCACAGCTGCCCGGCCCGACAGCGCCGCCGCTTACCGACCCACGGCGCGTTCTCCATCAGCACTACCGCAGCCCACGTAACCACTGCCACGCACACACCACCACCAGCTCCCCTGCCAACATCACCCATCGCAGTGCGCGCACGACCCACTCTTCCTCCCACGCCTCTACCTCCGCCCCCCCCACCACCACCCACCGCTCGCTGCGCCACTACCCAGCAGTGGCGCTAACTGCAACATGTTTGCGCCGGCGGAACACGAGAGCGAAATATGGAGACATGGAAATGGCGTGAGAGCATAATGCCAGCCAAAATTCAGCCCGGTGGTTATAAAGCTCGCTTGATGTGTACCAGATACGCGAGTCATAAATTACGTACAAAAAAGAATACACGTTCCAAAGCACGGTATGCGAAACATTTGTAATGCAAAAGATGCTTCTCAATGGTGCTGCAATGTAGCACAAAATGAGATCAACATGGCGATGAATTTCACCCGTATAATTTAACATTTTTAATGAGCGTGAGATAAAACGTATTGAGGAATGACGAGGTTAAATGGAATTCATCATTCTCTTCCAGAAAATGTATGGTTAAGAATTAAAAATAATATTCTCTAGAGTAACATTTTTTGCACCTGACCTGGCAGCAACCAGCAGCTGGAAAGTTATTTCATGCTTATGAAACGCTTACCCCTAATCACAATACAATCATCATACGTAATCATAACCCCATAAACTTCATTAAGTAGAAATAGATTTACGATCATATGACGAAATTTATGGAATTTTCAAAACAAGAAAATGCGCAAAATAAAATTAAACGAAACATAAAAACCACATAATCCAAAACTCACCTATTCCAATTTATCCCCCCAAAAATAATTCTCAAGCACTCCACCAGAACAAATCTCAAATCTCAAATATTCCCTGCTTACCCACCTTCGCGCGCCGTGTTAATCCTTTCCGAATTTCATTATTTCCATGCGCCTGCCGCGAGTTCGCTGCTAAAATACACGCTCGATGGCCCAATTCCGCACGTTATTAAAAGTCCCTTATTGAAATGCGCAAACGAAGATAAAAGGGCGACGAGGAGCGGAGGGGGGGGGGCAAGGCAGCTCACAAACGCGCCGCTCCCAACGAGGGAGGGCGCGGACAGAAGGGGGCGGGAGAGGGAGGATGGAGGAGGCGGAGGGTGGGGTGCGGGGCGGCGTCTGGGTCGGGCAGGGCCGGGCAGGAACGGAGGCGGCCGGAGCGACGAGGAGGTCGGCGCTGGGGGGCGTGCGGGAAGCGATGCAGGCAGGGGGGGGCACGGAGGAGGTAAGCGACCTGACGAACGACGGGTGAGGTACAAAGAACAAAGACCAACGAATGACGGGATATGAGACTCGAGGCGGCGAGCGGCAGGGAGCGGCGAGGAGAGAAAACCACGTTGAGTTGCTGAAGCTCAAGGCACTGGTTCCCAATTTTATTCTTACGGTACGCTCTGTAGTTACAAAAGTTATAAACTTCGTTCAATCTCATATCGAGTGTCAAGGTTTACAGATGAATTACTTTTTTCCTTTCATTCAAAGCAAATATATGCATGAAAATAGTATGGTGGGTAATCCTTTTGTGAAGTGTAATAATGAGACAATATATAAGTTCGTTGTTATTAACAACAAAGTAAATTCATTCACACATAGTTATTGACAGAAATGGTGCCTACACCTTACACATTGACATTCCGTCATCTATAGAAATATCATAATTTCCCATCAATTAATCGCAACCCTCAGTTCAGAAACATGGGAAAGCGGCTATTTTCTGAAATGCATATAAATGGATTGTTTTCGCTGTGGTGCGCTTAATTTAGGATGGCTAACGACGCTATTGCCAGTTGTTTCCAAATAATTGACATTGACAAGAAAAATGGAAACAGGAAAATAGAAATATATTAGCTCCCGGCTTTAGCAATCCATGAGACTGACAGTTGTTCAAATCTCATGACAAGCACTTCATCCGAAGAAGCTCGCCGACCTCTACTAATTCTCCTACAATTACGATGTAATTTGTCTTTCAATAAGGGGCGTGTCGTCTCCTATATTGTTTCACTGGTATATATACCTTTTGCGGCGCAACACCTACGAATTGTCAAAATGTGTATAGTTAAATAACTCCTAAAAGCAGTGTTCCAAAACCTTAATACCTGGAATCCTGAGGCCAAATGGCAAACAAAGAAACCTTGTAATATAAGCAGAATTATGTGAACTTTGTTACTTCAATTTATCGAAGGTGTTTCTGACTATTTCTAAAGAATTGATTCTACACGTAAGTGACCTTATGTAATATTTTTGATCCTGGTTTTAAGTTAACTTGTAGAAATTTAATATTCTCATTTTTGTCGTACATAAAAAACAAAAACAAAACATCGATGTTTTTATAGAAACATTAATGTTTTAAACACTGAAAACATGGATTGTTTTAGTCGATGTATTTTGAACATCGATGTTTTAATTTTGGACATAGTAGTTTGCGAACATCGATGTTTTGATATCGATGTCCGATGTCACCATCATTAACGTTCCTCCCGTTGCGCGCAATCCTGTTTTTTTAATTTATTTACTGCTTGTGATGCTGAACATAGATCAGTTTCCACTCGCGCAATCCCTGCGAGCGTGCGCCGCGACGCCGACGCCCGACCTCCCCCCCCTCCCCCACCTTCCCTCGGCCCTAGCGCCGCGTACCCGATGGGCCGCGTCACTCGCGGAAGGAGCGCCGCCACATCGATTCGCGACGCTTCGCTGGCGGAGGAGGAGGAGGCGACGAAGGAGGAGGTGGCGGAGGAGGTGGCGGAGGAGGTGGCGGAGGAGGTGGCGGCGAGCGCTGCGTTGTGGAAATGCGCGACGTCAACAACCGCACATCAGAGGCGTCGGCCAGTTGAGATGGATGCTGGGATGAAAGGCACGGCCCTTGCCCACAAAAAAATAATAAACAAGAAAATGCGGTTTCAATGATTATAATAGAATTTATTTAACCGTGCACTTGACGTAAATGAGCTGTTCACGGTTGCATCCCATCGGGAGCTTGAACGTCCTCGCAGTGACGTCATTGTAGCGATATATAAGCTCCTGATTGGATGAAACCGCAACAGGGGATTTATGTCAAGTGCACGACTAAATAAATCGTACTATTGTTTGATTCTAGACGATGCAGTATCGTGTGATCACTGACCATGTGTCGTTACCGAGGTACTGAGATAAAAATGGGAACAGAAGAATATGACACGAAGGGATTGGGACAGTAACAAAGATATGACAATCTCTATTTGCGTCGTAATGCGTCTCCCGTTCTTACTCTCCCATGTCATACTTACTGTCCCGTTCATAAATACTATTAATAAAGCATATACAGTGATAACTAGCGAGTATTTCACCAAAACAGATATACTAACATTATACGAAGTACGATAATGGCTCGTGTTATGTCTAATATTATGGGGAATGACACTATTACTATTTGCACAGTACAGTAATCATGAGGCCTGCCACTCCGCTCGTGACTAAATTATAGGTCACACCGCTAGAAGACATTCCATGCAGAAATATTCAAATCTCTATCAAATAATTCCAGAAGATCGACGAGACAAACTTATATTTGAAGAAGAAAGCTCGTAAACACCTTCCTTTTGGATCAAATCCTTCCGTTTTCCTTCTTTGAGATCAAAACAAGGCTTCTTCTGTACATTAGCATGTTTTAGTTAGCATCAAATAAGTCATTTGGGAGAATGGCTTATCATTGAACGTAGAAGAAGATGTGTTGCAATTGGGACGTAGATGTGTGGTACGAAGTAGAACATTAATTTATTAAATATAGTTGCCCCTCGAGAGGCTCATGAACAGCGTGCTAGCTTTCCATGGTGCGATACCGGGTTTCATTCCCGATCAGGGCAAAATTGGAACTGTAACTATCTAAGTCTCCGTTTCTGTAGCTATGTGACGAAGAAAAACGCAGGCGGGTAGAGTTTGCTAGGTAAGGTGAAGTATGATTACATATCCTCACCACATCCCTCCCTTAGCCCCCAGCGTGGAATTTAAAACGAGGCTCAGACAAGGGGACACCCATAGCTACTCAGCAAAATCGGCCACAGGACCCAAATACCAAATACAAACAAATACCTAACGATGGCAGTCGGAAATTGACTGTGATTGTGCTCGCGACAGCAGATGAACGTATCGTTCCGAGGCAGAAGCGTTGTCATCCCACAGATGCTGCGCTGAGACAGGTTCTAACAGAATAGTTTCTTTCAACAAGACACCTCTCTCCGTAATTCTGGGTCACGAAAACATTTCAGTTCTTCTTCTCGAGGAATGACCAACAATATACCAAAAATACATCATTGAACATAAAAGTTCATTATATGATAAACATTCCATGAAAAATACGTATAGTCCTACAATTCTACTTACTGTAACGCAGAAAAAGATTTCACGCTAGGAACCAGTCGGTTCCAGATTGTCTCCTAATCGGACGTTCCCAAAATGATCATCGGATCATCAAATGATCTCAGAGAGTTACGCATTGAATATTAATGACAAGGGTGCCTCCTATTATTATAGTTTATCGTAGATAATACAATGAGTGCTTTGTAAATTGCCGATAAATTCCCGACTCGTGAAGCGAGGAGGGGATTTATCTGAGAATGGTATTTAATAGGACTTTTCCACGAATGAAAGTATGTCCAACAGACCTCCAAAATGCGCCAAATATTGGAAATGTGTTAAAATAGAAGAGGTTATGTTATAGCACATGGGCGGTTTATTGGACATCGATATTGCCATTGATATACACCTCTTCAAGATAGATGAGTCACAGTTTATGACTGGCCAGTAGGTAGAAGCGGTAAGAAAAATCGTATAGAAAAGGCGATAAACTTTTTGAGATACACCGCCCTGATTGGGGCATTTTGTATGTATAATTAAACACTATTTGTTTTAATTTCACGACATATTTTAACAGTTCTTAACTGAAAAGTTTTTAATAGATGGTTAAGTCGATCCCAAGAATGAGAAACGGGTTGATATAGTTACGTATTTATTCATTTTCGTTTTCTTAGTTTCAAGTCTTTCTCCTCCCAGCCGTCTACGTACTCTGCCGTCTTCGTCCTTTACCTTCTCCCTCTCCTTCCACCAGCTGTGATTCTCTCCCTTCTCCTCCTATTTCTTCTTCTTCTTCTTCTTCTTCTATCATTATCTTCTATCATCCCCTTATCTCTCTCCCTCTCATGCTTTTACTACCCCCATCTTTCCATCCCGTTCTTCTTCTAACATCTCCCTCTCTTCCTTTCCTTCTACATTCTCTATATCTCCATTTTCTTTTTGTACTATCTTCCCCCCTCCCCTCTCCTTCAACCATCTCCATCTTCCACTCTCCGTCTACCATTTCCCTCGCTCGGCCCTCTCCCAACCGCTTCCTTTCCTCTGGAAATGAGCGCCTTTGGCCTCTTCCGAGACCGTGCAAAGGCGGCGCGGTCGGCGGCTCGGGGCGGGGGCAGGGCGGCCCACGCAGCGCGGCGAGGCTCTGGTTTCCGCGTTGTGCTCAATACTGCTTTATTGTGTTCGCAGAGCACTCAAGTGATTCGCATCTAACCGAGAAATCCAATGCGCGCAATGCGATACGGGGCGTGGGTTGTCTAGGCACACGAAGGCGCTCTTCACGTAAATTGGCCGCAACAGTACGCACAACGTGATTCTCTATTACACTGCGAATATGAACACTTATTAATGTTTAATGTTAACGTACAGCAGGTGTCCAAATTATTAGGTACAGCAGTCATATTTATGTAATTCCTAGTTTAAACGTTTTTTTTGTTGAGCAAATGATACGGTTTTGATAAGATTTGTAGTAATACTGTCATCTTTACTATTGTTTTAATAAGTGACAACACTAGATGCCTGCGATATTTAAGAAATAAGTGATGTTACTTCTCATTCAGTTGAGGTTAATTGAAAACAGTTGCTGTAACGAGGACATACAATTATTTTTGTTTTTTCCAAAATAATATAAACGTACGGAACAATACATGTATGTATTGTTCCTTACAACATTACTTTTACTAAATTTTATGAGCGAATTTTATTTTAGTTTACAATGTAACGTCACAACCT
>BOPP01000087.1:1320846-1346361 GCA_017312745.1 Gryllus bimaculatus | reverse complement strand
AATAATAATAATAATAATAATAATAATAATAATAATAATAATAATGTGTTAAACATATATTTGTTTCAATGGAAGGCATTTGTGTATCCAGACGTGCTCGTTAATGTTCGTCGGATGTGTTGTCGTAAGCACTTGGAACTCAGTTAGATATTATAATACCGGGAATGCGGCATCTTATCTTTTGGATTTGTGGCATTCAAGGCAACGACAAATCCGCGCCGTATCTCTATCCCTCTTCTCAGAATTCATGACTTACTTATTACCCAACTCGCCACTGTCTTTTAACCGAAACAAATGTCTCCTTTCCAGGCACGTTCCCTCAGTAACTCCGGCCAACAAGCAACGAGGTTGTGCATCCGCGGAACCAAAAGAAGCGAAACCGGTCGTCGCTGAAAAGACGGCGTGAAGCGGCCGCACCTACCGCGTGACACACGCTGCTCCGCCCCCACCCACACCTTTTAATCGAACCGATTTGCACGTAATTAATGTCGCCGCGCGCCGGCCGCGACCCAACATAGCGCTCGCCGGCGGACCGGTTGCGCCTGGCGAAACGCTGCGGGTTGATACGTGCACATACCGGCACAGGCGGCTGACTCACGGAACCACTCGCTGCGGCTGGTAAATAACACGTTTCCTGACAGCACGTCCCACACATCCAAAATCCGATATGCTAAGCGAGAGGTCTCCTGTCCAAAGAGATTACCGACGAGGTCAATAAATAACGTAAAAGCTGCATTCCAGTCAGTAAGCAGCACAATTGATATCGAAAGTGGCGTGTTTAATGTTTGAAATTAGATATGGGTACGATTCAAAAAGATAGTCAAAGGAAACACACAGTTATACAGTGAAAGGAGATACAACCCATATTCAAATTATCATTGACTGAAAACGTATAATGAGTCATTACTGCAGGGAAATGTGTATATGGACGTAACAGGTCATCATTATTCTGTATATTTTATGCAATCAGGCAACATACTAATCTTGATTACAAAATGTTTACTTCTAAGTTTCATTTTAGGTCATAGTGAATTATTAATAATATTTCTCAGATTAAATAAAACTGAATCCGGTCATTTCAAAACTTAATAAAGGCATTAAGTTTGCAATTAAAAACTAAACAATTAACCTATTATTAGAATCAGCGCGCCTCATTTTCCTTTCGCTTGTTCCCGTTCGTCGAGCGAGCGCAAAATGGTGTTCTGTTGCATTTTATTGAAGAGAAGCCTCTTTCAGATCCCTCGTAAGCTCGAGTTCTTCCCCTTCGTTTGCCCTTCCTCTTCTTTCTCTTCTTCTCTTAGTTTTTCTATGGTAGATTTCTTTGCCAGAGAAAATTTTCACACATACAGAAGTACATTACAGGTGCAGATGCAAGTCCAAGTTGCATAAAATTAGAAATGTATCTAATACTAATATTTATACTATTAGAAATGAATCTAATACTATTTTGTAGGCAAAAATTGAGAGAAAACCATCCAGCCACGTGAGAGATGTCTTTGCTTTCTTTAGATACTCAATAACAGGAATAATCTAAAAACAATAAAACAGTTTTGATTTTGTCTGAATAATGCAAATATTCAATACTATTTTTCTGCCTATACTCAGACTGTACATTACTGCTTACGACACAATTCACGTCGTGCGATTGCAAGGTTTTGAGGAAGAGGTCGCGCGCCATTAAATATTTGCTATTCACGTATTGCGTTGTAGAACTTACATTTTTTGAGATATTCTTCTTATGTCAATAACTGTTATCCTATATTATATCTGTGGCTTGTTGTAAGAATCGCTAATGTAAATATTCAAAATTTTTCAGTAAGGGTTTTCTTACACCATCGAAGCGACAAATAAATCGTGAGATTTTGTAAATGAGTGTAAAATTAGGAGATAGGATCGACTTTTGATTTTTGACCTTTGGTACAGTGAAAGAAGAGGCATTAAAGCACACATTGGCCATACAAACCAAAAACACTAAAACACGCATTGACCCTATTTATAGACGCTCTATACTATATTATTGTAGTATTCCTGATCAGTGTGTTTTTAAAGTATTTACTTTATTGCTGTTTTATTCAAGAGTATATAATTTGTTTTCCTTAAGCAATGGGCGTGCTTATTTTTGTGTGATTTTATTCAGCAGCATTTTCTCTGCTGCATGGCACTAGTTTTCTCTAATTATTTGGTAATTATCGAGTTAATCGTGTGGTAGCGCTGGGGCACAATATTTAAATTTCACCTACCGAAAATAATGCAGCCCTTGAAAATGAACTTAACAGTGATTGATTTTTTTAAGATTATTGATTTGCATGAAATATTTTCCATTACAACTGGAATCTGCCTATTGCAACCTGCCTACCATTACAGTTTTACCACACATACATATATTCGTGCAGCTGTAATGGTTGGCAGATTAAGGTACGCAGATTCCAGGTGTAATGGAATGTATATAATATATTCAATTCCAAAAACTTTTGCCAGAAAAAAATACAAATAAACTACCTTAAACTCTAAAAACACGATGCCAGAGTCCTCTGCTCAGATCTGTCCCGGCTAAATTCCTCGATATTGATTAGATACTTCTGGAATCCAAGAGCGCAGCCTCTGGAACTCCCCTCTTCTCGGATGGCGTCGACCTGCCCCCCCCCCCTCCCTCATGCCACGCTCGCCGGCCTACCTGCCGCGCGCACTAAATACGCGCTTCGGAAATAAAGGGCCCGCGCTCATCCCAAGAGAGCGGAAATCAAACGGCGGCGCAGGTGGCACGCGCGCGACCGGGAAACGAACCCGCGCCGAGCGCCTGGCGATCAATGCACGAGTGGGCTCTGAAGCGAACAGCGAACTGGGAATGACGGAGCACTCGCATAAAAGCCAAAAACATGCACACACAGAGCTGTGGGTGTTCTATCGATCAGGCAGGATGGCTTTTGAAGAGTATGTATCATTATGCATTTTAATTCTCCGATGGTTTACGTCGCAGTAAATGAAAAGAGCGAGTGAGTAACAACTTTTAAATACAGTGCAAGCGTGAGAGGAAAAATTCTAAAAAGCTGTCGGATGAAAAGAAAATTGGCGGCAAAGTCTGCCTCCAATTTTAGTAGCAGCCAGCTGAAATAGTCGAGCTGTCGAGACTGAATGGGGAGTGAAAAAGTGCGTATTGCGCGGGCCGCACCTGAGAAGTTGAACTGGAATGCGAGAGCGTATCTGAAAGTCGACGGAAAAGGCACGCGAGTGGGCGGGCGCAGCGGCGCGCGAGCACGCGCGGCGAATGGGAGAGGCGAGACCCAAATAAGTCAGCGAACGGGGAGGGAGAGAGTCACAATAACGGTAACGACGGCAAAGCGAGGAAAGCTCGGACAAACACGTGGAACAATAAGTGAATGGGACCGAGTCCACAAAGAACGGGTCATGCGAACGGAGAGTGAGCCAACGGACGGCGGATGCAACGCCCTCTTCGTTGAATTGAATTCGTTGAATCGTTACTTCCAAGCCTTATTTTACGTGGCGATACTCTGGCCATCAGGCCTGCTCTTCCGTCTGACCACGCAAATTTCGCTACGCTCCTTTCACCAACTAGCAGAGAAAGGAGGTGTTTCTTGGGCGAGAAACAGGCGATTTGAACTCAGCTCGGAGGCGACATTTAGGCTTGACGATCTTTTACATGCAAGTAAATCTACTAACATGGGACGACCGGCTTTACTTCCCCTCCGAAGGAACGCGAACGAAGGATTTTTTCGCCATTAAAAATCCACGACGTCGACCGCGTTTGAACCCGCCAACTTGCTTGCGTATAACAGCTCCATATGCTAAGCGTTACACCATCGCCGCCTCCTTCGCTCAGTTTCTCGCGCGCGTTAAAGCGGATCATTCCGTCCATCGCGCGCGGAAGGGGAATTGAACGTTCCAATCCAATACTTCGATGCCCGTCTCTCCGCTCTTGCGCGCGCGGTGCGTGTCGTATTTGTTGAAATATCCCCTCTTCCAACGATCGATTGGCTTAATGTCAAAACACATTGAAATAATATGAAAGGAGTGCTGCCTAAATAATTCGGTCGGCCTTCATTCCTCCATCATTAAAGTAATAGCGACAGTGGATGGATTCACAATAGCACCGACTTCCATTATTAGTAACGCGCTGTTGGGTTTCAATCAAAGGAGCGGTACTTTCAGAAGTCATAAAGAAGAGAACGATTTCCTTTGACAAAGAATAGTTCATAGTGATAGCAACAATCAAGTTTATGTATAACCAAGATTGCTTGGACTAACTTTCAGGTTTTTCTTTAGTCTTGACAGGGATTCAGTGAACTTATTATATTATTAATACTGAACAAGTAATTCCGCTAATATTGCTATGGATTTCTTCTTTGACCCTACATGAACACTGGAAATGCGTAGATCATAGAGTAATAGGCTAGGCTGCTAAATTTAAAATGTGATCAAAATACAGAATTTTAAAGAATGAGGAGTTAAAATCATGAGATACCGATAAATGGAACTTGTGCCAGATAAGATCATGTATTTAGAGATATGAAAATGGAAGCAAGGAAACAAGAATTGCAAAAAGAGAATGAATTTAAAGGCGATGTAGGATGTGAGAGAATCGTGAATGCGCATGAATAATTCAAGAATATGAAACGACACTGAAATGTTTCATAGGTTCTCTTGAATACTGTGTATTTAAGCTCCCACGCTCCCACGATACAGAATTTATTATGAAATCTTCGCGGGTTTTCTAAAAACGTAATATCTTAAGGAATATGAATGAGAGTATCTTAGATGTTGTTTGCCTCGTATTTTCGTTGCAAAAAGTCAATGTTACAGCAAGGCTTTTCAGTCCTTCCTAAAGGAGAAAATTTACCGCCTCCAAAAAGTACAGACGAATCAGTACTATTTGGATTATCAAAGACTTATTGAGCTAACAATTTTACAATTCTGTACAATATTAAATGCGTATACCAGATATATGAAATATATATTGAATATACATTTTTTCTTCATTCACCGGCCAGTCACACCTTGGAATGTTTTAATCGAACATAATACACCT
This sequence comes from Gryllus bimaculatus, assembly GCA_017312745.1. Taxonomy (NCBI): domain Eukaryota; kingdom Metazoa; phylum Arthropoda; class Insecta; order Orthoptera; family Gryllidae; genus Gryllus; species Gryllus bimaculatus. The sequence continues at coordinate 1,341,317 of BOPP01000087.1, read as the reverse complement.
CTCCAAAACAAAAATCTATGAAGCAACAACTTATGAATATGAGTCTGCGATTTTTGGATTGATCTGATGAAAATTTAACACCAGGAAGAAGTGAAGATATTAAAATAAGAACGAGTACGAAAACGTTGCAAGGCACAAATAGATGTTACCGAAATAGATTGTAGAGAACTAATAACTGCGCTTACACACATAAGCACACCCACTAACATTCTTGATATTTGTGCAAAGCCAAAGAATTAAGTTAATACGATTATATCTAATTTTAAGGAGTGAAAAGTTAGAAAATAACTACTATTGGACCGTAAACTCTCACTTTCCGATACGCACTAATTAATTTTAGTATTTTTTCGCGCATCACTAAGGCTGTTTAAAGTTTATTACCATTTTATTTTGTCAAAACGCTCACGAGTCGTAAGTTTCATTGATATAAATACCTCTTAAATGCCACGTGTTTTTTTCAAATTGTAGCGTAAAGTACCGCTGGTCTTTAGAAAGTATCAGAAGTAACGTTCATGAGCATTCAGAGAGTACAACCAAATATGAACAAATTTTAACGGAAAAAGAAAAAAATGTTTTATCATTTTCTCTAAACGTTACAAAAAGGAGACAGGAAGCGTATGAAGATTGATTTCTGCGTGGAGAAAGAGCGCATTTATTATGCAGAGAAAAGATTGCAAAGACGAAATGACAAAACTAAACACCAGGGAACTCCCTCAAATTTTAACTACATTGCACCTAACTACACACACGATTGCCATTTGAAGACTTAAAATGACAAAATAACGTAAAAATAGCAAAGTTACAGAGCTCTCAGTCAGCATTTCCTGACGTCTTTGCACCAGTTTCCAAACAAAAAATAGTTGACTTTCCGACCATAACACACATCACCGCCACCGCCCTCGCTATCGCGCCGGGGCCTCGCCCGCGGCCGCCAGCTAGGCTCTCGGGAGGAGGCCTTTTGGGAGCCGAGCGAGTGCGGGAGGGAAGGTGAGAGGGAGAGAGGGTGGGAGCCAGCTCTTCTAGCGCTTCGCTGCCAGCGCGGCGCCCCGGCGACTGTAGCCATCTAGCGGCGGGACCGGTACCCTTCTCCTGCCATCCACCTCTAGACAACCACTTGCACACGCCTTGGAATTCGGCGCACTTCGAGAAATAAACTTATGTTACCTAGGGCGCGCGAGGTTCGTAATCTAGCCCATAATGCACTGCAACGCCATGGAGCGCACAACTAGGCGAAGAATTAATTGAGTTTAATTGCAGGAAATGTGTTAACACAGATACGAAACGAACAGTCTGAGACTTAAGAAAGAAAATAATTCATAATATTGAGTTTGATTCCCGTCCTTTTATTGACATTCCTTGAAGTAACTCAACAAACGTAAACCAAAAGAAGTTATGACTGAACTTGGCAGAAATGACAGATAGGAGCCACTCATCTGCTCTCGTATAGAATGATTTATCATTCCATCTTTTTAGTAATTACTTTCGTGACATTGGGTGTCTCCGCGCCGGTGAATCCGTGAGGGGGAGCAGCAAACTCACGAAGAGCAGAGACGGCCATCGGGGCCTGTCCAGTCGGTCAACAAATGGAGGGCGCACCTGACGGCGCGGAGTGAAGTGAGGGCGCCTTCGGCCGTTGGAGCGCGGCGCGGCGAGCGGAAAAGGAGAGAAGTGAAGGGCGGGAGAGTCAGGGCTAGGCGAGAGACGAACAAGCGGGGAACAGAATATGCTGAAGGGAGCGCGATCCCGAGATAGGGAAGAGAGTGACCAGATGGCTAGGGGACGGGAACCGAGGCAGGGCGTGCGTGCGGATGGGGCGAGGTTAGGTGATGTGAGAGAGGTGTGATGTAGAATAAGTGTATGAGGGCGGGGGGCGAGGAGCAGAGAGTCGATGGACAAAGCAAAAGGAACGGGGCGGGGCGAGACAAACATTGCGGAATGCTGGACCAGGATGGCGTGAGTCGAGGCTGCGCGGGATGAGGTGAGGCGGGGTTGGGTGGAAGCGGAGGCTGTCTGAGGAGTGGTGTTGTTGTGAAGGCGGGGTTTGAGCTGGGCGAGGAAAAGGCGGTGGACAGAACTGAGGGCAGGGTCGAATAAGCAAGCCCTCTCCGGGAGAGCGTGGGAGAGGCACAGGTGGTGGACAAAAAACTGAGAAGTTTGGCGGTGAAGGCAGAGGGGAAGGGGCGTGCGGGGGGCGGGGTCGGAGGGGTTCGTTGTCGGATATTCCGACCGCGAGGGGAAACGGCAAGCGACGGGGAGCAAAAAACCGCGGTGCGACGCCGCATCAATCTCCTTCCGCCGCGGCGACGGAGAGGAAGATAGCCGCGAGGGGCCCGGGGCGGCGGTCTCTCCACTTCCCACCACTAGACCCACTCTCCCCGCCTTGGCACCCGCTTTGCTTGCGCTGTCTCCGCGGCCGCCCCCTCGCCCTGGCGCGGACATTTCGTGACAAATCCACCGCCCGTGAACGTCCTTGGAGCACGTCAATTTGCCGTAGCTGCCGTTGTCTCATCACAGCCACCCCACGTCACATCGTTTACACTCCGCGCTACCCTCAGGATCTCATTGCGCAGTCCCCACTCTAGCGTTATGCTTCATTGCATAAGCCCCGCCCTAACAACCCGCCACACTGGTTCCGACCCCGCGTTTTCGCTTCGGCCCCACCCCACGTGATCCAACGTTCCTACGACCTCGCCTCCGCAGCCACTTGCCGGCGCCCTCTTGAGGCCCTCGCAGCCGCTCCCCGCACTGCCCGCACAGCGCCCTCGCCCTCCTCCTTCTGACAAGTCCATATCTCCTACGTCCACTTCAGACAGCCCCTCCTTGCCGGTTTCTAATTTTTCTGAAAGGTTTCGTGAAGAACTTAGCTCACTTTTCATATTAAATTACTTTAGTCTTCCTACATTATATATTATTAACCTCTAACATTCAATAATACTAACCACCATAAAATAATAAGCCACGGATTAAGATAGACTAAACTATACTATCATCGTCCTGACACGAAGACTGCATGAAAATCGCATTCGCTACATGCTCTTTAGATATTACTGTGATGAAAATAACTACTGTTCTAATTGTCAATTTAAAAATAAATTATTTTTCCTTTTCTTATATTTAAGTCATAAAAAGACAGTTCCTTCTTTCAAGAAGCTACACGACTAATATTATGATTTTAATATATTCTATTCGAATAAACTAACAGTACTAAAAATAAAGATATCCTGGATATTGCACATCACTCAAACCTGGCATATTCAATTACCATTTTCGTATTATTTTATTAGCAAACATATTACCTGCATCTGTTTGTAGGTAATTTTTATGACTTCCGTTGCATACGCACAAAGTAATTTTAAATTGGAGTGGAAAAAAATGAAGCCGACAAATTCAAATGTTGTTCTTGGCATTATTATTCATAGAAACAGTAATTAATAATAGTAAGTACGATAAAAATAAGAAAACAAATTTTGAGTTTCGCTTCAAGATAAATCTCCTTTTCCCTAGTTTGCGAGCAATTTTCAACTTGAAGTTTTCCGTAAACAAAAATATGTGCGCGCAACGTAGTATTTCTCCTCGTAGCCAATTTCGTTCCAAAATTCATCTGCGCCTTCCTTTTTCCTCGTCGGTGCGCTTTTCCCGCCTGCAAATTCGCGCTTCTCCGCCCCATCGCCCGCCCCTCGGGCGCCGCGCCGCTTCGCCCCAGCGCCAGGTACATCGGTCGATCCGAGCGCCGCCCGCCCGCCGAGAGCTTTACCGCATTTTTAACGCTTTGCCGCACCGCATCACGGCGCAGCGCAGGAGGCGGAGGAGGCGAAAGTGGGCGAGGCGAACGCGCTGGGGGGAAGCGGCTGGAGGCAGGATAAGTCGGATAAAGGACGCTGGTGGATTCAGGTGAAAACTGATGGATGGGGGTGGATGATGATTGCGGGCGTAGGCTGACGTAGGACGATGGAAACAGGTAGACGCCGGTACACGCCGGAAGAGGCTGGTAAAAGCTGGTTTGCGGGTGTGACGGAGACCGGTGGAGTTCGGTGGAGATCATTCAAGACCAGTAAATACCAGCAGAGATCAGTAGAGACCGGGGAAGAGCGGTAGAGACCGCTAAAGACTGGTAGGTGAAGAGAGATAAAATCTTGTAGTAACAGATGGAGGCTGGTGGAGGCGAGAAGAAACTATTAGAGACGGGTGGAGGCTACGAAGAGGCGAAAACTGCAGACGAGTTGTCGATGGAAGAAATGTGTGCAAAGGAAGGCGAGAATCGGGAGAAGTTGGCGAGGAATGGCGGAGAACGCGAAGGAGCTCGGCTTAGGATGTGGAGGAGAATGCCGAGACAATGGTAACCAGCGTGGATTCGGAGAACTGAGTCGGAGGTAGAGCCGGTGCTAGGTGGAGGCAGAGCGCAGGCAGAGGCGAGGAGCGGTGCGGGAGAGCGGGGCGGGCGGGCGCTTATCGTTTTACACTCGGTGAGGCAGGCGCCGCTGTAGGGCTGGGCGCGTGCCTTCCGCGCAAAGATGGCGGCCTGCTTCCCCAGAGGCGGCCGGGACCACATTCGCCCGTGGGCCGCGCGGGCGGGTCGCGCTCAGAGGATAAGTTAGCGAAAAGAAAAACGCTCATTCTAGCCCCACGGAGCGGTAAGTGCACTTCACTGCCGTATGGAATGAGGTCGCCTCTGACGGCGAACTTTGATTCTCCAAGACGAGATCGCTCATTCCACATTTACAAGAAATTGAAGGGTTTCTTTACAAGAACACATCTAGTGCAAATTCGATATTTTTCAGGAGGCATCAAAGCTTTCAGAGCGTAGAATACTCAGTAATGATTTTTATGATTTTTTTCTCGCCTTTATTTTCACAATGTATTTGGCACTAACTAAAAGGAAATGTCGCAGCAGACAGAACCTGTTTTAGTGAATAAGTAGATGAAATATCTCAAAATATGAAATTTTGGACTTGTTTGGTTCTTGTAAGGAACCTCTCAATTGGTGTAAGAATAATGTCCAATGTTCGTTGAGTATGTACGCCTTATCAGGTGTAAACTACAAACACTTAATATTTGTATGCATAGTATCCTAAAGATGGGAAAATACGTCTTCCCGAAAACTTGTTCCCCAAATAAACTACGAAAATGTACATGTAATGGAAGCCAAAAATGATTTATGACAAGTTAAAGTGTATTGTTATTCTGTTAATTTAATGTGTCTGTAAATAATTGATGAACAACGAGATGTATGAAAAGTGAAAGACAAATAGCATATAAAATAGAAAAGAAGTACGGTTTGGTGAACGTTTAATCGTGGATACAAACAGTAAGTTAAAATAAAAGAAGTCGGAAAGCTATGCGTCTTGATACTAGTTACATTGCAAATGGAAAAACCTCGATGCTGGTGCAACGAAATAGTCATTACTAATGATCATGGATGAAGTTATCAGCACGCATCACCCACCATGCTGATGTGCGTATTGCCATGAGGCTAGTGGTGAAGGATGAATTTGATAGTTGATGCCTGTGCGACCAGGCTGAAGCGGTGGGCGAGCGCTGAACGGACCGATCAAACGCTCATCTCACCATTCGCCCCATGGCGATACGACAATTACGGGTGATTTATGGTGACGATTAATACATGTTGCAATGATCGGTAGATGAGCCTAAAGTATCCCATAACATTCCTCACTATCTCGTTTCACAGCCATTCATTCCGAACGGAATTATCGCATTCCAATAATCTAATACGCCGTTACGGGCTAAAACCGAATTATAGTAGAATAACGATACACACGAAACTAACCTAGCAAATGGAATTCATGTGATGCGAACTGCATCTGCCCTTGGACCCGGTTGGAAACGGATGCGCTCGTATCTCCACGATCCGTTACAGGCTGCTTTTCATTGACTCACAAAAAGGCTTTACGGCCGTTTAAAATGCATCGCTTGTTAGAAGAACCACCTAACAAATTTTTTGTACTCTGAATCGACCCTTACAGTAACTAAAACTGTTAGACGCCTTTAGTTCCCATCTCGATAATTGGGAATTGGTAATCCGCATGCAATTTCCTCATTTCCAACCCTTACCAAAACGAACCCTCTCTCGCAGACGCGGGTCGGATACGCATCTCAGCGCCTCCCCGCGGCCCTAATTCGCAGCGCGCGGGCGCGGAGGACGTTCGGCGCCATTGGCAAGCGTGTATCCGCCAGGGAGGCTGCGGGGCGGGCGGCCGCCTCTCTTTAATACATGAACTGCCGCGGCCTGCCCAGCGCGAGGCGCGCGCGCGGCCGGGAGGAGATTTATGGGCGGTGGCGCAGCGCCCTCCGGGCCGCCGGAAGCAGCTTCCCCGTGGAGGCGAAGGCGAGCCGAGACGCTGGCACCTCCTGCCAGAGGCATCTGCCCCTGCGCTCACGGCTACGACGCGCCGGACAACTGAAGCGGGGAGTTTTCCTTTCCATATATATATATATATATATATATATATATATATGCATATATATGTGCATATATATAAAATTATAAAATTACCTGTATAAATAGTATTCGCATAATTTTGCGAAAATACACGACGACTACTCATATTGTCGAAAAATTGTATATGGCCGAATTTCAAGATCTGTGTTTGAACAATAGATTTTTTAAGAAAAATCTCTATCTTCAATATTGTAATTGTAGGTAATGACAAAAAAGTTTGAACTTCTGCAATTTTTGAAATCTTGGAATTTCAACAAAGCACAGACTTGTACCATTCTTTTAAGCGTTCTTTACACTATCCAAAAACAAGCTTAATAAAAAATTGTTGAGCCATTTTTGAGAAAATGTTGAGGCTTTGCGTAAGGTACCACCAAGAAAACAAAATATACCTTTCAATCACGCTGGACCTCGAATTCGTTCAGGTCGATTTGGGAAAAGCACTTTTGGAAGAAAAAAGACTGTCCGAACGGTATATGTGCTAGTATTGATCACAGACAGGTGGAGGGCGGACGGAAAAACTGACGGTCGGACGAACGGACGGACTGACGGACGTTTTGCCATCAATCAATTTTTCGGAATCACGGACCAACAAATCATCGATTCTGACTACACAGTGTGTTAGAAAAAGTAAGTTACTACATACAGAAACAAGAGGTATCCACTTTTTCATTACCAGGTTTCGACAATAAGACTTTTTGAGAAGGAATGTCGCCGAGACCTGCACACGATTAAAATACTCTCTTCTTACGAAGTAACACGAAAATGTAGGGTAGAATAAATGTTATTGCAGATTACTCCTTCTAAATCTACTGGGAGATATTAAGTCTTAATTTTTGTCATACAAATTATCGAAGCTGTAGACACGACTCCTATCAGCACACAAAGGTTAGCGTTCCAAGCGAATGTTTCTCATACGACTGTGTGGAGACTGTTTCAAGAGATTCAATTGTATCCTTATCATTTCCTATGTGCACAGTTGCTGTTGCCATTCTTAAATTGCCCTACAGGAGTTAGCTTCGGTCAGCAGCGGTGTCGTGCAAATCCGAAATTCCCTGCCTTAGTATTAATTACAGATTAACCACAGTTCACACGAGATGGCATTACAAATTTCCTCTATCAGCATGTATGGGCATACGAAAACCCACGTGCTATCATCCCATCACTAGGTGCAGTTCTCCCTCAACATGTGGGCCGGGATCATTAATGATCGATCAGGACCCCTTGTACTAGTAAACAGACTTACGGGGCAGACATTACCAAAATTCCCCGAAAACACCATACCTCATGTTTATGAAGACATTCCACTGATCAGAAGTCAACATGCTGACTTGTTGCAACATGGCGCTCCTGCACATTTCGGTCGTACGGCTCGGCGGTACTTAGATCGAAGGTTTCCTGATCGATGGATAGGTAGAGATGGCCCAATTGCATAGCCCCCACGCTCACCTGATCTCAACCTACTCGATATCTACTTGAGGCCATTTAAAATCATTGGTATATTTGGCTCCGGTGCCGGATTTGGAATGCCTTCGGAATCGAATTGTTGCATCTTGCGAGGGCATACGCAACACTCCTGGAGTTTGGGATCGTGTTCGATGGTCAATGAAATACCGGTGTGACATCTGTATTCAAGAAGGAGGACATTTTGAACATTTTGTGTAATGACAGCGACCTGGTTCACAAAAACGTTCAGGTGAATTTCAGCGTTGTGCAGGCCATAACTCGGAAATGAAACATTTTCGGACACATGATGTACAGCACCATTTTGATTATCTACAAATGGGGAATACGTACCTGAAATTATGCTCCCTATTTTTGAAACATCTTGTATAATTATAAAGAATACGGTAATAAAACATTGTGAAGAATTCACACCCAAACACAAAAAGAGGTGCATTTCGTATTCGAAAATGTGGATCTATTTCAAATCGTGGAACGATATCTATAATTATAACTGACTCAGTACTAGTGTCCTAGCCGTAAACGTATTTTCTGATAATTTTACAAAACTCTTTTCTATGAAACAAACGTTTTTCCCAGCTGACTAGGTTCAGGAAAACGCATGAAAAACTTCTGTCGTATTTATACGGTGCCCATACAGAGCTATTCATAACAAAGTATTGTATTAAAACGGCAGAGGTCACGCTGACCCGTACAGAGTGCGCGCGCGGCTGGCGCCGTGGGCCTCTTCAGAAGTTGACGAGCGAATGACGGCCTTTGTCCCTCCGCCTCGAATAATTAACGGCGTGGCGTGGCGTGGCGTGGCGTGGCGTGGTGTGGCGTGGTGTGGCGTGGCGTGGTGTGGCGTGGCGCGGCGTGCGATGGCCGTGGCGCGGCGTGGCGAGGGCGCTGGGCGCGGGCGGGCGTGGCGCGGCGTGGCGTGGCGTGGCGTGGCGCGAGAGTCGCGGTGCCAATACGAGCCACGAGGAAGGAGAGAGACCTTCATTCATAACCCAGCGCCCTATTTATTTACGAGACGCCCTATACAAACGCGTATTTGATAGCCGTCCCGCGAGTGGCGGCGGTAGCGAGGGCCAGGCGGTGGAAGGAGGGGCGGAGACTCGGCTGGAGTGAGGGAGCGCGTGACGGCAATTGGTTGGTTCATTAGTGATTCCGGGTGCGACAACTGACAAGACAAGAGACTCCGTCCCACCAGAGTAGGGCATGTGTTTGTCATCCGAGCTGAAGGTGACTTCCCCTGCTGGATTGTGAGATCGTGTTCCGCAAGTGTAGTGCATGTGTTTGTCACCGGAGATGGCGGTCTTCCCCAGTTGGATGGTGAGATCCAACCAAGCGAACCTCACGTGACCAACCAGTGGGACACCGCCCCTGTCGCTACAAGCTCTTTAAACTCCCGGTCTGGATGATTGGTGTCTGGTAGTGTAGTGGATGTAGGCGTAGGTGGTAATAAGAGGTGTGGGTAGGACAGAAACGGGGAAGGAAATATCGCGCTCGGCCCGCGTCCTTTCATTTTGGCACTGCTCCGGCCAGAGCCTGGAGTGCGGACGGACAAGGGAAACGCGGAGATGTCTGAGAAGATATCGATGGGAGGTACGAAATATAGAAAACAACCAAGAAGTTTATGTTATGGATAAATATTTTATACGAAGTAAATATATGTTAAAAGTAGTCTAGTCTTATTACAAGAAAGTATTTTTTTATTTTGATACCACATGCTTATGAGTTAACAAAACAATTTATTTGTATAGAATTTCTAGAACATCAACCTAGCTATTCATTTGAAAATAAGTGCAGGAAATATTTCGAACGTGATAGATATTTATTAATTGCATATCAATTTTATTCCAGTTTTACAGTTCATCTCTAAACAATTGAATAGGAAGGGAACTTATTGGAATCATCTGAACAATATTTTCTCAAATTAAAGTAAAATTCGTGTTTAAGGTTTGATCGGTAACTTTTCACACGTCAGATCCATTAACGCTCTTCCAAAAATGGTTAATATTTGTGCAGGGGAAGAGGAGCTACTCGCAATTTTATTCAGGTACATCGGGTCGATGCGGATGCGTAACTGTGTAACGCGTAACTCTCTCAGACTACTTTTGAACTGAAAGTTGGAAAACATGTCAGGAGTAATATCTAGTCCGGATAACATTCAGATATTTTCTTTTTGGGAGATACTTTACATTCGGCATTTTCAAAATTGTTTGGAAAAGACTGAAAAATTGTTCTTGAAATTGTCCTTTTCTTTGAATAGAAAAAAGGGCTTTTATACGCATGATATAGTTCCGATTCTCATCAAAACCCCTGACATTTAGAAAATTGCAAAAATATTTATATTTAAAACAAAGAGTTTTCGTTTATAAATGAGTTTGAGCTTTCTATTCAACAGCATTTCGTAATTTTGGCTTTAAATGAAAGGTCGCTTCCTATTATTAACGAGATTTGTAATGTCTCTAAAATATGGTAAAATCTCTAATAATATTGTAAAACTAATCAAATAAATGCTTATCTGCCATAACTTCTTTTATGTGTCTTTTGGCAAGATGTTTTAGATGGTCTTGGTCCACAGTGAGCGAGCTTGTAAGGGCGTGCCGTAAGAGTTAGCGAAGCCAATATTTTATATTGACTGTTTTAAAATGCACAGAGTAATAATGTCGCAAAGAAATGCCAGGTACACGCCAGGCACATGTGTTCTTCCGCAAATAAAATTCAGTGATTACAGGGAGATGTATTAATTTTTTAAGTTAAGGCGAAGAACGGGATTTCGTTTTTATAGCTCACAATAAAAATACACGCACAGATCTCGGTAAATACAAAATATTTGATTTACATTATCAGAAACATGAACACTGTGTTTACAGTGAATAATGATTCAATTGCGTCAGAGCTTGTAAACCTCTCTCATTTCATTAAACGTCCGAGTCATTTTTCAACCCCATTGGTTTTTGTTGCTAGCATTCTTTTCCTGCATAACTTACTTCAGTTCCAGATCTTTAAATCATATCACGCACTTTTAACGCAAGCTATTAAAAGTTGTAGAGTAAAAACAGTAAGAGGGAGAAAACTTTTTGGTATGCCACTCATTTCCCTTAGTTTCTTATCAAAATGCGTATTTGGTAATATTCTCAAATTATGCATAAGTTACTTTGCTCGACGTAATAGTGAGTCGTAGATTCCAATTATTTTCCACCAGAATGTCAATCTCGCTCCCGCCCAGATCGGGCCTGTTGTCAACCTCGTGCCTCGGGGTTGAGGAGCCTCCTCCAACCGCGTCTGTCAGAAGCGACGTGCGACGCAGAGCGGGCGGCGTCGCCAAGGGGCGGTCGGGCGCCCCCCCCCCCCCCATCGATTTTTGCGTAAGCGAGTCACCGGGGCCTCGAGGGGAGCGCAATAAATCAGAGGGGGTGGCCGGATACCGACTCCTCGGCCGCCAATTAGCCTTTTTCGACGCTCCCCGCGGAGCGCTTGAGCCATCGCGCTGCGTTGATGCCTTCCCTCAACATGCGCGCGCCCACCCGCGCGCCCGCCAGGGGCTCTAATACGGGACCATCGCGGGGCGTGCCGCCGAACGGCTTTGAAATTAACCTCCTGACCGTCCCTAGACGCTCTGTTAAAGTGCTCGTTTTATTTAGAACGAGTGCCAGGAGATAATGGTGGCCAACGTTTCTCGGTTCTTAATGGAAATGCAGTCTCTTCCCACATCTCTACGCGAACGAGCCACACAAGTCGTAATGAACAAATTATTTCATTCTTTTCTTGAACCGTCTTGGAAAATACACAGGACTATTCTCTCGTCTTCATTTAGGTAGTTTAGGTGCTCTTCTTCTACGTACTTGCGGAGTGATGGGGAAAGTATTCCAAATTGCAGGACAAAATGGCGGTTTTCGTCACGAATGTCGGTTTTCGTATTATGGAGTATTATATAGAAAAAGTGAATAATTCATTATTTAATAAATTACTCTCCCTAAAACGTTGTGTAGTGAAAATTCACGTTTTCTTCACGATTCATACCGAATAATTGCTTTGGGGCAACACGACTGTGTGTCCGTCAGTGACAATACAAGTGCCTAAATACTCCAGATCATATTTTTTCAAAATTGATGTTGCCGGAACGACCTGGCCAGATTCTAAGACCAAAATTTCTCAGAAATTACGCCTACTTTCTTATCATATTTTTTAAGATAGTGTAGAACGCATTATTTTTTGGTGCGTTTCTACACCTAGAAGAATGAAATAGAGAATTTGTTTCTCTAACAATCTATTTTGCATAGTGAGATCTTCAAAAGTCAATGTACAATTTCGAAATTATGAGTTGGCTTTCGAGTGATTTTGAGTAATATTTAGGCAATCATAAAATCACGATTTTCTCAAATTTGGTTTTCTTTAATTTCATTTTCAATCCAATTAGAAATTTATTAACGTGAAGCAGGCCTGATTTTCGTGGGAAGCTCTGAATTTTCGAAAATTGAAAAAGCCAATTTCTTTCGGAGCCGTTAACAAGATAGAATTATTCTTAATGTAATCAGCTCTTCAAATTGATCTAAAGATCCAATTTTCATTAAAACCTCTATTTCCGAAATTACAGACGTATCAATTACAAATTGTTACAACTTTCTTCTTGAAGCGTCGTCGAGAACCTTAATGACAATTGATAAGACAAGTCAAGCAGTTGGTGTGCTGGGTAAGTGAAGTGCTTGTGAACCTAAATACCGAGTCGGAATTCCAGCACAGGCAAAAAACTTTTATGCATGAAAACACTTTGGCGAGTTTCAAGTAGTATTATTAATTTACGTAACCGTTAAAACCATGTGAAAGTACTAGCTATTTTTGCACTACTATTTTCATAATAATTTTGATTTGTTAAAATGCCAAATGCTTATTTACACCTGGCCGCAGTGATTGCGATTTCCCGGCATGTTATTACTTCAATAACAAGGTACATTTATCACCATTAAACAATGCAGAAGAAACTTTACGATCGGGCAAATCACAAGGAGGGTCATTAGAAAATGTTCTATTTGTTTTAATACCAAGACAATGCGATGGCAGGAACTAAAGCTAGCAGCTAGAGAATTGTAATTCACAATTTGGAAACAAAGAGGTTGTTGATAATACGGAAGGGGAAGATGAATGAGAGATAAATATTTAACATAAACAGCAAAAAATTGGAATAAAATTAATTTCACATTCATGCTTACAATGCATTCTGAGCATGAACGTGACCAAACTCCCATCTCTACTGCTGAGGTTCTACACAAAAAATCAATGATGGTGGAAACTAAATGTTTGTAAATTTCAAATTTTAGAAGTTTTGACTCACTAAATATCATTATTTTACGGGTATTAATAGATATCTCCTCTATTGTAGAAGCGAGAAGGAATTCCATTGAAAGCAATACATCTATCATTTCGCCAAAAAGCGAAGTAATTAACTATTAGTATTTGATTAGCCTAATTGCAAGGAAACATTATTGGGAGTAAAAAAGGATACATAAAAGTGTTTTTATTACTAAATATTGTTCGCAACAATACATTGATATTAACGTAAGAGGTACACGAATAAGAATTGTGATTTTCAAAATCTCTAAAAGATTTACAATTATTTGTCTCGTTAACTATCTCGTAATTATTTCAATTCATTCTATTAATAACGCATAAGTTCAATAGTATTTCTGCGAACTCCGATTGCGCAATATCTAACCTATTTGCCTTCAAAACATCTGGTTTCTATCAATAGTTCATTGGTTCAAATAAAGCAAATTAACAATTAACATACAAAATATGTAAAATATTCGTAGTATGTCCACAATCTAAAATGTCTTCAGGGTATACAAAAGAAAAATATATATTTTCATTACTTATAGATATATTGATGTTTTAAATCCTTTGTTTTTTTTTACAAAACACAAAATGTGGGCAAAAGTGCTTTTAAATTGAGATTTAACTTTTACAAATCTCTTTAAGTTCACGGAAGTAAATAGCACAAATGTGTCTGTGTTTACACTCGTACATGATATTCAATGTACATTACCAAAAAAATGGTAAAAACAGCATTTTTACATTTTTGGCCTTTCCGGATCATATTTCTTCCAAAAGTGAATTTTAACTCCTCTTTCACGGTCGCCGATTTTATCCCTTTGGGCTCGTGCATTGCGTCTGAAGCGCCGAACGCGAGCCAGCCCGTCGCAGAAACCGGAAATGGAATGAAAGCGAAAACGGCGCGTCATATTCATGGCGCTGCCGCCGAATCTCTTGCGAATCTTCGCTTCCGCGCCACCTCCGTCGCCCCCTCGCCCTCGCCCCCCGTCAGGATGACGACTGGAGAAAGGGCGAAGACGGTGAAACACTGGTGCGCGGAGTTTAGTAAAGAATGGGTTAGAACACCGCAGTAGAGATAAAACGACCTAGAATGTCAAGTAAGTTCCATCAGAATCGACGTAGAGATGAGAAGGGAATGCAAGGAACGGAGTGAATGAACAAGAGAGAAACGGATAGGTTTAATCGATGGGGAGGTCACTAAATGCGCAACTGCGGAAACGAAAAGCATGGAGAACAGAGAAGCAGTGGAGAGAGAAAGCGAAAAAGAGCGAAACATGCGGGTTCGCGGTTCGGCACCGTAGCGGCACGACGGGGAGGGTGTGGCGATGTGGGTACGGTGGGCATGGCGATGGACGACGGCGGCGGCGTTAGCAGGGCTAAGAAGGCGACAAGGGGACGGCAGCTGGGGGGAGGGGGCGAAACGCAGGCAAGTACGATGGCCAGTAGGCGGAGGAGACGGCGGCGGAAGAGACGGCGACGGAGGCACGGCGACGAGGGGACGGCGACGGAGGGACCGCGTCGGATGGCATGGAGACGGATGGACGGCGGCCTGTTGAGACGGCGGCGGCGGCGGCGGTGTCAGTGTCGACAAGCGGTAAACGGGGCGGCGCCCCGCAGAGGGGCAACAGGCGGCACATCTCGGCGAGGGTAGGCGGAGCTGTCAGGTCGCGCCGTTTTATTGGCTCGTTTTCCATATCCATCCGATCCGATTTTCAAACGGCGACGACAGTCTCGTTTACGACGAAGCGCCGCGCGGGGCGGGCGGGGCGGGCGGGGGCGGCGGAGCGGGCGGGGGCGGCGGTGACGGGCGGGGCGGGAGCGCGTTGCACCTAGGGCGCCTTTCGGCCGGGATTGCCGATTCCATTTTCTCCCGGATCGATACGCCCGGATGGCAGCCGGGCTGAGAATTGGACCCCCTCTACGTGCCTCGTCCCCGCGAGCGCCTCTCGGCGCAGCCCCATCGTCGCTTCTCGGCGTTACATGCAAGTGCCATGTTCCGCGGCGATAAGACCCCTTTTCCTGAGATTTGGAGCCCACACATTTTAAACAGTAGTAGTCATGCTAAAGTGAATATTATTACTCGAGTTAATATTTATCGCATTCATATCTCAGATTCAAATATTAGATTTCGCCATAGAAAAGGATAGTTATACCTCAAGCGCATTTTTTCCACTACCATAATCGCCATCCAAGCGTCCGTCCTATTTCAATTGACATCTATTTCTTGTAAGAGAAAAAGTTACTTTCTTTTGATTTATTTAAGGCAGAGAGATTATTAGCACATATTACTGAACTCCACACCATGGCATCCCACTTATTAACTTAAAATTAATTACCCATTCGTCAAAAAAGCGCAATTTTGTGTCAAACAATATATAACCATTGTCTATTCCTTACATAACGCTTCCTCACCACTATTATTTACAATTCTAATTCTACAAACAGTTAGTGTAAAAAGCGAATGAATATTTTAATATTTCACGTAGTTACATGGCTAATGAGTGTTTCCGAAAGAGGTGGTGCTAAACCAGCATGTACTTTCTCACCCATAGTTTCACGCACAATTACACAAAAAGTACTTAAATTGCTCGTTTGCTTTTACAGTCGTCCTATTTTAAAACTGATTTGTTTAGACATGTTGAGAATCATAAATTTTGAATGAATTAATTTTCATCATACAGTTTTTCATCATATCTGCAGAGAGGGCTACAATTGAGTAAAGACTAATAGTGCCCAATTATTTCCTATACTAATTATATTCATAAATATAGTTTCTTTCGCTTTCGTCTTCTTTCAAATTCTACAAGTATTTGTCTGTCACTGCTGGCAACGCTGCGATCTTACAGAATGTTTACAGAGAGGACAGGTAAAAGCGTTTTCCCCTCCTCGTAAAGTGCTTTCTTATCGAAGTTCTCTCGCAAGATTGCACTTGCTCTCTGCAGAGAATGAGCGTTTTCACGAGTGAAATCACCACGTTGGTTGCGGGTAAAATGTAAAACGGCGGAGAGAAGTGCAGTTCTGCCTTTTTTTGTCTTTATCTTAGACGTTTTGTATACTCCTTAAAATTTGCGAAATGAAAAATATGTCGCATCACATAAATATTGACGAGTAAAGTATAATTCAAACACATTTTAGACTTCAAAATTTACCAACATTTTCAAGGTTGCCACAGAAATGCAACATGTAAGCATGATCAAAGAATAAATTGTGTAGGAATTATTTATTAATTTATTTGAATGTATATTGAAAATTTCACCTCTCAAGGAACCTTTTGATACCATAAAGATTTTTTAAAATATTTTCTCTTTCACAGAGTATTCCCTCATGCCCCCGTCGCCGTAACCCTAACTACGATCATCAAAATATACATAGAAGCTGATGTTATCGCTTTTCTCATTAGTTCTCTCGGAAAGTTTTTTACAACTTACTGGCACTTACGGGAAAGAGAGTTCCCATTCGCAAGAAAGTCACGAAAACGCATTTGAGATCATTAAAGAACACCTTCCCTCTCAGCTCGCCTTAAGAACTTTTCGAAATCTTTCGGACACCTATATACAAGGCAGTAATTGGACGTCTTCCCGCATCGAAACTTGGCGACACAGGTCGGCGGTGAGCGACGCTAACTTCCCGTGGCGCCCGCGGTCACCCTGGGCGCCGGGCCACGCCCACCCGCGCCGCCGCGCCGCCTTCTTTTGTCCGGGCGCTCATCTCGCCCGCTGTCTCTCGGCCATTCATTTCTGGGAGGGTCGATGCCGAGCCTTTTCGGTCGAGGCCCGGGCGCTGAGAGAGTGGAGACGCCCATCTAGCAACGCCCTAGCTTGAAGCCTGGAGTGAGTTGTGCTCACACGACTAATCTGCACATTGACTACTTGTTCTTCATTCAATATGAAAATCGCATGTGCTACAAGAAAAACAATGCAACTGAAACTAGTGGGAATACGCGGAATACAGAAACTTTCTCTCCTCCCAGTGTAATTACTGAACAATTACTAAAAAGGTTAAAAAAGTGCCTAACATAATTTAAATTTCTACAATTGAATGCATTGATGCAGAATATATCCAAGACAAAAGAATCAATGTGATTGAGAAATGGATTGGACAGTTGATTCATATCTTATAATTTCAAGCAGCAAGACCGCTCGCCGAAAATTAGATATTTTTGAGATATGGCTGTAGCAAAGTTTGAAAAGGTCTATATTATCACTATAAGGCAAATAGAAAATTCCCAAAATTCATATCGTACATATCATTTCATATCGTACAGAATTACAGAATAGAACTCTCAAATAATAATGAAGTAAGAGAGGTTTGCACATTCTGCTTGCACATTGCTTATATTGTACAAGAATACTAACACTAATTTCTGAGTATCCAGAGTTCAACATCTATCTCAAAATGTACGGAAATGATTTATATTTACAAAGATATGTGCATGTAAGCTATAAGAAAATATAGCAAAGAATTTTCTTATCCATCTTTCATTAAAAAAGAAATGTACCACATAATTATAACTGCTGAACTTTTTATCTGAAAGTACATGTGTCAGACGATTGCTAAATATTGAGTTTGCATACACTCACAAATCTTTGTAATTAAAACACTTTGAATTTAAGGAAAGAGGCTCTATTCATATCTGTAACAACAACCTTACGCTCAGATATTTGTTCGAAGAGGAAATATGGAATGCTTTAAATTGATGGTGTATAACTCACACAATGAAATAATTAGCAAATGGCGGCACATAACCGTTGATTGATTTTTTGATAATATTGAAACGTTTTTATCAATAAAACCAGTTAATAATAGCAGCTATAGAACATCCGGAGACCACTACTATTTAAACCAAAATACACGAAATTGGCTTGAGTGGAAAGCTTTTTTATTTTTTAAACAAAAACCTTTGGTGTTTTAATACAAAGATTTTTGCAAATTTTCGAAATCTCAGATATGTTAATGAAAATGATAAATATATCACACATATAAATGCACATTCTTATATATGAGCCAAAAGGTTAAATAATTTTTGTTGTTTCTATTTCCCAGAAAATGATGAAAATGCTATAATTCTTTTAGTACCCAAAAAATTAAATATCAAATTAATTTCTGTAAAGTTACAACTAGACCTTACCCCAACGTGTTGACCAAATCAAAAGCTCCTAATCTGAAAGAGTTAAGCGTGACACGTACATACTCGTACATTCGAACCTCCATCCACATATACAAATCGATTTTGGGGTACGAAATTGCTTGCATCTCCTCCCCACCTGCATCAATGTGTACCGTCTTCGAAGCAGAACAAATATATACTCCCTACGTGTGTGCGAAGCTGCACCTGAAAAACCCTTCAACATGGATTCTACGGCCCATATTGTTGAGGTGATTGCAATAGTTTCCCTCCTTACACGAAAGTAGTATAAGGAGAAGTAAACACTGATGGAAAGGAAATACGAAGTCATAATAAGTCTGGTATTGCGAGTACATTCTTTGAACCGGAAAATTCCGTATATCATCTAATTATTTATCTGTGACACAAAGTCTCATTTGAACATACTACTGGATTTCACATATGTTCACATTAGGTAGAACTGGAGTTTATTATGATATGCCCCGTAAATGGGCTCAAGAAAGATTTATTACCGCCACTGTTTCACAACCTGCGGATACAGAAAGCATTTTTTTTTTTTTGAACTGCTGTCAGCAAACGATAGAAACATCAACGTAAATACTTGTAGAAAGGATGAAAACGACAAGTCACAAATGACAGTTGATCCACTGCTAACCTGCTAACAAGCTGTAATCATTGCTGCTGCCAACACAGCAACTTGAACGTAGCTTCTAAGATATACGGTGATTGCCAGCGAGTGTATCTCTCTAAAGATTTCTTTTTATACACAGTAGCAGCTGGAAACTTGTACATTAATGCATGCATGCATATATGTTAAGTTGTTATGTAATAATGAGTTTCAGAGTAACTGCACTTTACAGATAAATTAGATTTTACGAAATAACAGGTGTGATAGATGGTAATAATTGCGGAGCTAAATAGCGCAATTAGAATACTGTCATTCGAAACTCGCAAACGAGTGTGATGGTACAATGGAAATAGGACCCGACGTCGGATTCTCGCGATGAGTTACGCAGTTTCACTTTCGTGTGCCACCGACTCATCACTCTTGGCACCCAACGGCGTAAAATATGAAATGTTTATCACACATGGCCCAGCTCATAATATGTCACATAACATTTGAAGTGGCTTTACGCCGACATACTACATTTCACTATTTCTGACGCAATGAAAGGTAGCAGTAACAAGTGTAATGAGCGGATATGAAGCATGATATTGCTAGTATTACATAATTTTTCATGGTGGGTTGGGGCCAGACACATTTTTTAAACTGATTTTTCCTGTTAATTTGAAATATTATTCAGGAAAATGGTCAAAATAATGTTTAATTCATTCTAAAAGGCAAAATTAAATTTCAAAAATATTTTAAAATTATTTTTGCATAAGCTACTTGAAGACTTTTGTTTACATCGCGTCTTATTCCATCATAGCTCAATCTCCATAGATATTATTTTCTAGCCTTATTAGCCAGAATTTTTGTGGAGTGAGGTAGGTGTTGTTCTGCAACAGCTCTACGATTTCTATAAAGAGTTTTTCATTAATGCTGAATTTGAAATTGATTTCATATTAGATGATTTATAGTTATTTATAATGTATTCATTTGAATGATATACGTTACTATAGAAAATTAGTAAAAACTGTATTTTTGAAAATGCCATTAACGTTTAACGGGGCTCCATCTACCTACAGCCTCAAGCTCCATCTAACGCCACCGCCACTACCTCTTGGGTGCGCTGCTAACTACGCCTGATGATTGTAGAATATGAGAATTCGAAAAACAGTCCACATTAATTCATTAATAAATAATATAAATTTCCATTAACTTCATGATTAACATTCTACACTAAATGGACAAACATCACTTTGAAATATCCACTGCAAGTATTTGTTCACTTTCCACCTCTGGCAAATCGCTTTGCTTCAAAAAACGAGACTGCCAGTTCGAGTATTCTACGAAGGTCTGATTACTTTGTGGTTCAGTGCCTCCCAGCGCCAGTGAAAGCTTCCCACCGCACTTCACAACGCACACTCCGCATGCACTCGGGAAAGAGGCCAGCCCCGCGCAGCCCGCGTGCCAGCCATTGATTCCTGTGAATGGCGCCGGAG
>BOPP01000087.1:1303805-1314967 GCA_017312745.1 Gryllus bimaculatus | reverse complement strand
CGTCACCGCCTCCCCCGCCCCCGCACCACCTCCGCCACTATCGTCGCCCTCGCCACGCCATCGCCGCCACAGCCCCCTTGACACCGCAGCCGCTGCCTCCGTTACCGCCGTCAGCACCGTACCCACTGCTGTCGCCGCCACGCCTCCCGCAGCCCTCCCAACACTGCTTCACCTCAGTCGTTGACCGAAACAGCTGTTATTCCTCTGCCCATTCCACGACAAGCTTCGCTGCGTCAGCGGTTGCTACTGCCATTACAAACTGCTCCAGAAATAGCCCTTTCTCACACTCACTGTCTCACTGTCTCACTGTCTTATTTGAATTATTTAAAACAGCATGAACAATGTCATTTTAAGGTGTCCATTTTTATCTCTACCACTGATCATATGGATCGCCATCTCAACCCAGTTCCGTCTCAGTCTTGCGTGCCACTATTCCCATTACTTGGTATTTCAGCCATTACCTTTATTGCTGTTAATTCTTCTTTGCTAATGTTTTGTTCAAATTTCCAATTCAGGCTAACTTCGACTTCACCTGACACAAGATAGTAACTCCACTACACACCTTTCACAACTGCGGTACAGTGTGCCACTGTGATGCATCCAATTCGGTCGACAAAACACTCTCTTTACTCACATTAACTTTCTATATTGCCTCCATTCTTCAACCTCTTTCACCAGCACGTCACACACAGTCAGTTACCCTACCATTCCCTTCTGCACAACTGTCAATTTCTGTCCATCCGCACCGGCCCCCTACATCCCACATTTCTCTTTCCCCACCACCTGAGCAACCCGTCACTACTGCTACTTCCGTCTTTGCCGCGACCGGTAACTTCCTGGGACGACGCCATCGGCAGCATGTCGTCACCCCAGTGCCCCAGTGGCCAGGCTGCATGGCCTCCGGCGCCGCAGGTGGGTGGGTGTGCGCGCTGCGCGGCGGCCGAATCGATGGCCCCACGTGCTCCGCGCGCCTGCCTGCCCGCCTGCCTGCCACGGCCGACAGAACAAACGACGCGACCTCGCGCGAATGCGATGTCGCAGGCTCTGCGCCGCTGCAGGGGGCAGCTGCGGTGGTGCAGGCGCCGCGCAGTCGAGGCCATCGAGCGACGAGACCCCTCGCCCCTCCTCGACCCACTTGGCGGTCACAATCGCGCAACTCAAGTAGGGTCAAAAAGACGCCACTGATGCACACGAAAAACCAACCAACTCTCCCTCATTTAAGAGGTTATTTAAATTAACCTTAAGTTAATATTATGTATAATTAATATTATTTTCAACAGCAAAGAACAAACACCTACTTGTGTTTTTGTTCGTAGGTCAAAATGCGTTTAAATCACTGCAAATAAAAAATCTCAACCTAGCAGATTTTAAAGCGATCGATAGTGGTCTGCAAAACTGTGTGTATAATTCAAGTAAAAAAACTGTGGTTTAAAAATAACAATTACGTTTTTCAATAAGTTTCATTACAAGAACGTAATATTATTTTTCATTTTAATAATACATTAATTATGAAATAAAAATACATTTTTACATTTAAACGGACATTTAAAAATGGAATTTAATCTATTCTTTAAATTTCCAATCATTTGCTGATGCTAATCGCTTCATCATGACTTAGCCACTTTCAAATATGCTTTAAGCGTGGGTAGCTGATGAGTCATCTCCATCGAATTTAATGATTTTTTTCGTGGTACATCGTAGACGCATTATATCATGGTAATTCGAAATCTATACAGCACCTTTTCGCATGAACGTTTCGAACCACAAATTCAACATAAGTGGTTGCTTTATCATACGGTTCCCACCGCTTGCTATAAACAATATTTCTCAGTGTTTTGAATCTTCAATATCATATTGAAGCACTTATTACCTGATCTAAAGACTCGAATCCGGCATTCAAGAAGTAAAAAGGTTTGAAATGTTTTATTTGACATAAAAATCTACTAGTGTCAGTGAACCAACTGAACAAGTAATGAAGCACTGCAATTCAATAATCATGGTGACAATAATATTTACATTCCTAACAAATGACACGTGTTCCACCACGAGTTCCTCCAAAAGTTCTTTCCACCGGTTCCCTCCAGGGGTTCCCTCTAAGGGTTCCCCGGAAAGGTTCCCCCAGGGGTTCTCTCAAAAGGTTTCCCAAATGACTACCCTCAATCTCCAAGGGTTATCACAAAGGTTACCGCAAGAGTTACCCCAAGAGTTATCCCGAGGGTTATCTAGAGGGTTACTCCAAGGGTTATCCCAAGGGTTACTCGCAAGGGTTATTCAAATTGTTAAAATGTTTTACGGCTTGCATGTGTACCTGACAATCTAAATGTTTCCTACTCTGCAAACGTCTGTTTTTCGTCTTTTATGTCTTTTATGTAACCCTGGGGGTAATTCTTGCATAAATAAACTTAGGAGATTTTGAGTCCATGTTTTCTAATAAATAAAATCCGTCATTCTTTCTTAGCGCATTATATAGAGAGGATAAAATTGGCATTATCAATGCTTAAAGTTTTTAAAAAATGGCATTTCTTTAATTTAATAATAAAATGGCGTCTCCTGTATATTTTCTAGAGACCCTTGTCCCATATATATATTTTATTCTCGTTATTTCCTTAAAAACAATTACTTTTTCTGGTTGGACATCGACGCGTCAATTCGATTGTTTCCCACATCGTTTGCCATCCCAAGCGCATTGCATTTCAGCCACCGGGCGGCTGGCCGCGCTGCGGTCGCCACGCGTTGGGAGATCTCACGACCCACCGGGCACCCCACACAGCTCCGCGTGGCCGTACCGTGCCCGCCGCCACGCGGATAACCGCCCTTGAATTAGAAATTCGGAAAGGGTATTCCCTCCAGCATAGCAGCCGTGTCGAAGTGCGCCAGTGCCTTATTTAGAAATCACGGGAAAGGAAGTACATTAGCTTGGTACCCTCGAATTTAGTCCCTGGTAACTGATTCCGAGAGGCTGTAAAATACCTGTGAAATTTTTGTGAATGGTGTATTCCTCATAGAGAAATTTTGCCTTACTTGAATGCTTTCACTCCAAGAAACTTATAGAAAAATCTACACATAAACCGGAAAGCAATTGTGGAACACGTCATTGTTGTTTCATCATTCAACACTGAAGCATATTATATTAATTCAGTAACTTAACATAATACTTGTAATATATGATTTTGTTAACTTTTAAAAACTTATGCCATGGATAATTATGTTACATTTAACCCATAATAAAGAAGCGCTTAAACATTTTTTTCAATATATCTCATTGGTTTGTTTTAAATATGTGTACCAGCTTTAGACATAACTGTCAAAATAATTTTCAGTGGATTGCATCTACGCATATGACCATTCCTATTAAATATGTCAATAAAGCAATGTTTACACCCATCATTTGTTCATATAACAGTTTATTCTGTTTGACGTTCTTGTTGAAACAAATTCGGCCGATGGTCCGAGGCGAGGAGATTCCAGCCATGGAAGCTTTCAGTATAAACAAAGGTCTCGTAAACAGAGCAAATCGACTCAAACATCATCAGCATTCATACTTCGTAAAAGCAACATAGTAGCTTACTTATAAAAACCTCCTCTGAAGCTCTGAAATATTCAAAATATTTTCGAACAAAAACAGAAAATAATTTAAAAGTGTAGAGGGAGAGATAAAGACAACAATAGGCGGAAGCGGTGAGGGAGACATAATCGTGAGAATGGGAGAAAGATAGAAACAGATGAAAAAACCGAAAGTGAGTTGGCAAAGAGAAGAAAAACAAAGTACACCGACTCAGTTTCTCTCATCTTAAATGCAGTTCACAACACATGGCGACAATCCGCACTACCGCTTTCGCGGAGGAAAGTTATGTAATGGTGCGGGGGGGAGGGGGGACGCGAATTTTCGGCAGAAAAACTCTTATTGTAGGAATCAGGCAACGAAAAATTGGATAAATCCAGTTGCTAAATTCAGAAAAAAAGATCCTCTAACAGGTGATGTTGCCAGAATCCATGTTTTGTGGGTTCTTGACACCGGAAAATCGATTCACTCTCAAACTTAAAAGCAAACAAATGTTTCGGCCCCTTAAATTTCAAATATAAGTTTTCATCATTATTAATTAAACTAAACAACTGAATACACTAAACAAATTAAGGAATTATTTTCAAAGTGGAAAATATATTGTAAGTATGTAATGTCAAATTATATGTTAATAATTATTTACTCTATGCAACAAAAGTCTCAAATACTTAAAACACAACGGTATCAATGTAACACTAGTAAAGAAGAAAAATTGTTTAAAAAGCATTATTGTTTGGTGTAAGAAAAGAATGGTAACAAAGAACCTACGAAAGCTCGTGTTTTATACAGAAACGTTCATTACAGAAGCATTCACAAGAATGCAATAATCAAAAGTGAGTGAACAATTTTAAACAAACTCCATTTAAATTACTCGAGAGTTTTGAATCTGGATTGAACTATCATTACGTCAGCTACAAGTCCTTTTCGCAAGCCGACGTTTTGCGAATCGGGTCTCCACCAAGCATGCACACGACCCCCATCGCGCGAGTGGCGTCTGCGCGTTGGGCGCGGACCGGAGAAGAGAGGCCACTGGCTCCCCACTCCCTCAGCACCTCCTCGCAAAGTGCGATGCGGGATCCCAGGTTAAAATCTCCAATCCGAATTCTCCACACTACGAAATCATTTCTAGAAGCAGAAATCTCCACGTGCAGAAATGTCCAAACTACAAAAATGCTCATTGAAATGAATGCTCAGAGTAAAAATGTCCAATTTATTCAATGTCCAAAAATGTTATTACAAAATGGTCCAAATGTCCACTTAATTTATTCGCGTGCCTTTTGCTACCTCCTTTCTTCTAGATATAATTGAAGTTTTAAATTATACTCTATTCTTCTCAGATGTGATTAAATATTTCTTGTGTTCTTATATGCGTTGTTGTTTTGCACAAGATTTTCTATTCCTCTTTGGTTTGTAATATATAATTTTCTTTTTATGTGTGGAAAATATAAGAATTGTGTTTGAATCTTGTTGTCTAGAATTATACACAAAAAATTCTCACCTCTAATTGTTTTGTCATATCGTGGTCCAATAACTGTATTTTGTAAGTTGTGTGGACTTTTCTCTTGATTTGACTCCAAAGAATTCCATGGCCTATGTTGTTCGCACGAGAAGTCTTACAACTACAAACTTTTGTTCTTTTTCATGCCTCTCCTACGAAATTTACTTTGAATCATCCGTCTATATCCTGAATATTGTTTCAGTTCACTGCTTTCCGAAGTTACAGCACATCTGTTACCTCGTAACATAATTTTCCCAAAATATTAGGCCTTTTTACAGGTATGCTAAATTTCACACATGGATTCGATCATGGTTGTGTAATAGTGATGGCTAGGATGCTCAGCATACCAAGGTGAGTAGGGATGGCTAGGTTGCCACTGCCTACTAGTATGATAAGATTAGGCTAGGATTCGGAAACAGAGTCAGGGTTTAGGGTAGCGACTCAAGTATCCCATGCCGTATTTATATTCGCCAAGTCAGCCGAGCTCGCACCTAACGTTCAACAAAAGCAATGTATTTTGCGGTGTCAAATTCATCCTTCGACAACATTCTTCCAATATACTTCCTTAGTAATTTAAAGACCATAATGGTTAAATGCTCCTAAAATTATTGGAGTATTGTTAACTACCTGATTTGTAAACATATATCATTTTCCGGGGTTCTTGCGACATTACGTCCTGCTCTGAAATTGCATACAATTCTCCCATAGAGCGCTTAAACTGCTTGGTCACTGCTGGTAACACAGCCTTGCGACGATAAAGCTTATGCCTTCAATGATTTGACAGCCGAGAGGTGATTACAGTTATTTCCAAGCCCGAAATATTGTTCAATCTAAAATATTTCGTATTTTTACTAATAAATTGAGCTAGAGGACAAGGTGTCATTGAGTCTAGTTTTTAAAGAACTTTTGAACTGTGCATCCGTGTTTATGTTGTGTACTATGTTATTCCAGAATTCGTGAAAGCTGTTTTTGTGAAAATATTTAATTTATTGCAGTATTATAAAAATAATATTGTTTGGTGTTCTAGGATAAAAGTTTGTATGGATTTTGGAAACAATTTTTTCTTAAGCAGCAATTTTGCTTGAGCAAGCCACAAGTCAGGTTTTATTTCTGGAATGTCCGTAAATATAGAGATTTTTTGAATCAGATTCAAAATTTTAAAAAATGTATTTTTCATCAATAAAACCTGCACTAAAAATCACGAGACAACGAAAGTTCACGACAACTAGCAAATTTAAGAAGTATTTGCCGTTCCCACACGCGTCGTGACCAATTTTCTTCTGACAAGTGTGTGAGAAGCGGGAAATGATGTGCATCTGGCGCGGAGGGCTCAGGTTCGGTTTCGCTTTCACAAAAAGTCTCGTTCCACCTGCGATGCCCCGCACTGCGCCGAGCGCAGCGGCGCCGCCGCGGACGGCGCAGCCCACCGGCGCAGCGGCCGTCGGAAGCCATTAGCCCGGCGCGTCCCTCGGGCCCCCCGCCACTGCCACACGAGCGGCCTGCGATTCCACGCCCCGACACGAGCTAATGTATTGTACATAGATAAATAAAATTCTATGTAATATACACATAAAATAGCATAAAATATATAAATGAAATATAAAATGTAATGAATGAAAAGGCAATGAATGTAATGTAATAAATAAATATAATAAATAAATAATAATAATAAATAAATAAATGTAATGAAAAGGTAAAGTGCGGATGTCTGACGCATATAGACGCAAAAACTACGCCGCCCATTTTGCTGAAATTTTTATACTTTGTTTCTTATCAGTACCGGGAGTATTTAAAAGTGGTTTTGATTTAAATTGGACATGTGTAGGCGTTGTTTTTTCAAAGTTAATCTCACCAGATGTGCTCTGCCAACACTATAGGTACACGCGTATACGTGATCTACCACAGAACAGTTAGCGGCAGTGAAAGTAATGCTCATCACGACGTGTTGGTCAGCGACTTTAACAAAGTATGTACATACTGTACGTGAATATATACTAATATAAAATATTAAATAAGGGCATCTAAAAAGATAATAACATTTCTGCCAAGAGATAAATAACAAATTTCCGTCTTCCCTTTCTAGACAAGTAAGGCAATTCTTTCTATAGACAAGCAAAAAACAAACATATACTCAGAGGTTCTCTTTTTTAGTGTTGTGTGCATTCAATGCAGAAGATTGGTGCTCCTTTCCACAACGCATTGCTTATTAATTTTATTAACGCAAAAAAGTATAAGAATTAAAATAGGTGCATTCAAATATGTTTCCGATACATGTCAATTGTAAGGTTAAACGTTAGTTCCACGTACTTAACAGTTATTTATGACTTGCCCTTGTAATCTTAGAACAATTAAAAACCACGAGTCAAGAAATAATATGAATTTTTCTGTTTACTTATTTAACCAGCTGTAATATAAACAAATTTCACCAAATCCGCCTACTTCAATAGGCATCTACCCTCGTTTTACATCTCCTCCGCCAGGATCGCTACCGTATGGCGCATTCCTTACTACCCAAAAACTGGGCTAGCTGCGGCATACTGTTATACACGATATAGCTGTGTGTCTACGCCGTTCCCAGAAGATTCATTGAAGTGCGATTTGGATTTCATTTTCAACTCACGTCTCGCGATAGCATCGCGCGTCTCGTCATAATAATCGAATAACATCGAAGAAACGGTCTAAACGGGGCAGACCGTCTGAACATTTAATACGTAGTTAAAGTGTAGGTAGTACGTAATTAATCTTCTTCCAGTAAATTGATTTTTAACTTGAATTATTTTTATTAAATACTTTGAAATACCCAAGAACTGCCGGATTTTCTAGTTGTGATAATAAATAGCAACAAGAATACGAGTAATAATCATAATATTTGTTTGTGTTATTGTCATGTAAGTGTCTCAGAATAAATGTAACAAAGTGTATTTTTGTCAATGAACATGGCGCGGGAAATTTCTTAATTAAGTTGCTCATTTGAAAGTTTCCAAAATCTGGCTTTTCCAACTGAGTAAGAGATATTTTTATTGCTTTGGGGATAAATGCTTTCATATTGTCTTCTTTATATTGATCAATCATTAGTTATTTTATATTATTATTATTATTATTATTATTATTATTATTATTATTATTATTATTATTATTATTATTGTGGTTTCTGTTATACTAGTTTTCCTTACTTTCAAGAAGAACATTCTACGGTCTCATGTCAAGTTATCCAAAAGAATACTTATTTTACAACATATTCACGCAGTCACTTCAAGTTCAATCTTTAAACATTATAGACACAATATGTCACCTTCATTGTAATGAAAATACGTCTCGAATCCCCCTCTCATAGTTTTATAGTTCGAATAACTTCCGCCTGCACATTTCACCCCCTCAGAACTTATTTTGAAGGACATTTGACTTGTTATGCTTCTCTTCTCCTCTCGGCAGAATGTTGGTGTCTTCACGTAATGACGCGCCTTCAAGCAACTGACCTCCCTTATTGTGCAGGAGGTCAAGGATGTTCGGATTGCAAATTTCCTTTCTGTTGTTATTAGCACACTCGTATTCCACATAACGCTGGTGTAAGATTTGAAAACAACTTTTATAGAAATTACATCTTTACTATAATTGAAATAACTGCATGTGTTTTCACGAACCTTACTGCATTTACTCATTTTGTTAGAGCCAACGGTCTATAGTTACCTCATTTCTTTGAACATTGAGTAGTAATTATTTTCTTTCCAAAATATTTACCACTCGATGTCCAAACCATTATAAATAATGAAACAAGACGCGAGTATTTTAGTAAAACCGGCAATGCTTCGCTATTTGCAGTATATTATACTACATATACATAATACTGCTCATGTGATTGTTAATCACGTTTTACGCTTCACTCTGCAAAACTTTTAATAGAATAGATGAAAGACTTTTATCCAAGTATGGAAGTGTTCAATGTCCTCGTTGGGACAAGGTTGTCAAGTATCCTATTGTTAAAACGGTATCCCTGAAATTTGGGCATACGCTCGCTATGACACTATCTTCGAGATATTTGATTTACTTGTAAGAGATTTAAGTAATAATTTCGGCCGGTATTAAACTAACGCAGGGGGCACAATACTTGTACTATACAGTGAAGACGCACTTATACTTGACTGTCCACCGGCTTGCTTAAAGTTCAGAGGCGCTTGTGACGTCAAAAACGAATAAATCATCATCAACAACGCTCCCACATGTCCGATTCAATTCAAACTACTCTTTAAAAACTCCCATTACTAATAAGAACAAAGTGTAAAAATTTCAGCAAAATCGTTCGTGTATTTTTTGCGGCCAAGTGCAGTCTGAGCGTTTATATGGTCTATGTGCTTCCCTTTTTTACATACATATAATCATATATAACTTCACGACACGTTTTCGTTGATTATCAGTACTTAACGTAAAATATGTCAATGTCAAACATGTGACCCAGCTTTCCCATTTATGTTTCGATCTATACAAACATGACGCACATACTGATTCATTGGGGACCGGAAAAATGGAAGACTAATAATTCCTATCATTCTTGAATACTTTATTTTTAGCCCTGGACATCTATTCTCTTGCGTTCTCTTGGGTAAAAGAATCATTATACTGAAAGAATTATCCTTTTTCCTGTCGAATTCTGCGCTCATACTTCCGGGCCAAATACGTATTTTCAAATTATAACTAATCACTTACAATGGTCACACATCTTTGAGATCAATCTTGATGACTTGCAAGAGCGCAGTATTACCTTGTGCTTATTTACTGCATTAAAACATTACAAAATTTTACATTTTCTTCAGTAACGACTAATTACGTAATGTTGTTTGTAATTTGATCGATTATGATTTTATTATACTGTTCTTCGCGCCCAAATTATAATACAAAAACTTCATTTTTGCAGGACTTGCTACTGTGTATTGCGTTTAGTTCGAGAATACTTCCACCCTCTTCCATTTGTGTACCAAATGATCTGGCAGCTATGTATTACATTCGTTTACAGAATGTCAATGCTCCTACAACACGTGTAAAACATCCTAACCCACTTGGGCAATTCCAGTCGTAAATCCTTTCCAACAGTCGATATCGACACATACTGGGAGTAAAACATAGTTAAACACATTCATTTTAATTGCAGAACTACTAGCATTAAAAACATTACGTAAGGTAATGGAATTCCGATATCAACTCTCAGGATAGATATTTACTGCCTGTGGCGGCTGTGAGAATTGCATTTATTCTCGATTATATAATTCACCTTCTTTGGAATTTATGGATACCGAGAATATACGATTCTATGTTTAATATATGAATTCGTATCTAACCACGAACAAATGCATTATCTGAATTATCATAGTTTTCAATTTATCGCAATTTAACTCAACGCCTCCGGCTTGTGTGTTCAGCTTTTAATATGGGAGATAAAAAACGTAACAGTAGATAATAAAATGTAAGATTTCTTTAATAAAACACACATCTTGCCCCTACTTAGTGTTTTACGAGAAAAACACTGTTGCCATTATATTCACTTCCCATATAGTGAGCACGTATTACCCGCGCACGAAACGCTGTGAACACAAAATTTCAATTAAAATTAACAGCTTACACCTCAACCGAATATCGCCGTTTTAAAACCTCCGGCAACGGAGCCAATAAACTTCGGATAAAAACGTCGAGAGAGGCAACAAACGGAGGCTATAAACTCTCCTCAATACACACACACACACAAGAGAGGAATTTTTTATTTAGACCCGCGACGAAACGCTGTGAACACAAATTTCAATTAAAATAACAGCTTTACAACCTTCAACCGAATATCGCCGTTTTAAAACCTCCGCAAACGGAGCAATAACTTCGGATAAAAACGTCGAGAGAGGCAACAGAACGGAAGGCTATAAAACTTCCTCCAATATCTTCGCGCGCCTCTTGCCCCCCCCTCCCCCCCGCTGCGGGAGCCAAGGCTCGGGGCGGGCGGCACCTGTTATGGCGGCGCGAGTTTACGGCGCGCGAATGCACGAGCGGGGTGCCCGCAGCGACTCCCGCGACGCCCACGCGCTACAACTCACTGCTTCCATGCACCACACTCTGAAAACGGGC
>BOPP01000087.1:1288383-1303707 GCA_017312745.1 Gryllus bimaculatus | reverse complement strand
ACGCCGCCCACGCCAACGCCGCCCACGCCAACGCCGCCCACGCCAACGCCGCCCACGCCAACGCTGCCCACGCCAGTGTCACCCGCACAAACTGCGCCCACGCGAAAGTCGACTACGCTAACTGTACCCACGCACACGGCACCCACGCAAACGTTTCCCGCCTAAACATTCCCCCAGTACAAACATCCCCGCCAAACATCAACCCCCACGTTAAAACACATGCATCTGCCCACGCGCCCATCAACTATACTCCACTCCCAGCCCCCAGCCCCGAGTCCTCCAGGCCGCATCTAAGGTGAGCTGCGCCGTAATTCCAAAGCGCACCCAGGAAGGGATGGGGGCTTAATAGACCTTCCTGGAAGTTATTTCTCGTAATTCGTTTAGGAACTTCATACATTCGCATCTACCTTCTCTGCTGTTCGCCTTTCGACTCGTTGTCTCCTCTGCCTTGTCCCAGTGATAACTTTATCCGCATATTTGATTCATCACAGCCTCTCCTATTGACTAGACCGGAACACCATCTCTTTACTGAACACAAATAATATATCAAGAAGTTCCATTAAATTGCCAAAAGTATTTCAAATACCTAGAAAATCACCCACTTTACGTTGCATTGAACGTACTAGACAATAGCCAAGAAGTACAGATTATGCAGATTACCCAAAAATTTTCACATTTGCCTTGTGATGTTATATTAATAGTGTTAAAATAATGTTTATTTGTTTATTACAGAAAATAAATCCATAAAGGACTAAGAATGCCCAGTTCCTTCAGGTGCCATTGTAAAACTTTGCCTCTTTTTCGGATGTAAAAGATTGCAAATAGAAAATATATAAAATAAAAAATAACTAAGTCGGCACAGCCGTTTTTATACTGGATTAGATGTGTTTTTTTTATCTGGAAGAAATCTAACGAGTGATTCTAAGAATATGTCTAACAATAAAATCTATCCTAAATAATTTATCATTAAAACGTAGTACATTAGATATTGATTTAAATATCAATTTGTGAATTGTAAATTTAATATTAGAGCAACGAAACTACACAAGAAGTTATGTTTCAAAACTGCTGCGTCAGGTAAAGGCGGTATAATAAGGGGGGGTTCAATTACGAGAGTACCTAAACCTGCGAATCATGCACTGGGCATAGTATCGTCTTCTACACTTCCAGGAGTTCGTGGGAAGATAAAAATGTACTGGGGCTTATACAGTCACACGATCCATTCATAATTAGGTTAATGATGTTTTCCTGTAAGCTTGTAGCTTGTATTCGATTTAATTCCTATTTGAGTTATTATGCTCAATTTTATTATTTGCAGATTAATCTTTTAGGTTTATTAATCGTCGTTAAAAATCAGTTTCTCATCACGAGAGAAGATACTGAATATAACGTACGGTTAGAGAACGATTTTTTTTCTAATCTAGCTGTTTACGACCTTATGTGGAATTTCATTCAGAGGATATCAAAATTATTCGTAAATCACATTTTAAAACGATTACATTTCAATTCAATTCCATTGTCGTGTTTCATTACTATAGCTATCATGGTCATACCAACATTATTCATTATTAAACTGAAATTATAAAATTTGTTTTATTTATTTGTACAATTCATCAATCAAAACCACTTTAGTGACTTAAAGTGTAAACCTTCTTTTACAAAACCGATACTTGTCTAAACAAAGAACTCGTAATCTCCAGAAGAATACTTCAACGTACGAGTTACCACAGGGGTAGAGGCTTAAGACGTGCGATCCGGGCGGCGAGAAGCGGTCGTGCAGGCGTTATTTCGCGAAAGATGAACCCGGAAGCTTATTCCTGAGCGGTCGCGCAAGAGCTGCACTCGGCGCCGCAGCACAAGAGGCCTCTGTGTCCGCGTGAGCACGCGCACTCAACCGCCCGGCGCCCCGGGGCGACGTTCCCACAGCGTCATTGCATCGCAGCCTCCACACCCTCGCTGCCGCCGCCGACGCAGACCATTCTGTTGCCATCTCTGCCGCTCCCATTGCTCCTGCATCTAGTGACGTCCTCGGACGCCCCAGTGCTGAAAGTCCAATGATTGATTGGTTGATTGATTATTCCGTGTTTTCGATCGTCTCAACGGCTGCCGTTTGTTCTTTCAGTGTATGGTTTCTTTAACTCACGATGCGGCGGTGTGCCTCCTCCGCTGGATAATATCCGGCTCCGACCTACACGACATGCTGGGTTTCCTTCATCAAGAATCCTCCCTTGAGCGGGGCGCCGCCCCAGCCGGGTCACACTCCGAGCTCCCATCTTGTGTCGAAGTAGAGTGCATGTAAGTGTAATTGCGTGTGAACAAATGGAGATGATAGATCAAGAAAGATGAAGAGAAGGTCGCGCGGGGTCCGTGACCTTGGTGTTGATCGGAAAACCCACGGAAATCTGACCAGAGCAGCCGGTCGCTAGAATTCTCTCTATACAGCGGCTGAATTCGATCTAGCTATCCAGATAGTGAGGAAAATCCTGCCACCGTCGAGATTCGAACCTAGGCCCTCCCAGTTAGAGGTAGCATCAGTTGATTCCCAAGTAGGTCAGAAAGTCGAAATGCGGCCCGCTTACCTGTGCTTACTAAACATGAAATAATCTGATTAGTATAAGAATATGGCTGCCTCAATAGAGAAAGTAATCGTGGATTGCGATTTGTTTTACTCTTTGCCGTCTGCACGAGGTTCCGGTGCGGTGCATCGGTTGCGCCAGCCGCGGTACGCACTCGCCCGCGTCATCGCTAACTCTTGTTACTATGGGCGGCCATTACATTTCGGACTGAGTAGATCGGAGTTCGGGCGAATCCGCACTCGGGACTACGCACGCGTAAAGGAGCGAATATTGTGAACTCATTACAGAGCCAGGTCAGTCACGTACTGACGAACGAGGCCAAAATGCGATGTCGGTAGATCAATACCAAATAAATATCCCGTGTCACTGAACCCACGCCACTGTTTTCTACTTATCACATCCAAATTTAGCTAGTAAGGATCCCAGTTGAGATTTTCTCCATCTATTTTAGGTTTTGGAATTTTTGCTATCTTTATCCGCATTCTTTTGAGTTTTCCTACATTCTCCAAGTCGTAATACAGCTGTAGCTTACGGTGGTATTGTCAGTGGTATTCTTGACTCAGAATTAAATATAATCCACCTACCTTTTAGAAAAATATAGTTAATATTTCTTTGTCACTTCAGCTACTCATCAACATTTATCTTCAGCTGGTTTCATCCACTATTGGTTGAACCAAAGCTTTGTCATAAACCTTCTACAAATCCCTTCTCACCTTCTCACCCCCCCCCCACACACACACACACCCCCTAGGTCCACATAATTGGGAAGGGATCATGTCGGACAATCCGGATTCAATTATGTATTTGAACGTATACGTCTTTGTATTAAAGTTAGCAACAGTTATATATGCGTATTCTATATTTTAAATTTGTTTTAGCTGTTAAGATATCAGAAAAAGTTAAGCTCGATACAACCTGCAACAGAGCGGAGCGCTCTAGGCCCAGGCAACGAAAACATTCTCTCGGCATTATACATTCCCGAAATACTAGATGGTTTCGCTTAATTCGTCTGGATTTTATTTATTGTTTTTCGAGTATTTCCGGCTTCTCAATGATAGAAGAAAAATATATTAGGCTTTGATGATATCTCTGGCTATTCACCTTCACCTTCAAACTGGCAGCGTAGTCATCGCCATTTCTATTTCCTTTAGCAGCACCAGATATATACTGGCCCCTCCCCCAAAGCACTTGCAGAGTCCTGCTGAAACCACATTCCGTTCCGAGAGATGAATGGAGCAAGAAAATTGTGAGAAAGAATACGTGCCAACTTTCGCCAAACGGAACCTTTGGTGTACAGCTCTGCAGCATAAGTTTAGACTTCCAGTTCCTTAAAAGCGATTGAAGTCTTTCTTGATATGAGGAAGACAATGCTGCATTTAAAGTAACAGTCATAATGCATAGATTATGTTTTCTAAGAACTATTAATCATTTTCTACACTCTATGTTCACTCACAATTTAGATATTAAGCTTCTAATCATTATTTCTATATAGCATTACAATAAATTGTGCTTGAAGCATATTTGCATCACATTCATTCAATAAATTGTTTCACATTAAAGAATTCCCGGCATCAAATGTAATTTTTTTTTTCAAATACGAATTTCAAATTAATTCATTTTTATTAGATATAATTACCTACAATGACTCTTACTTTCTGAATGATTAAAAAATGATAATCACACATGCACCTGAAATTTACTAATTCGATGAGTTCAATCTTGCCATTATATTTTAAATTTTACAAAATACCAAACAATGGAAGTTTTAAGAAAGTAGCTGAACTTTCAAAGTTCTAATCCACGCAGCTCCATGGCTATTTTTGTCTTAGAAATAGCTATATTAATTTCATATATTTATCACGTAATACAGAAGAACTAAAACAATGTCTTTATATGTAGAATTTCTTTACTTGTGGAATTGCTAGTTTGTTGAAGAGCGTTCACTCGATGGGCGCTAATTGTGAAATAAGTGAGTTGGGTAGTATCTTAAAAAGATAGTATATTTATTCAAAATGAATCATTTCAGAATGGGTAGAATTATCTTATCAAATTGCATAATAATTTTTGCAACCTCAAACATTAACGATTTTGATAAAATCCGATGGTTTTGTCGGGTTTTCTGAAGTTTCAGTGAAATTCTGGATACTTATTGGAATCCCATATTATAAAAAACATGAAACTGCTTCATTTCTAAGTTTAGTCATTTTTGAAATTTTAATTATATAAATTAAACTATACCCTTCCGTAAATAAGCGCACCAGTTTTATTATCGTATTCAATTGCTTTGCAATGAGGCTTATCGTTCCGTTTCATCACGTGACGTCCACTTGCACGAAAACACGATTTAAGAAATGTATTCATTGCAACTATTGAGAGGGTTCTGTGAGTGATGTTCGAGCGCAGAGCGTCTTGAGGCTGAGGAGAGCGTCTTCCTGGCGGCCGCGAGCGACGTCGCGCGCGCAGGCGACGGCGCTCTGCGATGCGCGGTCAGGCACCGGCGGCAGCGAGTCCGCTGACCGGCGTCGCGACGCCCGCGCGACGCCGCCGCCGTGCCACTACCGACGCGCCTCAGGCTTATCATAACACCCGCGACGTTCAATGCCGGAGAGCGGGGACTTCGCAAACCATCGTAGCTCGACGCGTGTGCAGAGTGGTGGTAAATGGTTGATGGTGGATGAGGTGATGTGTGGTGGTGGATGAGGTGGATGTGGTGGTGGTGGATGTGGTGGATGTGGTGGATGTGGTGGTGTGGATGTGGTATTGATGGGTGATGGTGAGGTGGTGGGATTGGTGAGGGGGTGGGATGTGTGGTGGGGATGTGATGTGGGTGGATGTGGATGTGGTGGTGGATGTGGATGTGGGTGATGTGGATGTGGGGGATGGTCTGGTGGAGAGTGAGATGTGGTGTGGTGGTGTTGGTGTGGAAGTTGTGGTGTGGGGATGTGTGGATGTGGATGTGTGGGATGTGGATGGGTGGTGTGTGATGTGTGTGATGTGGTGGTGGTGGATGGGACTGTGGGATGTGTGTGGTGGTGTGATGTGGATGTGGTGGTGGTGGGTGTGGTGGGATGTGGATGTGGTGGTGGTGGTGGATGTGGATGTGGTGGTGGTGGTGGATGTGGATGTGGTGGTGGTGGTGGATGTGGATGTCGGTGGTGTGGGTGGTATGTGGATGTGCTGGTGGTGGTGGATGTGGTGGTGGTGGTGATGTGGATGTGGGATGTGTGTGGTGGTGGATTGGTGTGTGTGGTGGTGTGCGTGGATGTGGTGGTGGTGTGGATGTGGTGGTGGTGGGATGGTGGATGTGTCGTGGTGGTGGTGGGATGTGGTGGTGGTGTATTGTGTGTGGGTACTGTGGTGGTGGTCGTAGGTGGTAGTGTGGGTATGGTGGTGGTGTGTATGTGGTGGTGGTGGTGTATGTGTGGTGGTGGGTGGTTATGTGGGTGGTGGTGTAAATGTGGTGGTGGTGGTGTATGTGGTGGTAGGTGATGTAGTGTGAGGTGGTGTGTTGTGGGGTGGGTGTGTGGTGGTGGATGTGGTGGTGGTGGTGTATGTGGTGGGGGTGTAGGTGGTGGTGATGTGGTGGTGGTAGGTGGATGTGGTGGTGGGTGGTGGATGTTGGTTGGTGGTGAGTGGTGGGTGTGATTGTGGTGGTGGTGGCTGTGGTGTGGTGGTGGATGTGTGGTGGTGTGATGTGGTGGTGGTGTGGATGTGGTGGATGGTGGGTGGGATTGTGGAGTGTGGGTGGTGGTGTGGTGATGTGGTGTGTGGTGGTGGATGTGGATGTGGATGGGTGGTGGTGGACCTGTGGAGTGGTGGTGTGGATGTGGGTGGTGGTGGGTGGTGGATGTGGTGGTGGTGGTGGTGGTGGATGTGGTGGGGTGGTGGTGGATGTGGGGGTGGATGTGTGTGGTGGTGGGGGGATGTGGTGGTGTTGGAGAGGTATGGTGGTGGTGGTGGATGTGGTGGACGGTTGTGTGGTGGTGTATGTGGTGGTGGGTGTGTGGTGTGGGTGAGTGGTGGTGGGTGGTGTAGTGGTGGTGGTGGGGTTGTGGGGTGGTGGTGTATGTGGTGTGGTGGTGTATGTGGTGGTGGTGGTGGTGTATGTGGTAGGTGGTGGTGTATTGGTGGTGGTGGTGTATGTTGGGTGGGTGGGGTGGATGTCGGTGGTTGGTGTGGATCTGTGCGGTGGTGTGGATGTGGTGGTGGTGGGGTTGTGTTTTTGTGGTAAATGGGCAGCAGTGTCAGCGATAGAGGTGGCGGCGGCACAGACGGTAGTGGGGAGTGTGTTGTGACGGTAGTGGCGAGGGCGCCGACGAGGCGCGGCTGCGCTGATGGTGGTGCACGCCATAGGGCCTTGCAGTACACAGAAGCTGGTGTATGGGCCATGGCGAACACATGACGCATGACAAATGCAATTATCCACAGAAAGAAGAGTACTTGTAAACGTGATAATTATCGCTAAGAGTCAATTTGAATATGACCTTTATATACACAGCTAATAAGCAGGAAAGTTTCGCTTAGGTTAAATAATAATAATAAATAATAATAATAATAATAATATCAATAATATAATAATAATAATAATAATAATTAATATGCTTATTAATATGGAGATAGCACATCAGGCCCGCTCTTCGCCGAAGACCCACATGATCCAAATATACAAGAGTAATGTATTAATATTAAATTACAAAAGAAATTAGTTATTGTAAAATTTAAATTTAATGTAATCTACACGTTGTAAGTAGTTATGTCAAAGGAAAGTTTTTAAAGCAACTTATAAATAGAGAACATCAAAGAGTTAAATGGATAAATGTTACAATCTAATTTTGAAATAAATTTTAAATTATCTGAGATGTAGAAAACCAAATTTGAATTAACATGAAGATTGTGGTGCTTTAAACTATCTGCGCGCTACGTGCAGCCTGGTATCCACCCCGACGACTTTGATCTTATTAAATACAGAAAGAGCACCATCCACACGTCGCTGATGCCTGAGGAAAACCCCTAAGTCCGGGAAAAACCCAACAGCGAGACATGGATCTAAATACAGATGGAAACGGATACATGAAGCTAACGGAATCATTGGGATGGTTCACACTCAGCTCTGGGTCTCATGCTGCAACAGGGTGTTTTTACTTGTTTAAAACCACCCTGCTACCTACGATGAAAGTCACAGTTCGGCAGTATCAAAAGGTCGCAAAAGTACAATATTTACAAAAGAAACATTAATGTATTTCTAAAACACCATTCATCTTACACTCACTAAGGGAATAGTTTTTATTGACCCGTAATCTACAAAATGATGTATTTACTTAGTTAAAAAATCAGCAGTGTTTTAAACAGACTGTGAATGAAGAGGAAGTTTTTAATATCTGGGAGGCATATTTAATCATTCGCGGCAAGTAATTGCAACGATTTATTGTATAGCTGGTTTTGCTTTTGGAATGCAGAGTTAACTGGGATTTCTGAAACTCTAAGGATGATTTAAAAATGTACAAAATAGTTTGTTAAGTATGTCAGGGGAACCCATTTTTAGCATCTACAATAAAGACAAAGCTGTGATACAAGTCGCCTATCCTTTACGTGGTTAATATTTTGCGTGCTGTGTTGTAAACTCCAGAGATATGATCAGTATTTTTTATATGTTATAATAAAATAACAGGCATTTGAGCTGCCTCTGTAAGAGTTGAGCGAGTATCTTTTAAAGTTGTATACACAATATCCCCGTGTCCGAAACATGAGAAGATACAGAGTGTTTTTAACCCAACACTTTCTTTCGTATTCAGTAGCGGCGAGACATTTATCGATTATATCTAAGGGATTGCAGAAGAAGACATAAACCATTTCCGAACAGACATTTCGCGATCTGAATATTCCCAACTAGATGATCATCAAGTATTAAGCCAAGTTTTGACTTGTGTATGACGAGTACTACAAACAAATTTCTATGATAGCACATCAGGAACATATGTAACCTTCAAGTTCTCTATGCATTTGAGAAGAGACAATTATGATGGTTTTATGATTATTTAGGATTTAATTGAGTCCGTTGTCTACCGATATATACTACAGAGGAGAGTTCATTATCTTAAATTTATTTATTAGACATTACCTCTACTATGAATGTTTCCGGAGATATAAATTTGCAGTCATCCGCGTAACATATGATGAACATTCCGGAAGTTCGCCTGATAGGTACTCATCGTAAATTAAGAAGAAACAGTGCCCTAACACGGAGCCCTGAGGTACTCTCGGTGGGAGAGTTTTGGATTCGAGTGCAATCGTAACGTACTACGTTTGTTGCATTGTATATGATAACTTCAATCCAAGAGATGTGGAATCAAAACTTAGATTTTGCACTTCCGCATATTAGGCATATCAAATCTTACAGAGTCAATGCCTTTACTAAAATCATAAAGACGATTAATACAGTTACGAGGCCATCTCTAGCGCTTTTCCGTATGTCTTTCATTAACTTTTTCAATAAAGCGGTTGGTGCTTCTACCTCCTCTAAAGCCCGGATTGAATTACTCGAGCAGATCTGAGTCGGATACGTGTTTTCAATCTGTTTCGAAACAATTTTCCAGAACTTTAGACACGTCGGCAATCCATGCATACTGGGCATAATGCATGACGCCGCAGGTCATTCAGAATTTTCGGCAGGGGGCGAACATGCGCAAGTATCCACGCTTGAGGAAAGGTTCCTGTTGTTAATGAAGAAATTAATATAAATGCTGCTGAGTGCGCGGGGCAAATGGTACACAACCACTGTCAATTGTTTGGCTGTGATACCATCGGAGATTTAGATATATTTAGTGAAAGTAACAAATTTTGCTAACTTTCTTGACGAATCAACGTTATGGAAATAAATTTACTCCTGATAGCAGTGAGTTTGATGAAAGTTATAGATATGAATTAGCTTGACAGAAGGTGTAGTTGGTTTTGAACATTACAAAGTATCATTAATATCATTCAGGATATCGATAGAAATTCAGAAGAATTTGTTTCGTGATTCGAGGTCTCTGCAGTTTGCTTCACAAAGTCATTTTGGTTTGTATTTACTTTAAAGACATTCATGATAATATCGAATTTTTGCGTTTCTAAATTTTTTGTTTTACAGATTCGTAACTTTTTTGTACTCTCTTTCCATTTTCAGAGTTATTATTCACTAAAGGAATGGTAAGCTGAGTCCGTTCCTGAATGAATTGCTTTAAAGATTTGTTAAGCATGGGGCGCGGACGTGTCACAGGCGCGTTTTCCATGGTGCATTATTCAAAAGGTTAATATAAATTTCGTTGAAGACTTTACTTTACTATTAATGACGATGTTTGACTTATAAACGATATGCCAAGGGAGCTTTACCGACTTCCATTAACTAGCTCAGAATAATATTTTTTGTAGTCACGGTCAAGCGGATAATTTTTGCTTATATTTAAGGACCTCTTTATAGAGTAAACCATAATAGCAAATAATGCTTTGATAACTCCGAAATAGATATGCTGACCGTACATTAATCTTTCGAAGTGTTGCAACAATCGCGGTGATGCTATCCATGTTTCAGGCTCCTAAGTGTAAGTGAGTCCGGGCCAATCTAATATATTGTAAAATTGTTAGGAATTAAAACGTATCAATTAAAACTTTTCAGCGAGTATCTTGTGAGCGGTAGCTTAATAGATAGGGCAATCTGAAATCACCATCATTATGATATCCTGATATTTACTTGCGAACTGCAAAGGGAGATCTAATTCAGATAAAATCCCGTTTTCGGCAGCAGTAAACAACAGCAACAAGTAAAGTTTCATTCCCAAGTCTTGAACTTTGTCCTGCAACTATTTCATGCCAGGAAAGGATGTGGAGTGAGCGCACATACTTTAACCTTATGTCATTCGCGAACAAACAATGCGACCCCTCCACCCCGTCTTTTCTTTTAAATTGCTTTTTAATTACCCGACCTATCATCGAAAGGAGTTTTATAATTAATATACAGGATACGAAGTCTGATTTTATTGTAGATTTTGCCATGTTTCACTTATAATAAACAGTCTGTTTCGTTTCAGTTTATAATATTGAATGTTCAGATAATGCTGCTTAAGTGATTGGCTTTAGGTGGAAAACAGACAAGCCAACGAGAATGAGACAAAGAACTTGTTAATCTGAGCGTTACAGGGGCTACTACGAGCGGGGTATGGGAACTTTCCACGGCTGGTGCGCAGTATACTTCTCACACTTCCGGATTAGCACTAAACACAGGTACAAATTCTGAGACGCTGTACTGAGAGAAACACGGTGTGTAAGCTTTGTTGCCACATTTATGAAATATCGACGTTGGAAAAAAAATCAAAAGCAATAAGCAGAAAGGATTTGAAGTTAAATAAGTTGCTTACCAATTCAACGTGGGGCACTAACTACTTAGAAATTGTCTAATTATTAATAATTTCTTATAACTAATAAATATTCTAGGTGATATAGTTAATTAATAATTATAGATATAGGACACAGTGAAACAAACAATATTAATTAAAATGTTGTAATAATAAAATAATATAATTCTAATATTAGTAATAATAATTAGAAGTAAACAGTGTTATGAAATATTATGAATAATTTAATAATAGTAATAGTTAAAATCAATAGGCATATAAAAATTAGCAAAAGATGAAAAAAATTAAAAAATTATTAATTAAAAATATTTTTGTTTTAAACACAAATAGTACATAGTTTTACTCCTAGTTA
The DNA here is from genome assembly GCA_017312745.1 of Gryllus bimaculatus. Lineage (NCBI taxonomy): Eukaryota > Metazoa > Arthropoda > Insecta > Orthoptera > Gryllidae > Gryllus > Gryllus bimaculatus. Next base: position 1,292,392 of record BOPP01000087.1, on the reverse strand, counting down.
TGTATACTATCAGTTCTGCTATAGTTCTGCGCGATACTTTGGATTTCTCACCTTTACGATGACGACACCATCTGTTGTCGCCAAACACTTCTGTTTGGCCAACGTCCACAGCCTTTTTAAGACTTCCAGCCGCACCTCGGTCAGTCTCCCGACATTGTATACCGTTTTTCTCAGATTTCTTTTTGATGAAAACATTTCCCGGTGCTTCCTATAACTGTGAATTTACATCTATAGTCGAGTAACCACTTCGTTTCCGGCAACTCGATGACTGGATCAATATCGCTTAGGTCGAATTGAACACCTATCTTTTGGCAACATTGATTGCAGATGCAGTCGGTGTCCTCGCCATCACGCTCAGGCTTCCCAAAGACATCCTAGGGAGTTTCGCCGCTGGTACTGTTCAAGCTCGTCAGCCGCTCTTCCCAATTGAAGTTTGAAGATCATCGATTCCTTAGTTTGTCTCTAATAGTTTCTCTTCGTACGAGAAACTAAACCTCCAATTTCTTCTCCACTGCTTCAGAAAAACAAACCTGTGCAATTTTGCTTATGAAAACATCCCGATTACAGGATGCTTTCAAAAAGCGCAAGCAGAACAGCTCAATTCGCTTTAGCTTGCGTGTTGGCCATGATGTTCAAAATTAGCGTAAAACAGAACTTACTTTTAATTGAAAAATTACTTTTGGAAAAACTAAAAGTATTACAATATATTATAAAATTAACGAATCATTTGGTTATTACTTAGCTTATACCAAGCAGACACTGGCGATGTGTGCGGCGCTCTTCACTTGCGATCGTACTGCTGAACAAACTACCTGCTGCGCCGCTCACTGAAAACTACCTGCGTGATCCTCGGTCGGCTTAGAAAATACGTCCTCACAGCCGGAACTCATGAACACGACTGAGAGGTTTCAAATGTCTGATTTTTTTTGGGTGTGACCTGGAAGGATAGATGCTGCTGCTGACGCGTGCATTTATCAAAAAGAAAAGGTATCGCTCTGTGTTCAAATTCCACTTCCAGAGGCGGGCGGCAGCAAGGAAGGAGTTGGTTGTAATTACAGAACGATTCCATGGCGACGAAGGACGAGCTTGGGCAAGAGCGCCGAAGTTAAAACGGTTAATGGCGAAATTAATGAGCCAACGAACGTGTGCCCCGATGGCGTTGCCGGAACTTACGGCAATGAAGAGATAACGGCCGAATCGATGAATATGTTGAGCGCTCTGTTAAACGAAGCGGAACGACTCGAATAAATAGCGTGGGGATTGATGGCGGCAGGATACACAAGTCAACAGATAAAGAGCCAATGATATTGCCAAAATTTAGCAGACACGGCTCGCCAGGATTAGGAAGAGGCTGAATTGGAATAAGTTCGCTCTGACTACAGTGTGTGAGGACAGGGCACTGGTTTAATCAACTGGCATCTAACATTTTCTTGGGCTACTGCGACTTCTGCTGCTCTTATTTCAAGTCTCAGATTGGTGGCAAAATTACTTAATAATCAATAAAGAAAAGTTGCAGAGATTATCGTCTTCAGCAATGTTGTCAGACAAAATATCAGCAAGGTTGATTTCTTACAGAAGTCAAATAAGGCACAAAATACTTTAACCACAACGCGAATGTTGTGTCCAGTTACACGTTCGCAAACGCGGCAATATTACAGCTTTTCACAACCAAAACTGCCTAACCATCTGCTCATTCACTCCCCAAGTATGCCATAAATTTTCATTGCCAGGGGAGTGACGATGGATAAATCGCCGGCAGCGGCGACTACTGCGGTTGGCTCTGAGCAAACCGAGCGCGGCACAGCGCCCACGCGCTCCGCCCACGCCCACCGGCCGCCCCCCGACCAATATTTTGCTACCTGGCCGCGATCCCGCGTCCACAGGCGCACGCCCATCCGCCGCCGCGCCGCCGCCGACCGCGCCCCGCTGCCTCCGCGCCCGCCTTGGGACGCGACGCGCGATCGCGCTCACCTCGGGCAGCCAAAAGAGGCATCGCGCTCAGCTCGAACGCCCAATAAGCCCGACGTCAAAGGCTCCATTCTGGAAAGGTGAACATCATCTTACTTCGAACTCGGTGCGCTGCTATGCAATCCATGCAATGAGGCCGAAAAGACACATCGTTGCTTAACCACCCGTTCCAAATATAAAGAGAACGACTAAAAAACGACTAAGAAATGTTATGAACTTCCGCTGAGAATAAGGTACTAATGTAGTGAAAATGATGTCTGTAAGCATTTAATTTGAACCGAAATTTCTCTTACATATCTAACACAATATTCAACTCTTCCAAAACGAATCCTCAAGATAAAAACGCGCGCTAGTACGTAAGGCAATCTCCAAAATACTTGCATTATTTCCATTTCATATACATTCTCATACCTCAAAATTTCCTATAGTTTTTAGTTCCAAATCGACACAGGTTTCCGCCGCATTGCATTTTAAACGACGTCTAAACCACTCTTACAATTTTGTATATGAAATTCTACTCCCTTTGCTATGGTACACTTTCCCGCATATCTGGCAGATACAACAATATCTCCACATTAATAATCTAAACAAATGCTATATTTTTCTTTGTAATCTGGTTTATCATCAACGTTTCAAGGATCATATAATAGGAGGTAAATACGACCATAGCCCTTGTATGGCCTCGTTATATTTACTCGCCCTAACACTGAAAAACAGTTAAAGATAAATTCGGCGTGCTTTTAAGGCAATTGCCATATTATTAATCAAACGGTTTATTCATTAACTCACCACATGCAAAAAGAATCCCTTTTAACATTTCCGGAAACAACTCTTAAGCACGATTCTAATTATATATGTTTATGTTACGCATAAAGATTTATATTTTGATCAAGAACATCTATTAGCATCGGGCCTGCCTTGGGACGCGTCCTTCACGACACTTTCCTACCATTCGCGTGGCAGATGCCCTGAAACAGAGTGTCGTACGATTCCCAATCCATACCCTTTATGTCATAGAGCCTCCCCAATCTCGGTTGTTGAGCTAAACCTACAATCATCTCGGGGGCGGTAACTGTAGGACATCTGTCTATCTAGCCTAAAAGGTACGTTTTTTCTGGAGTGATTGAAAGGTAAGACGAGACGCACACGGAGTAGTTGTCCGTTCCAATATGCATAAGTACAAAGAATTACGGAAAAGAGGCGTAGGCTGGAGATACGCATTGCCAAACACCACAAGCTCTTCGCCCTCCAAGGCAGGCAGAAATGAAGGGTATTTGTGGTTCAAAAAAATGAATACTTTGGAGAGTTGAAAATGACGACTAATCGATACGCACCATATCAAATAAGCACCGAAAACGCCGTAGCAGCAAAGGGTTGCCTCAGGCATCAATTGATGTCCACTGAAGGTAACTTTATAAGAAAGTCCTACAGTTCGAATTCCGACATTCGAAGAGGATTATCGGCACTAAGTAGACAGCTATTGCGTTCGTTTCTGTATGCGGGAGAATTTAGAGGTCGCTGCATTGATTGTATTTCCTGGTTTCGTCCGATCAAACACAGGCAAATACCGGAGCAGTCACCTAACAAACGAGCTACGGCTTCGCACAGAATTTCCATCGTTCTCTTCTTATGCGTACGTACCACCTCTCACATACAATGTACACTCATATGTGAGTACTCATCCCATCCAGGAGAGATATCTCGGTACTCCATCCAGAGAGCAGATACCGCCCCCTTGCTATACAACATGCATTACACTTACGGACAAATTAGTTAACATTGAGGTGCAGAACTACATCGAAATCCGCCCTCTCGGACCAAAGAACAGACAAGCGCCCGCGTCGGGCCATTGCTTCATGAACTGAATGAGTAACAATATAATAATAATAACTATGTAATATAATATTACGAATCGAAAATTAAGTTTATCGCAGTGAGCAAGTAAATGTCTGTAGAAGAAAGTTCAATCAGTTAAATGTAAATGAGCGTAATCAATAAGCATGCAGCATGCATGCAATTCAATAAGTAAGATATTTATACA
>BOPP01000087.1:1261364-1288358 GCA_017312745.1 Gryllus bimaculatus | reverse complement strand
GTAGAGGCGGAAGTGGCGGTAGTGGCGATGGCGCCGACGACGGCGCGGCTGCTGCTGGGATGGTGATGCCTGCGCAGTAGGTGAAGCGGCTGCAGTAACACGAAGGCGGTGGTTATGGCCATGGCGAACACATGACGCTTGACAAATGCAATTTCACACAGAAAGGAAGAGTACTTGTAACGTGATGATTATTGTCTAAGGGTCAATTGTAATAGACCTTTATATACAAGCCAGTACTAGCGGAACACGTTTCGCTTAGGTTATCAAATGTCTGATTTTTTTGAGTGTGACCTGGAAGGATAGTGCTGCTGCTACGCGTGGCATTTCATCAAAAGAAAAGGTATCGCTCTTGTGTTCAAATTCACTTCCAGAGGCGGCGGCGGCAGCAAGGAAGGAGTTGGTTGTAATTACAGAGACGACTCCATGGGCGAGAAGACGAGCCTTGGGCAAGAGCGCCGAAGTTAAAACGGTTAATGGCGAAATAATGAGGCAACGTAACGGTGCCCCCGATGGCGGTTGCCGGAACTTACGGCAATGAAGATGATAACGGCGGAATCGCTGAATATAGTTGAGAGCCTCTGTTAAATGAAGGCGGAACGACTCGATAGTCGTCGACGATAGTCGTCGGGGATTGTGGCGGCAGATACAGCAAGTCAAAAGATAAAGAGACAATGATATCTGCCAACATTTAGAGACACGGCTCGCCAGATTGAGGGAAGAGGCTGAATTGGAATAAGTTCGCTCTGACTACAGTGTGTGAGGAAGGGTCACTGTTAATCACTGGCATCTCAACATTTTTCTTGGGCTACTGCGACTTCTGCTGCCTCTATTATCAATCTCAGATTGGTGAGCAAAATTACTTAATAATCAATAAAAGAAAAGTCTGGCAGAGATTATGTCATTCAGCAATGCGTGTCACACAAAAGTCATTAGCCAGGTTGATTCTACAGAAGCAATAAGGCACAAAGTACTTCTAACCACAACGGCGATGTTGTGTCCAGTACAGTTCGCAAACGCGGCAATATTACAGCTTTCACAACCACAACTGCCGTAACCATCTGCTCATTCACTCCCACAAGCATGCCATCATTTACATTGCCAGGGGAGCTGGACGATGGATAAGATCGCCGGCAGCGGCGACTAGCGGCGGTTGCCTCTGAGCAAACCGTGCCCGCGGCACCGCGCCCACGCGCTCCGCCCACGCCCAGCCGCCGCCGCCGCCGACCAATTTGTTGCTACCTGGCCGCGATCCCGCTCGTCCGCAGGCGCCACGCCCAGCCGCCGCCTCCGCGCTGCCTCCGCGCCCGCCTCGGGACGCGACGCGCGATCGCTCACCTGCGGGCAGCAAAAGAGGCCATCGCGCTCAGCTCGAAAGCCCCAATAAGCCACGACGTCAAAGGCTCCATCGGGAGGTGTACCATCACTTACTTCGAACTGCGGTGCGTGCTATGCAATCGCATGCAATGAGGCCGAAAAGACACATCGTGCTTAACCACCGTCTCCAAATTATAGATGAACGACTAAAAAACGACTAAGACAACTGTTATGAACTTCCGTGAGAATAATGTAACTAATTAGTAGTGAAAATGATGACGTAAGCATCTATTTGAACCGAAATTTCTCTTACATATCTAACAACAATATTCAAGCCTTCCAAAACGAGATCCTCAAGCAGTAAACGCCGCTTAGTACGTAAGCAATCTCCACAAATACTTGCCATTATTTCCATTCTCATATACATTCTCATACCTCAAACATTTCCTATATTTTAGTTCCAAATCGACACAGAGTTTCCGCCGCATTGCATTTTAACCGACGTCTAAACCAACTCTTACAATTTTGTATATGGATCTACTCCCTTTCTATGGTACATCTTCCGCAATCTGGCAGATACAACGAATCTCCACATTAATAATCTAAACAAATGCTATATTTTTCTTTGTAATCTGCGTTTATTCAAACGTTCAAAGGATCATAGGTAATACGGAGGTAATACGACCACAGCCCTTCGTATTGCCTTCGTTATATTTACTCGCTCCTAACAACTGAAAAACAGTAAAGATAAATTCGGCGTGCTTTTAAGGCAATTGCATTTTATTAACCAAACGTTTATTCATTAACTCACCACATGAAAAAGAATCCCTTTTAACATTTCCGGAAACAACTCTTAGGCACGATTCTAATTTATATATGTCTTATGTACGCATATAAGAATGTATATTTTTGATCAGAACATCAATTAGCATCGCGGCCCTTCCGGGGACGCGTCCTTCACGACACTTTCCTAGCCATTCGCGTCGCAGATCCCTGAAACAGAGGTCCGTACCGATTCCTCTCGAATCCATCCACTTATGTGATAGGAAGCCTCCCCAACTCGGTTGTCTGAGCTAACCCTTACAATCATCTCCGGCGGTAACCTGTAGGACCATCTAGTCTATCCTAGCCCTATAAAGGTACGTTTTGTCTGGCAGTGATTGATAAGGATAGGCGAGACGCACACGGAGAGTATGTCCGTTCCAATATGCCATAATACAAAGAATTACGGAAAGAGAGGCGTAGGTGGAATACGCACTTGCCAAACACACAAGCTCCTTCGCCCTCCAGGCAGGCCAGAAATGAAAGGGTATGTTTCAAAAAATGATATTTGGAGAGTTGGAAAATCGACCACTAATCGATACGCAACCATATCAAAATAGCACTCGAAACGCCGTAGCAGCAAAGGTGGCTCAGGGCATCAACTGATGTCACTGAGGTAACTTTGTCAAGAAAGGTCCTACAGTTCGAATTCCGACATTCGAAGGATTATCGGCACCAGCTAGACAGCTAGTTCGCGTTCGGTTGCTGTATGCGGGAGAAATTTAGAGGTCGGCTGCATTGATTTCCCGTGGTTTCTCCGATCAACACCAGGCAAATGCCGGAGCAGTACCCTAACAAACGGGCTACGGACTACGCGCAGAATTTCCTTCTTCTCTTCCTTATCCTACGTTCACCTCTCACATACATGTACACTCATATGTGAGTACTCCATCTCCATCCAGGAGAGGATATCTCGTACTCCATCCAGAGGAGGCAGATCACCGCCACCTCTTGCTATACAACATGCATTACACTTACGGGACAAATTACGTTAACATTTGACGCGTCCAGAATCACCAATCGAAATTCCGCCCTCTCGGACCTAAGGACAGAGCACGCCGCTCGCGTCGGGCCATTTCTCATGAACTGAATGAGTACAATATAAAAATCATAACTATGTAATATAAATATTACGAATCGAAAATTAAGTATCGCAGTGAGCAATAAATGTCGGTTAGAAGAAAGTTCCATCAGTTAAATGTATGAGGTAATCAATAAAGCACTCAAGACCGTGCATGCAATTCAATTAAGTAAGATATTTATACAATACGTTCAAAATAAATGTGTAGTACTCAATCTACAACTAATAGTTGCCATCACTTCCTTTTTACTATTTAGTTTACCATTATTTTGAACTTGTTAAAATATTGCACAGGCTTGTCCTCTCAGTACAGCTCAGTAGTCAGTTTTGAAAACATTTACTCCAAGTTTCCTACGTACCATATCAAAAATGAGTATTCCCGGGGAGTAAACATTCCACAAAATAATTTCCATTTCAAAAGGCGTTATTTAGCACAAATGCCTGCCTCTTCCTGATTCTTCAGAGAATGCACCACAACGCGCGAATCCAACACGGTTGTCGCCAGCAGCACGACGGCCGCAGGTGGCGCGGGTTGGCAGGGACATCACGGCGAGAGCGAGCGGCGGCGGCGGGCGGAACGACTCGTGCTCCCAGCGGGCGCCACCAGCGCTTCGTCCGGCGCGCCTCGGGATGACGCATCACGCACGCTCGCTACGCGCGCCCACCCACCACGTCCACCCCCGCACTCCTCCAGCCGCCGCCCCCCTTCCACCCAACCCACTCATAACTTCTCCAGCGCCCAACCCTTCTACAGCGTTCAACCCTGTTTAAAAACCGAACCAACGCTCTCCAAACGACCATCCCCTCCAAAGCGGGCCATTCCCCTCCGAAACGGCCATCCCCTCCAAACCGGCCATCCGCCTCCAAACCGGCCCATCCCTCCAACCGCCATCCCCTCCAAACGGCCATCCCTCCAAAACCGACCAACCCCTCCAAACCGACCAACCCCTCCAAGCCGACCAACCCCTCCAAACCGACCAACCCCTCCAAACCGACCAACCCCTCCAAACCGTGGAAACCCCAAACCCAGCCCGCAATCTCACTTCACTTCACACCTACTGTCCACCCACTCGCTCTCCCTACTGCCCACCACCCTGCTTCCCACTCTCCAGTCTACGCGTTCCTCTCCCACTCCCCAGATTATTGCATCCATCCTCCTACTCTCGAGCCCGCAATTCTGCTCCACATACAGTACAACTCAACGTCCACTCACCCTTTCATTACTCCACCCCCAACACACACACACACACACACACACACACACACACACACACATACTCTGAAACCTGCCCGTCCTATCACTCTACTGTCCACCCCGTCCGTCCCTACCCTACCATCCCGCGGGCGTCCACGTGCCCCGAGAGACCCTGCAGAGTAGCTCTCGAATTTCGCCAGCTCATGGCACATAATTTGCATTCATCACGTTGTGCTGACTCGCTTGGCGTTTCCTACAACTTTCGCTCAATTTTCCAGAAATGCATGTAGAAATACGTTGATTTTTATAACTATCGCGTTAATGTATAAAAAAACAAACTGAGAAGAATTAAAAGCTCAAAAATTTATAGGAATTATTATACATTTTCGGTAAACACATCTCGCAAGAGGTGTATAGACTATTCTTGATTATGACAATGATGGTAATACGTTTTTATTGGAATGATTTCAATAAATTGTTAAAAAAGAAATATTCGTAAATTGGCTGGCATTCTTTTCAATCAAACAAACTAAAAAACACCTAATTAGTGCGAATCAAATATTATTTTTCAATTTACGAGTATGTTCTGCCAAAAGTATTTCAATACTCTATACGAATGTAAAAGTCTTTATTTTCGGAAAACGGAGTAATGAAAATTATACCTCAGAGCCTAAATTTAAAAAAAAAATATCACTAAACGTCTATAATTTGAGTAAAGGGCTACAGAAAGGACTATTTCCTGTAATAAAAATAATGAGATTGTCAAAACAAAATACATTTTCGTAACTTAAATCGGATACAAAACGAACTATTTCCAATTGTTTATAATAAGTTTATCTTCAGCAGCAGCTAATGAAATCCCCTCCGCAGCCCACAGAGCGTCTTCCCCGCGTGGCCGTGGCCGTGGCCGCGCTCCCCTCCCCTCCGCTCCGCTCCGCCGCCGCGCGATTCACCGCGCGAAACCGGTCGAGGCAGCGCGCCGCGCGTCCACTCCCGCGGTTGATTAGCCTCGTTGCAGCTGCAACGCGCGGCGGCGGCGGCGGCGACGGCGCAGTGCTGCGCCGCAGAGGCCGGAACCAAGTTTACGACGGCATTACGTGCGAAGCCTCTCAACAACCGCGATAAAGCACACGATGTGCGTAAATCGAAGGGGAGGAGCGAAGCGGTGGGAAGTAGTGAAGTGGAAATGGGATGGTAATGGAGTCAACTTCGTAACAATGATAAGACAAAAGAAGCGAGAAGAAACAAATCAACATCAGACCGCTTTAAATGATTCCTTACATTATAAGACAAACATTTTTGGGATGCATTCGTAATAATACAAACTTTTTGACTATTCGTAATAATATTAACTTTATGAATAAATACTTCACTCCACATAATCCCCGGTTTCATTTCATCCCAGTCATCAATTCAATGGTTTTCAACTCCAACCTTCACTGAAGAGTCCAACACTAATCGACTACCGAATCTATTGGAAATAAATAACTTGCATCCTCCGCATTTGTCTTAAACTCTTTGTATCACTCTTCAACCCTAAAAATGATCGTTGTATTATTTGGTCAACAAAATTTTGTTGATTAACTCAAGCCACGCGCGAAGGAATTACATTCGCGAATAAAGTAATTCCCTCCTTTATCCGTTACATCGGTTACAAACAAGACCATTTGCAAGCAAGGCGAGTAGCACCAAGTAATGATGGGTTCGCAAGAGAGTTACCGAACGGTGTTCTTCTTCTACGAAAGCGCGAGCCAAACGAACGGACGGCTAAGTACAGAGCATGAGGAGACGGTGCAGAAAGGAGACGTGAAGCAGTAGATGGTCACAAGAGAGGTAGAAGCGGTGGAACAAGGTTTACGTTTGAGCGTATCGCTAGAAGAAGGCGGGGTACAAAAAGTTGTAGTGCTGAGCAAGAGACTAGTCAGACCGTTGCATCCAGAAGTTACCTGTAATTGCTTCGTGCACAGCATGTAAAGTGCTGTCCATTATCGCTCTATTTCGCACGACAGAGGATTAAAAGCAAAATGATCTCTGATAGCTCATAAAGTAGTATATTAGGAACTTTTACCACCGAGCCATTCTGTATTTGAATTTGCAATATTAATCGTCAAAATTAAATTCAAAAAATATCCAAAAAAATGAGCGTTGTCTTTCTCTATACCTTGACTCCAGTACTCTTTTGTAGTCAGTTTATACTGTTTCAATTACTTCAAAATTGTTCTGGGAAAATAATGTTCTCTTTTAGGGCAAAAATAACAAGTTAATATGATTCGTACCGTTAACCCTCCAAAATTTCGGGCAAAGGATTAGGGAAAAGATTAAACCAACGTGTATACTATTAAAAACCGAATTGCCACATTTTATATGTAATGTCATAAATTGTCTAAAGTAAAAAATAGGCCAAGTTGCGTGAATGCATCAAAGACATTGTTGAGTTAGCATGAAAGTCGAAATCATGTGTCCCCAATTTGAGAGTTATATTATGAAATCCATCTTTATGAGTAAACTTGTAATTGAAATTAATTGAAATGTAATTGAAATTAAATACCAAATAAAAGCCACAATAGGCCGCTAGAAAGCCGGCAGTAAGTTCTGGAATGTAATGATTTTAGTCCAGAGATTTCGCTAACACATGTTTGCCGGTCGATGGAACTAATAACCATTAGTCACTGCTATAAACTGCCTGGCGTAATGGAGCGCACAGAATTGCTGTTATTACGAAAAAATAGCACGACTACTACGCCTGCATAACGTTTAAAACATGCACCTCCACTCTTGGAGCAAGCATTAAGGATGACCTAGAATTTAAAATAAACAGCTCAATTACAGTTGTATGTTCAAAATGGTAGTTTACTTCAGGGAGATTATTCATGTTCAAGATTACTTATTAAGCAACATTCCACATTCACGTAAAAAATAAATAGTTAAGTTAACAAAACCAGGGAAGGTCTACATGCTAATGTTTTGGAACATATCATTTTAAGATATCCACAGCACCGCACTAATACAGTCGCGCAATGCCAATACTGATACAGGTGGATTAGAAGGCAGATTTTCTTCATTTCCCATTAAATTATAGTTGATTACTTTTATTATATCGATTCTAAATCAATTAGCCTACTAGAATATCACTTAAATGAACCACAAATTTCACACGCTTTTTTCCTCGAACACTTTATAGTAAAACGGAAGACAATCTCAGTCGTAATTTTATCGCATGAGTAATACGACTTACTTTACTCACACAGAATACCAGGGACGATTGAATTGTTGTTCATTATGTTATTAGTATCATCTGAAAAGTAGTTGCTAGGAGTCGGGGGAAAAGAATAATGAAGGGGGTGGGGTATGAATGTGGGGAGATTTTTCTTAGAGTAGTTTCATAAAGTTATTTGTAATTTTATTTATATATTAATTTATTACACATTTTGGTGAATTTGTATAAAATTAAGACTGAGATTAGCAATTTATAATAAATTATACAAAAATAATGGCATATAAAGTCTAATTAGAAGAAAAAGTTATACTATTGATGTGACCACCATCATTGTCTATCACGATGTGCAGATAACTGAAACTAATTTACATAATAATGTATGATTTTGTATTGTTTTATAGTACCTAATGATGGGAACAAGACAGGCTCCCGATACATAGTGATACTAAAGAAAATTTTTTACGTCATTTTTCCAATTTTTTACTCACAATAACTTGACTGTTTATACATATATATGGCCATATTTACATAATTATACTTAATAATAATACTGTCATAACATAAGAGCATGTAAGTTACGTGTGTGTAAGTAAAGGTGAGGATAGCACAAGGAAGAGAACATAAAGACGGTGCGCGGTCCGTGACGACTTTGTTCGGGTATTTGCCTGGTGTAGATCGGAAAAAACATGGAAAAACACGATCAGGGCAGTTGGTCGGTAGACAGAAACTGAATTCGACCTATCAATCTAGTACCGTATCGAAAATCGGTCAGAGGCACTGCAGCGAAATTAGTTGATGCCCTGAGCCACCAAAGCCGATGCATAATTTTGGAGTTTCTATTGATCTCATTCTCAGTTACCTTGCAAAGGAACAGAAAAATACAGAGCGTTTTTTATTATCAGTAGTAATACAGCAATATCTTCGCGACTTGCACATTGTTTGAAAAGTATACATCGGATTTTCACTAATGGCACATTACCGTAACTACTAGGGGAAAAATCGACTTCGATAGTGGCACCACTCGACCAGAAAAGGTAATAAGGCGATGAGAAACACGATGCATTCACGACGTCTTGTTCAATAAAAAGAATGGCGTTATTGCTTAAATCGCAAATGCATACACATACACACACATACTCACATACAATTCATACCTAAACATATGTGAACTAAACACGTACACGTGGACGACAATTAAATATATAACGACAGGTTTTTTATTGAATTTGAAAATAAACTGGTTACATGGAAGAAGAAAATTATTATTTTAGAAAAAAATCTACTTCATTGAATTTCAGATGAAAACACAATTTTCAAATCTCCTATCATTTAGAGCACGCAGCAACACGAGCAATCGTATTTCATTTTGGCAATTTACATTTCTCCAATTCAACTGAAATTTAGAGAGTAATGTTCCACGTACGCACATGAAACAGTCAATAAATATTTCCGCGAGTACACTAACCGTACAATGCACGCCCCACTGCCGCAGGCCGACGCAAGCTAATCAATACGACAGCGTAACGGGCAACACGACGGACGGCGGGAACCGGCTGAGATGGCACAGTGGGAGCGTTGCCGATGTCTCTGCAGCATCTCTGACAGATAGTTCCTAGAGTTCTAGTCCCGGCGTTGACTGATTTTCAATACTAGCCTCATATCTGGCTCGAATTCAACCATTGCCTAGAGGAGAGTTCTAGCGGGCGGCTATTCTGATCGATAGTTTTCTGAAAGTACTACGTGAATACAGAGGCCGTACCCTAACAAACGCGCAACGGTCTGTTTGCGATCTTTCCTCCACACTTCTCCCCTCCTCTCCTGTTACCCCCACACCCTCCCCCACATAACACAAACTTTCTCTTACATGCATCACTTTGCCACACACGCCGGGTCGGGAACCAGTCGGGGGCTACGAGCTCATCCCGGCTGAGGAGGTGCTCCGCTGGGGAAGGTATTCATACCTTGAAAAGCAAACCCCCGTAAGCCGGCAAGTAGATCCGGGAAGTTCTCAAGAGGTTTCAGTGAGAGAGGTACATCTGGTTTAAATCTTTTACTACACTTACGTAACCGATTACCATAGCAGTTGAGACGTTCGGAAAAACTAAATAATTAATCTAACAAACGGGAGGGGGGAAATTAAATTCCTAGCGATGAGTAGTATCGAGGATCAGATTTAGAGCAGTTGCACGGGGCCGCGATATCAGAGGGAAATAAATTCTAGACCAATCTGAACTTGCAGCACAAAATCTTTCTGCTGCAAGAAAGAGAAGATTTATCTTGGAATACCATTATAATTGTGGAATTAAATGAAATAATCTTTCACAAGTATATTATTCAATCAGTATTGTTCCATGAGGTTATTCTTTCAGATTTCTCTCAGTGTCCTGAAGCTTTAAGTTTAAACTGCGACCGATATAAATTAAACAAACTTTACTTAAGTTTTAGTCTGCTAATTTCCATCCTACTTCTTCCAGTTTACTCGTAATATTGTGATCATTTTATTTTTCGTCTTTGGCTACATACATTTACGCTAATAAACGATTTCTTCTGTACAAGAAGAATTCGAAGTTAAATTAACTAGTTTCCTGGTGCAATACATTCTTATGAACTTCAGACAATCCCATGTTAAGAAATAACTTAAAAAGGATGGGAAATTAAATTCGAAGTTATATCAATTGTTTTATTAAGATAATTTATTGCGACAATAAGCCAGATATTTTAAGGGTGGTGCCAAATGTTGGCTTTGACCAGTCTCTATATTCCTTGCAACAGAACGGGTAACCTATGGAGCACGCACACACACGCACGCACGCACGCGCACACACATCCACATGCCGGCGTGTGCGAGCAACCGTCCGCGAGATATACGAGGACGGACTCCCACTGTCGAGTCGATCGAGCGCCGGGCGACGCAATAGCTGGCGGCTTATGAGCGAGAGGCGATTATCCCAGGGCCGGCGCGTGACAGCGCTGGCAAGGCTTGCGAGGGGCTTGCAAGGGCTGCCGCCACGGCCTGTGCAGCGCGCGCACGCGGGGCCAGCGGCTGCAGTGGGCTTTCGAGGCGGCGTCGGAGCTCGGGGAATCCCCGGCGCTGTGCAGGAGGCTTCTCGAGCATCTGAGGGGAGGCGAGAGGTCGGGCGGGGACGCTGGAACTCGGCGAGACAAGCGGAAAGGGCCGCCACAGAAGGTACACTATACCAAGTGCGAGTGATTAATATACGTTCTTTTCAAGTACTTTCTTTATGGAAGAAATAGGCAATTTTACATTCATTTTCTATCATATTATAAAATTTTCTTCTAGTTGCAAAATATAAGATAGTATATAGTTTCCAGCTTGCAGAAATGTTTTTTGAGAATAATTTTTACAGTATATCTGGTGACATGTGTGCTCTTAAGACAACAATGATCTTCCAGAGATGTACACCCGAATTTCAGTATGATATGTCTACATGTGTAAACTCTCCACCAGCTTTCCACTTTTTTGACTTGTTATATTGTGTTTACTTGAAGAATTGTTAAAATCAAATAATGATAACTGGTGAATGTACCCATGACAAGTTGTAGACTTCAAAGATGTAAATACCGTTGATTCACCATTGATATGTATATTTTCTTCCACCTACTACTGCAAAAATGCATATACTACCGATTCTCGTAACAAGGAAATACACAAAGCAATTCCTGAATTAACACACGTCATGAAAATCAGCAGTCTCGATTTAATACTGAATGGAAAACTATTGTCGTAAGTAAAGTGATATTGTGTATTCAAAGAGAAATTGATAAAAAATGCTAACGCTAACTCCACACCCAGGTATAGTGGAATTTCAAATCTGACAAATGGTTCCCTGAATCGTGTCTTGAATTTTTAATTAGGTAATTGGAAATCAAGTAGTTTTATACATGGATTTTTCGTAACAAAATTATTGCATTACTTTCATGCCATTGCATTTAACTTCTTCAGTTGACTAGCTGCTGATTTGACTCAAGTCTTAACGGGAAGAATATGGACACGCAGGAAAGCTGAACGTACACAAACGTAGAAGCTTAATGTTGCTGGTGTTAAATGACTTATTATCGAAAGTTTTGTTGATGTTTTGTGGAAAAAATGTTTAAATGGAACGGACCTAATAAAAAATAATATCAATTTTGTAAATAAATAGTAGTGATTCTTTCTACTATTCTTTATTCAAGACATCCTACACACTTAACCAGAACGCTAGTACCCATATAACTGAAAGGAAATCACAACATATTCGCAACACCAACGCAAGGTGGTGCGAACGCAGATCAAAATTCAAAAACCGTTCCAGTGCAACGCGCGGGGCTCCGGGCTGGACTGAAGACTCCTGCTCCACCAGGGAGAAAAGAGAGCATCTTTCATTCGTGATGGTCGGCGTGGCTTCCTGTAGTTCACTTGATCATCTTTCAATATGTTCGAAGAACCGTTCAATAAAAAAGTGCTTCATCATCCAATGATTAACTTTCAACTCTCTGAATATTACTAGTGAAGTGAAATTTAATTATTACAGCATTAAAAATGGCACGTCACATTTTTTAAAAGGTAGAGAGAGGGAGATCTACATAGAATGAATCTTCTCATGATAAACGTGAAAGGCATATTGCGAATAAATTGGGTAGATTGAGTAGATTTTAACAAACGAACTGCGATTGCAAAGGCAGTAGTGCTAACGGGGATAGATAGGAATGCCTTGCAGGATAGGCATTGCCCTTTTCACCCTTGTTTCGTGGACAGTTTGGCTTTACCATCTCTATGCACCTTTCAATTAATAGCGAATCCTGCCGTTCCTGGTCGGCGCGACTAGCGGAGGAGTCTGAGGCAATACCCGTTCCATCTGGATCGGCTGACCTCCTTGATCTCTGCGTTATGTGCGTGGCATGGGGTACACTTCTACACACAAGCTAACCCCTTGTCCTTACTCGTAACTGTGTGTAAAATATGTGAATGAAGTGGTTCCCTACTCCTACGTTAGTGGAACAAATACCGAGATATGCCCTCAGTCTTCCCGCGAACAAATTGCAAAGGTGCGTTATTGAGATTGGCCGGAGGTCGACCTCGGCGTGTTGTCCAAGGATCACGAGGGGGCTCCTCTCAGGCGAGACTACCGCGTGGGAAAAAGATCTATCAGTGGGCGGTTACTATTAGAGAGATGCGAGTAGTTGTTTTTTGTATTTTGTGCAAATCCTACACTTTTGAATTTTGAACCATAAATTATACATGATCGATAACTTTGTTTGTTGTTTTCATTTTCAGCATCACATTGCAGAAAAACGTCTTAGTCATAAAAAGAAAAGAGTCGGCCGAGGGGACAGGTTAGCGAGGATGTCAGGAGAATGGAAAATGCCGCAAGATGCATCGCTTAGATGGCAAGAAACTAACAATCAACGATGCGATTTGTAGTATAGTAAAAATCTGAACAAAGTTTCATTCATAAATTTGACATTATGGACCTAATTCCCAACAAAGTTAATTAGGTAACAGCGACAATGTGCATACATGCAGCAACTCATCGCAATTTTCCAAGATTGTCGAGAATGAGAGGGTGACGGCAGAGGAGCTCGTTACAGAGAGCGTACCTCACACTAAAGCTCTTAGGTGGCGGTAAAGAAAACAATCAACGTTGCGATACATTGTTTAGTAGAAATCGGAAAGGTTGACTTGACATTCCCATCGTTAACAACGTGGGAAAAAAGTAGGTCGCAGCCAGTAGCGGGCCATCTGCAGCAGCCGACGGCAGGCGCCCGCAACTGGCGAGGGATGGGAGAGTGGCAGCGATCGCAAGGGGCCGTAAGGTGCCGTGAGGCGAGCGAGGGCGAGTGGGCGAGTGGCCGGACGCGTGCCGCAGCAGCGGAAGGTCGCGGGGCGGGCGGAGGCCAGGGTCGCAGTGGAAGCGGCAGCCGGGCCCGCGGACCCGGGATCGACCCGGCCGGGTCACGGCCGGCTTAAAGGCGAGCGCCCGGCCGCGGCGCCCAGCGAGCGACTGAACACACGAACGAACGAACGAACGAACGAACGAACGAACGAACGGACGGACGGACGGACGAGAGCAATCGCCTGCGAGACGCGGCGGCGCTCCCCAGGGGCCAGACAGGCGGCGCGGGCCAGAAACGCGGGGCGAAGGCGAAGGGAAAGGAAGGACAGACGGCAAGGTCGGGATCTTCAGACCAACGATGAAAACGCCCAATAGTTGCCATCGAGTTTTCTTGCCTGCCCTCCAGAGGCCGGAATTAAAAGACCTTAGGAAACTTACTAAACGGTTAAAAAAGAGAGATTTTTTGTCATGTTTTTGCCTGAACACGGTAGAGATATTGGTATATTATAGACTATATAATCTCGCCACGTAAAATAAGGCAAATTCAATTCAATTCAATATATAAACAGGGTTATTCAGTCCTCGTTGCGAATACTCCGGGACCTTATCCCGTATGCAATGTACAGACTGAATTTGTTGAAACATACATTCCGTCGTTTAGTTTCGTGAATAATTGAAGTTGAACTTGCGCATATATTTGTGTAACACTGACTACGGCAAGTGGGCGAGAGGCTTCACCTAGCGTTAAAACGCAACCCTCCTCTGGAAAACACAATTGGTAATACTGTTCGATATTTTCAATAAATCGAAGAAAATTTAACGTTTTCTGAGAGGTTTTGGATGACCGCAAACAAAAGAAAATTAATTCAAGTGATTTCGTGCACTCTAGTATACTCATACTTCCCTGGGAAACGAAGAATTCTGACCCCGTTAGAGCGTTCAGTGTTGGTAGAACGTTGTGCAGCAGCACCAGCAGCGGCGTCGTGCCAGGAACGTGGTCCGCGTGCCCCGGTCGCGTTTGGACGCTCCGACGAGAGCGCTGGGGGCGTCGCGCGCGCAACTCGTCCGTGCGCGGCGGGAACGGGGTAGTGGATTAGCCCGACGCGGAGCAGCGCTCTCTTGTTCGCGCGCGTCCCATTGACGCGACGCGGCGCGGCGCGGGACGGAGGAGCCGCGGATCCAGCGCGTCCGGCGCGCCCGGCCTGGGGAGATAGCGGATACGTGCAGGAAGCGTTGTCTCGCGCGCAGGACCAGCTAGGAGGTTGAGACCACGAGAGCAAGTGGTCTGCCTTCTCGCAACACATTCAAATAAACTGTACAGCTTGCACATTAAATTATTTTATTTTTAAACAAGAGTAAATCGTGACTCTGTCCTACACTAGATTGTCTCTTTACTTCTTACAAAATTAAAGTGGAACTTTAATCCCTCCAAGATTAAAGTAACCAGAGTGTAAACAAAAAAGAAATAATGAGGCATACATGATAACTTTAATGATTAATAATATTAATTACTTCATTTAATGACGTTTAATTCTATGCTGGAAGACGTCGCAGTACTCGTAGCTGCTGTGTTCTTAATTACTACGATTGGCGTGCAGGATCTTCTCGGAAACACCAAGTTTATTTCGTAGAGATTGTCAATACAACAGAATTTGATTTCCATCCAGGAGATGCTCAATGTTTCCTGAGTATTGTCTGCAGCCTGAACGCTAAAATGCCGGCCGCCTCCGCTGCCTCGATGGCCGGCCCTTGCCCTGACACCCGCTCCCCGTGCTTCAGCCTTTGGAGGCCATGCGCCACGGCACCGCTCGCCCGCTGCCTGTCGCCCTCGCGATGCTTCTCCAAAGGGTTTCGCATCGTCACTCGGAATGTCACGGGAGGCGGCACGAAATCTAGGAAAATCAGAACGCAACAAAGGAAACGGAAACACGTGGACGTACACGATATTTGTACGAGGGACATTCACGTCCTCCATTTTTAGTGAGTGTCCCACGTCTTTTGAAACTCTTTATTCGTTTTGAAATGCCATGGATAAAAGTGTTTTTTTACATTACAGAATCAAAGAGTTATACTTAGTTTGATATTCGAAAAGTAGCATTTAAAACTTGTTCAATCAGATAGAGTCACGAAGGTATAAGTCAAGCAATAACAGTCCAAAGTCTAACGTTAATGGTTGCACCTACTCTGAACATTTATGACGTTAGTGTTTTTTATTAGCCGAAGCCAATTGCATTCTATTGCTTACCCTATAGCGGGTTAATTTGATCCAAAGTGAGCAACACATGGTCCACTATTCCCCACTATTCACGAGAGACAAACAACAAATCACACACGTCCAAGACCGGATTTGTTGTTGAGGTCATTTGACCTATTCCATTGGCCCACTTCAATTTGACCCCTTCAATTGGACTTTCATTTAAGAGCAGAAAAAACAATAAAAATATTAGCGAATTAATTACGAACTAAAGCCTTCATTGTTGCTGAAGATGAAAAAATTAACTGCAAAACAATATCAGAATTTGATATATCAAATTAACAATATATGGCCTTTTTTAAAACAAATTATTTCTTGCTCGGTATTTCTGCCTTTCAAGGGTGTTAATATAAAATTTCTATAACAATATAAGATGAATCACCCGCAAGTCTACGTGTCAATATATCTGAGTCAATGTATCGGTATAGGTATGTTAGATTGATAAGAAAAAGGAGCTTGGCAAATATAGTTGTGAGTGAGGAACAGAGAGAGAGTGACAGAGTGAGAGAGAGAGTGACAGGGTGAGAGAGAGAGAGTGACAGGGTGAGAGAGAGAGAGTGAAGGTGAGCGAGAGAGATGTGAAGGGTGAGAAGGAGGAGAGAGAGCAGGGTGAAGAGAGAGAGAGAGAGTGAAGGGTGAGAGAGAGAGAGAGTGTACAGGGTGAGAGAGCGAGAGAGTGACAGGGTGAGAGAGAGAGGAGTGACAAGGGTGAGAGAGAGAGAGTGGAGCAGGGTGAGAGAGAGAGAGTGACAGGGTGAGAGAGAGAGAGTGAACAGGGTTGAGAGAGACGAGAAGTGGACGAGGGTGAGAGGAGAGAGAGAGTGACAGGGTGAGAGAGAGAGAGTGACAGGGTAAGAGAGAGAGAGAGTGACGGGTGAGAGAGAAGAGAGTGACAGGGTGAGAGAGAGAGAAGTGACTAGGGTGAGAGAGAGAGAGAGTGACAGGGTGAGAGAGAGAGAGAGTGACAGGGTGAGAGGAGTAGAAGTGAACAGGGTGAGAGGAGAGAGAGTTGACAGGGTGAGAGAGAGAGAGAGTGAAGGGTGAGAGAGAGAGAGTGACTAGGGTGAGAGTAGAGAGTGAACAGGGTGAGAGAGAGAGTGACAGGGTGCCGAGAGTTAGAGTGACAGGGTTGAAGAGAGAGTCGTGACAGGGTGAGATGAGAGAGTGACAGGGTGAGAAGAGAGAGTGACAGGGTGAGAGAGAGAGAGAGGTGACAGGGTGAGAGAGAGAGAGTGGACAGGGTGAGAGAGAGAAGAGAGTGACGGGGTGAGAGAGTAGAGAGTGACACGGGTGAGAGAGAGAGTGACAGGGTGAGAGAAGAGAAGAGTGACAGGGTGAGAGAGAGAGTGACAGGGTGAGAAGAGAGAGAGTGGACAGGGGTGAGAGAGAGAGTGACAGGGTGAGAGAGAGAGTGACAGGGTGAAGAGAGAGAGTGGACAGGGTGATTAGAGAGAGTGGACAGGGTGAGGATGAGAGAGTGCCAGGGTGAGAGAGAGAGAGTGATCAGGGTGAGAGGAGAGTGACACGGGTGAGAGAGAGTTGACAGGGGTGAGAGAAGAGTGACAGGGTGAGAGAGAGTGACAGGGTGAGAAGAGAGTGCACAGGGTGGAGATGAGAGTGACAGGGTGAGAAGAGATGACAGGGTGAGAGAAGAGTGACAGGGTGATGAGAGATGACAGGGTGGAGAGAGTGACAGATTGAGAGAGAGTGACAGATTGAGAAGAGAGTGGACAGATTGAGAGAGAAGTGAACAGATGAGAGAGAGTGAAGATTGAAGAGAGAGTGACAGATTGAGAGAGAGTGACAGATTGAGAGAGAGTGACAAGATTGAGAGAGAGTGACAGATTGAGAGGGAGTGACAGATTGAGATGAGACGTGACAGATTGAGAGAGAGTGACAGATCAGAGAGAGAGTGGCAGATTAGAGAGAGAGTGACAGATAGAGAGAGAGTGACAGATAGAGAGAGAATGAGCAGATAGAGAGAGAGTGACAGATAGAGAGAGAGTGACAGATAGAGAGCAGAGAACAAGCAGGCAGGCAGGCAAGACGATTAGACAGACAGACAGACAGGAGTGACAGAGTTCAGAGAGAGAGTGACAGAGTTAGCAGAGAGTGACGTGGAAAGAGTGAGAAAGTGAGAGGAGGTAGCAGAAGCTGGTTGGTTTCTGGTAATGTGTCATAGACATTTTTTTTTAATATATAATTTTGGAATGGATTCTATATTTAATTCTTATGTAGTTGTTCGTTACTTTACGAACGCAGAGAGCTTTGGTAATTTTTCTGAGGGCACTTATATAGTATAACTTGGGCTAGAATGGTGGGTGCGGAGCGGGGCGGAGCGGGGCGGAGCGGGGCGGAGCGGGGCGGAGCGGGGCGGAGCGGGGGCGGAGCGGGGCCGGAGCGGGGCGGAGCGGGGCGGCGCGGGGCGGAGCGGGGCGGAGCGGGCGGAGCGGGCGGAGCGGGGCGGAGCGGGGCGGAGCGGGGCGGTAGCGGGGCGGAAGCGGGGGCGGAGCGGGTGCGGGGCGGGGCGGGAACGGGGCGGGGCGGGGGCGGGGCGGGGCGGGGCGGGGCGGGGCGGGGCGGGGGCGGGCGGGGAGGGCCGGCGCGGACGCGACAGCAGCGGATTTTCCTGGCAGCGGGGCGTCGCGCGGGGCCTGGGACGGGGAGGGGGAGGCGGCCTGCCGCCGCGGCCGGCGCGTTTTATTTGTCGGGCAGCTCATATACGCACGCTGCCGCGCCGCTGTAGCGCCATTCGCGAGTGCGCCCGCACCGCCCCGGCCGGCTCAACAGGCGGGCCCTGTTGGCCTGAGTTCCTGCCCAGTAGAGGCACTAGAATGCTTTCATTGTGACAGTACGACTACGAACGCCTAAATGTGTATAAACGTAGTTCATAAGAAGCAAGTACATAGCATACAAGCATCACAATTTAAATAGATAGTAGCTCTTATGACTCAACATCCCGTGGCGGCAGCCGATGTGTCTGACCAATGCGTTCCGTGAAATGGAAAGCAAAAGCCTCAGTGAAGAAGTAAGAGCTCAGCGCCGACAGCACAGCCCGAGGGCTCCCGAGCAGCCTCCATTTGGCTTGCACGAACATAGGTGAGCGGACATCGGGAAATGCTCTGTCTATAAGCCGATCTGCGGCGGCTCAGTCGCTCGTACGCCCGCTCGCCTGCGAGTTCACTCGCCCCTCCACCAGCGCTCCCCGTTGCACGCCCAGTAGAAGCACTCGAAGAAAATCTGGAGGAGTCGTATGCGTTCGAACAGGAGCCGCTAGACGCTATAATGAAAGCTCTTCGCGCAGCCCAGGCCGAGGCTGTACCAGGTCCACTCGAAATGCAAAGTCAGAGCCGCTTATTGGCAGAGTGCTCCACTCGGGGCCCCGTATGCACACGCGTCGAATGCCATTTGCTTCGTCGATGAATGGAACATGACTAAACGGCAAATCTGTTTCAGTTCTGAAGGGCCATGAAAGGATTATGAATTCGACGTATTTGTAGATTTAGTTAAAGGAAATCGTAGATATTTATCTAACGCGACTTCAAGGACAGAAGGAACTTGGTTTAAGATTAATTATACAATTAATTGAGATACATTTCCAAGAGATTTAAGCATGCTTAATTCCGTGAAAATTTGGTAAGGCAAGCGAGATCAATTCAACGGTCAGAAAATATTACTAACAGACATGAGAAATACAGTTTACTAAAACATTATCGCTCAAGACCCCGGCTGGAACGGCTTTTGCCAGAACCTGAGAATCCGTGCCCTTTCAATACGTACCCCATAAACTGGATGAATGATAGTACCGATGGACTCTTGCCAATTATAGTTTCTTGTGCGATCCCCCAGTCAGGTGGGGGGTCATATCATATAGGTGTGTCAAATTCACATTTTAAAAGATTTATTTAGATAAGAAACTGAAACCCTATTTGTAACTTTAATATTAAGTATTACACTAATATATTTATGGCATACAAAACAACTATAATATGAAAATCATAATTTTATTAATAACATTATTATTTTATTTTATTAAAAACATTGTTATTTTCTATAAATTTAAGAATTTCTCGTTATAAGCGATTGAACATACTGAGGAATTAACTCAAGAGTAAAACCATGTTAATGGATTATACATCAAATGCTTAACTTACATTAAGACACCCAAAACAAAATCATAGACGTTAAATATGAATTTAAATCAATTAAATATATGATAAAATTGAGTTAAACTTAAATTTAACAAGAGAGATTTTAAAACTAATATTTCGTATTGCGTAACGGATTCTAACCCATCTCCCTTGCAGAAAATTCAAAAACCTGCAAACATTCTTCATTTCTCCCATTACTCATGTCGCTCTACTTTAGTTTACTTTACTTCACCTCTCCTCTACTCGCTTCGCTGCTCCTTCTCCGCAAACTCCTTTGTGCCGCCGCAAAGACACTCCCCCCCTGCCCGGGCTCCAGAAAGATTTTCAAACGCGCAGGAAAGAAACAACTTCCAGACTTTTCTGCGCTTGCATTTTCAAACCGTTTTCGATTCTTACGTCCGCTTGTTCTTCAAAGTTCTGCCTCCAGATTGATTTTGTACTTGAACGCTGCTGAACACGTTTGTATACGGGGCGCATTTCCGAAATACAGAATTTCGAATAATTTTCTTGGTTCGGCTTCAACTTTTTGTATACGCTACAAGAGAGGAAAGACAAAAGCCAGCGAGTTATCGGTAGAAGTATGATAAACAGGAAAATATATACACATGTTTCGTGTGAAAAAGTATCAACAGTATTATTGATTAATGCAAATTTTACGATGCTATGTTAGCTCATTCTAGTTGTTTGCAAATACCATCTTGTAACAAATATTTCCAAATATTTTTAAAACTCTTAAGAACACTACATTTAATAAGAACACACATTTAATAAACCAGCACATTTTCGAAAGCGAAATTCTATGGATGCGCCCAATTTAAGAATAAGATGGTTCCGGAAAAAAAAAAAAAAAAAAAAAAAAAAAAAAAAAAAGAGCGACACCACAGAATGGCACCTCCTTCCCCGATAGCAAAATAAATTTATATTACTCGAAGTAAATATAAACAATCAGCGAGATATGGTCAACTAGTGTGTTGATATATAAAGGAGCACTGGCGCCTGAAGCAAATCAGCGAAAAATGTTTATATCATTCAACGAAAAAATCCATTATTCATATTTTTAGGTGATTCATTTCCACAACACCGCGTTAAAATATCGCTACATATTGACGTTGTTTGGACGGTATAATACAAGCTCATCTGGATCCGCCATCTACGTACGCGAATTTACGAACATCGCCGCGCTCCGCCGCGCTCCGGCCCGGTCCGACAGCGCTCCCCGCCGGCGCCGGATCCATTCTTCGCGAGGGGAATTCAACGATTTAAGCCTCGTAAACGTCGCGAGCGCCAGCGCTCCGGGCGGACAAAACACGCGGCTGGGCGCGATTAGCCTCGAACGCACTGCGCTCTGCCGCGCTGACGTTTCGGCTTACGGCGGCAGCTCACTCGTGCTGCTTACGGCTTCCGCCCCCGCTGCAGAGCGGACGCGCAGAGGGGCTGGATGCAGTAGACGGCGCGACAGAGGAAAGGCGAAGGAAAAAACGTTCATGGAGCCTTCGGTACGACAGTAGCAACCTCTCGCGTCTTTTAGCTCGTTGCCCCAAGATTCCCGAGATAGAGATAGTAGCGGATTACTTGGCAACGCCAATTCCGTCATTTTGTATTCGAGTGTGAGGAAGTTCTAATTGTGTATTATCTGTGTTGGAAACGAACATATATCCAAAATCAATTTTAATATTATCGAAAAAAAATCTGTCACATAATGTTTTTAATATTCTCGAAACTCTTTGTAAATTCTTCAGTTGTCATTTAACTCCTAACTGGTGCCTGGCGAACATATCCGATGAGAAGATACTAGTGCATGGCGGCAGCCATAGAGCAAATTTCTGTTTCTAGGGTCTTCAATATAACTAGTCTGCGCGGAAGTAATCCATCTCGATACGTTTTAGTTCTCGATAAGTCACTGTTTTCAATTAGATTCGGAACAAAGAACAACTTGAGACAATGTGGTAATCACACTTCAATTGAAATTAATTTGAGCCTTATACAAATGCAAAGAGAAACAGAAGAGGCAAACTAAAATTCATGATACAACCTCATATTTTTATAATAAATATAACATACAATACATATACAACATAAAACATATAACTTACGTAACACATTAAGAACTATATTTTTTAAGTAATTCAAAATAATACATAAATATCAATAATATTCTTGTTTTTGTATATATTTAACTTTTAGAAATATCAGTACCTTCATATGTGTGTTATAAAATAAGCATCGTTATAATTAGAAATGGTTGAAGGCGCCTGATCCTGATATATCCTTCCTTGCGGAACGCTCTCTGTTACTCAAGCCGGAACAGTGCCTCCTTTTACGCACTGCAGCACCGTCGCCCTCGCCCTCGCCCTCGCCCTCGCCCTCTGCTTTAGGTCTGTAGCTCAGCTCCGCACCCCGAAAGCCACCTCAATCGCGCAGCCAGAGGCCCATTTCCAACGTTCCGTTGAGTGACGTGACGAATGAACTGCCGCGCACTTGAGGAAGTGGCTCCGAAACGCGTGGTTTCATTAACGAAATTTGCAGCTTTCCGTCTGCCTCGCGCGTTTTGAAATCCAGAGAGCGAGGTAAGAAATTAGGCATTCACGCCGGACGGGATTCGAGGAGACCCAGGGAGCACGTGCTTTGGAATTAGATATCACAAAATTTGTTAATTAATTCTGATTGTAATGATCGAAAGATCTTATGTTTTAATTCATATTCCTCTTACATTTCATACTACACTAAATAATATGATTTAATAAAAATAATATATTAAATTAGCATATAGTGTTTGAACATTTGTAAAATAAAGAGACAACTTCAAATAAAGCATTGTAATGAAAAAAATTCCTGTTTTCTTACATGTTTGTCATCCCCACGGAAAGTTTCTGGATCCACGCGTGAATTCTACATAATTTTTCATATTCCTACAACAGATGTGCAGATGAATACAAATGAGAGAATCACAAGAACGCGAACTTTAATTAACACATCTCGACAGGATTTTTTCTCAAGAAAAGATGATGGTCTACACAAGGTCTTCTTAATAATATAGGCAACATCAATTGAATGTACAACAAAATTAATTCTATTTCGGAAGACACGCTGTTAAGCAAAGAGGAATAATTCAAATAGTTTTCTAAAGATTGACAAAAATTAAGACAAACGTTGCGGCCCACAAACAGTACCGCAAATGTACTTGATTATAACCTCAAATTAAACATTTTAATTATACTTTTATTTTATAACAGGTACTCCAAAAGGGAAATTTTCTCTCACCTGCAGATGTGATATCTGCTCCCCACAATAATTTCTGAACGACCCTCAACAAATTGAAAAAAAACTCTACCGGTAACAATAACAACCCACAATTTGTGAAGTGCATTGTCTGCGCATCCAATGTCACCTTAGAGTAAGAGAAGATTCCGGCGTTCATTCTTTCCATTTTCTTCTTCTAAGGGGACCTAGCAGGGTCGCTTAATCAGCAGTACTTTTAACTTTCGTGTTGCGACGGGAGAAAGAGTGGATCTGCACAAATGTAAAAAGAAGCGCAGTGAAGTTGAAGATTCAGTGTTAAAGAGAAAAGTAAGGAAGACAAAAACCGGGAAAGACGAGCTGACAGAGCGAGGAGGAAATAATTTGCCTGAAAGAATGGTGAGTGGTTGTGAATCCTCCAGTGCTGTGCTAGTTGAACACTCGCAAGTGTCAGCACAAGGATACATACCGTTGATTAAAAAGTATAAAACATTCTGAAATTTCCTAAGGAGCTTATAAAGATAACAGAAAAATTAACCTAAAACAGAAACACCTGAATCCCCACAGCTTCTTGTTCCATTTTCCATTTTCTAAATTATTTTCATGATTATAGAACACGAATGCTACAAGATGGACGAGTTATGTATAAATATTTTATAATGAGCATCAAAATGCAGAGAACAAAATTTACTGAAGGAATTGAGGAACACTTTTTTTTTTCGATAGAGATGACGGAATGTACGTCTTTCATAACAATAATGTCTAATTCGAGTACAATACTAACACATAAACAATTTAAAAGTTGAATAATCAATCTAAATCTAGAACTTGATGTGCCAGACGAATTTTTAATATAAATGTGTGTAACACAATGATTTGTGTAAAACACAAATTTTAAAGATCCAATGAAAAGTTTGAATAACATAATATATTAAACAATTAATTGTTTGTATTACCTGTGTTTCAAATATTTGATTTTATAAAAAATTTAATACATTGAAGTTTTCAATACGTTTTCAACAGAATGTCTATTGAAGCCGTCAGAGAAGTTATTCTTCCTTTAAATTGCACGAAACATGAGTTGTTTGAACATCAAAATGATTTTCATTGTTATAAGCACAAAATTGTCTTAACAATGTTCCAAATGATTTATTATTCAATTACCTGAAGTGTTCACGAAGTAAAACAACTATTATCACTACATTAATTCTATTATCGAAGATCTCAAGACAAAGGAAATCGATTAGCATTAATTATAAAAAGATAAAGATCATGTACTGATACATTAACATCTTAATTATTCTGCTAATGCAATGTATTGCTCTATTGAAATTACTCTCTATTGTGTACGAAGTCTTGCGATGGTGTTTTTCAGAATGGAGAATCTCCACATAATTCATCCTACAGAGACGAGAACGAAATTGCAAGCAAGTAAGAAAGAAAGCTTACTTCTTTACAATACATCTCTGATATACCAACTAATTATTCAAAAGATATGGTACAATCGCAGTACACTTATGTTTTGGGTTAAAATTTGTTAAATGTGAACGAGAATATTGAAATGTAGTTCATGGAAGCCAATTAAATACTCTGCGAAAATATGTTACCGGACCCATTACGGCAACTGAGGCCCGTATTGGTGCTGTCAGCAATGTACGGGGTGGCACCAAGAATATTTACTGAGAAAACTGGAGGAAGATTCGGCAAGGCGTGGTACTTCTCTGGTTGCTGTTTAGGGTTATCTATGCAAAGTATCATTATTTGGTACTTGTACACAGCTACTACATCCGGTGTGAAGCATGTATCAGCAATTCTTGAAGTATCTTTTACAGTCATTGGTTGCATCATACAAGTGATAACGATGATATCATTCGCTTCTGTGAAAACTCCTAACTGGAAAGCTCTTTTCAAAAACATTGTTCGCGCAGATGAAGAATTTTTTTCACATCTGCACTTGAAAAGATCCACGAAACATTTGCGAATGTTGTTTATGGTATTTGTAACGAATGCAATGATTATCTTTGAAATGATAATATGCTTCATTTATGTTTCTTTGGCTTGGCAAGCAATAATCATGTATTATCTCAGTCTCTTAATACATCACGTGTTACTTTTACAATACTTAAATATCGTTTTATTGATAAAGATAAGTTTTCAGATTTAAATAAGATTCTTGATCAATCGTCGTACCTTCAACAGAAAAGAAAATGTATCACTCACACTATAGCAAACAGAAACTTGGAAATATCAGTATTTGATTCCTACGGATGCAACATAATTTTCAAGATCCAGAAGGCCTATTGGCGACTCGAGGCGGCCATCTCGCAAGTAAATCAAATCTATGGCACCATCCTGCTCCTGGAGCTGAGCTTCATTTGGCTGGCGCACGTGACGACGCTGAGCTACCTGACGGAGCTGCGGGCGCGGGGCGGGCGCTGGGGCAGCGTGGCGGGGCTGGTGGTGGTCGGGGTGCGCAACTCGGCGGCCGCCGTGGGGCTGGCGTGCGGCTGCGACGCGGCCACGGGCGAGGCACGCGCCACGCGCCGCGTCGCCACGCGCCTCCTGCTGGAGCGGCCGGCGCCGGCGCGCGCACGCGAGCTGCGCCTCTTGCAGGTACGGCCGCCGCCCTCCACGAAAGCGGTGGGGCCAACGCTTCCAAATATTTTTTATTTATTCCTCAGGAAATAATTATATGACTCGGCATTGCCAACATTATTGTTCATCAGACAGACACAGAGTGACAGAGAATCAGACAGAGCGAGAATCAGAACAACAGAGATCAGACAGACAGAGAATCAGACAGACAGAGAATCAGACAGACAGAGGAATCAAGACAGACAGAGAACAGACAGACAGGAATCAGACGACAGCAGACAGCGAGATCAGACAGACAGAGAATCAGACAGCAGAGATCAGACAGACAGAGAATCAGACAGACAGAGAATCAGACAGACAGAGAATCAGACAGACAGAGAATCAGACAGACAGAGAATCAGACATAGACAGAGAAACGACAGAAGAGAATCAGCACGACACGCGAATCAGACAGACAGAGAATCAGACAGACAGAGAATTCAGACAGACAGAGAATCAGACAGACAGAGAATTAGACAGACAGAGAATCAGCAGACAGAGAATCAGACAGACAGAGAATCAAGACAGAGACAGAGAATCAGACAGACAGAGATGCAGACAGCAGAGATCAGACAGACAGAGAATCAGACAGACAGAGAATCAGACAGACAGAGAATCAGACAGACAGAGAATCAGACAGACAGAGATCAGGACAGACAGAGAATCAGACAGGCGAGAATCAGACAGACAGAAGAATCAGACAGACAGAGAATCAGACAGATCAGAGAATCGACAGACAGAGAATCGCAGACAGACAGAGAATCAGACAGACAGAGAATGCAGACAGACAGAAGAATCAGACAGACAGGAGAAGACAGACAGAGACAGAGATCAGACAGACAGAGAATCAGACAGACAGCGAATCAGACAGACAGAGAATCAGACAGACAGAGAATCAGACAGACAGAGAATCAGACAGACAGAGAATCAGACAGACAGAGATCAGACAGACAGAGAATCAGACAGACAGAGAATCAGACAGACAGAGAATGCAGACGACAGAGAATCAGACCAGACAGAGAATGCAGACAGAGCAGAAGAAGCAGACCAGGACAGAGAATCAGGACCAGACAGAGAATCAGACAGACAGAGAATCGAGACAGACAGAGAATCGAGACAGACAGAGAATCAGACAGACAGAGAATGACAGACAGTCGTCAGTACAGACAGAGAATCAGACAGAGAGTCAGACAGAAAGAATCAGACAGACAGAGAATCAGAAGACAGAATCAGACAGCGCAGAGAATCCAGACAG
>BOPP01000087.1:1217399-1242612 GCA_017312745.1 Gryllus bimaculatus | reverse complement strand
TATCTGCTACCACCACGGAATTTATATTTCTTTTCTATATGATAACCGGAGTATATATCAGTGAATATTTGTCAAATTGTATGAATTCTTGTGTCGATTATCACCGACTTCGTACAAAATAACCAACATAAAAGTCGAGAAAATAAAACATAACAATAATCCGCAAGCTCTGGCGCAGTGCAGCGCCTCGCCGCCCAGCACGAGAAGCGGAAGGGCGCAGAAACGAGCGGTTGTGAAGGTTGGGCGAGGCGGAGAGCTGTAAGAGCGCGATGAAAACGATTTTTGGAATTACATATTCCCTTAGTGTTCTCCAGTAGAACTATTAGAGCTGATACCAGCAAGATAATCTATGTAAGACACGATCAAAGTTAACACTTTTTGAGAAGTTAACCGGTGTTATGAGGAACAAGAAAACGCAAGTATGGCCTGTGGGTGTCAATGTACGCTGCGCATTTTTTGAATGCGTCGAAAAAACTGCGCCCTTGGAGAATGAGTACACAGCTAATTTTTGTTGCATATTGTCCGTTAGATAGTAAAACCGTGAAAGAGTTGTATACCAGCGGCGTATACCGATGTGGCGTCTCAAACTGTATACCATATTGAATTCAAAGTGTCTTCTTGTATCACTAGCTCAAAGCTAATGTTTTGCTTTAATGGTAGAAAATTATTTTTAATTTTCGATTATGACCACGCCATACCTCTTCGGCGGCACTAAGTAGCCGCCATTCTGATTCAAAGATGTTGAGAATCCGAGTGTTTGAGAATCCGAGATGTATTGTTTTGTAATGTTTGGAGGACTTCGCCCTTTTTGAAGTCACAAGTGCAGCCGATACAAACCTGGAGAAGAAGTAGCAATCGGAACATCAGACACCAAGAACGGTTTGTTGTGGGTTCATTTCGTCTCATTTCCTTTCAAATACGACAAAGGTTGTTTATAGTCGTCAGACGTAAACTTTACAAACAGGTAAACGTGTTCCTGTCAAGAGTGAAGAGCGAATAAAAACTTCCAGACCTATACTGCTTGGTTTTGATGTAAACAGCATCACAGCTACTACACGCACCTGGAAGATAGAAAAACACGTCAAGACAAGTCAAGTCACGGCACTCTTCCTCCACATTTAACGTCCCATGTGTCTCTACTTTGTCATTCACGCGTTTTTTGTCTTCACAGACTCTGATTTAGAGTGAATTAAAATATTAAAGGTCATTGCGAGAATTAATGTAAAAATTAACTATTTGAGAATTTTTAACTCGCCAACATTGAGCATTAAAATTGCATTGTCGATAAAAAAATATATTTCTTCTAAGATTTTCATTGTACTGATACAATGTTTTCCAAACGCAATACCCCACTGAAACTGACATTTTTGTTCTAACGTGTAACCTATATCAAATATTCCAGTCCAAGTGCAAGTAAAAATCTGTTATAAGAAATGAGAGAAGTAATGCATGAAAAGATTCAAAATAAGAAAATGAAAACGCTTAAAGCGAACGCGAAAAAAGTTACAAAACGCCTAGACAACTAAACAATTTCTCTCTTCAGAAAACCATAACAACTTTGTACTGCAATGCATCAATGTCTGTGTCTGCGATATATTAATGGACGACGAATGATATATCATTCTGCGTAGGCTTTGTTTAGTATGTGTTGTGACATTTAATATGATGATAGTGGTGATGATGAACATTTTCAATTGTGATTGTAGAGCCGGGGATGAAGATGCATTCCTGTTTCTACGCATGTGATAACGGTAGAGATTTGCTATTGCCTTTCACTGGATAGGGGTTAGTCAGAGTGATCCACTGGGATGAATGAGGAAAGATGAATGATTACGGGTAAGGTGATGTTTAAAAACGACTCTTGGTGACCTGAAACGCTAACCACGCACCCTATCTAAACGACCTAAACGCCAACCAACAATCAAATATTGAAAACACGACACTCGAACCCGCAACCATTGACTTCTTTCTTGACTCCGCCCCGCTTCCTCACGCCCACGCAGTATCGAAGCCGTTAGACAAGGACCAAAACCATCAGACAAAGGCCCACTAAGCCTGGTAAGCTACGCGGAAGCGAGACGCATTTCCAGGAGATCCCATCGGTATAATGCCGAGGGAGTGGGAGGGGGGAGGCGTGATGGCGTCCACGGGGCGGATGCGACAGCGACAGCGACAGGGCGCTGCGGCGGCGACGCGCCTCTGCCGGCCACCACTAACAATCCACGGCGGCGCGGGCGGCGGAGGCGGAGGGGAGGCGGAGGCGGAGGCGCCTCTCAATAATTCACCGCAGGGGCTGCTGCTGCTGCTGCGATCGGTGAGGGAGCAGGGCGCTGCCGTCGCCGCCGGCGCTGTGCGCGACAGGAGGCGGAGGGTGGAATCTCTGCAGGGGCAGCGCAGAGCGGGCAATAACGGGCAGCAGAGCGAGACGAGGAAGATATAATGCATTTGAAATTATGAAATGGCAGAAATGAAACGATTAAGAACTTTAATAATGGGAGAGAGAATCACAGCTCTAGTTTCGGCGGCCAAGCACACACACAAACTGGACCTTTTTCTTGACCAACTAAATATGAATGATGACTGAGATGTATGGGATAAGTGGTGGTTTCTCCGCATGCCTACGTGTCATGAAATATCCGAATGCCTTATGAGAGGTGAGAAATCACAGCCGTCAGCCCACAACTCTAGCGCGATTACTTGCAGTTCGGTCACTCGATCTATTCGATCGTGAAATTATCATTAAAGAAGGCAACCAATGAAAAAATGTGGAGAAATGCGATGTTTACAAAAAGACGGGTAAAAATCGCTCGTTAATCTCCCCCAACGACCTACATTTCCCGCGTAGTGAAAAGTAAACCCAACTCCCGTATCTGACGGGCTGCATCACGATTGAGTGCTTACAAAAAGCGCTTAAATAAATCGCGTGGCGCAAGCGTTCCAAATTCGCTCGCTGCAAAGGGGCCGAGAGCTGTGACAGGCAGCGTCTCACGGGCAGCTCTCGCTGTCACCGCGACCGGTAATGCAATTGCTCCTCCTTTGCTGAGGGTGTACGAGTAAAGAGATCAGCGGAAGACCAGCGCGCGCTCCACCGCTGCGGATTTCGCAAGCGGCTCTTTGAAGTGAGGACTTCGCTTTCGCCCACGCACTTATGTTTACTCTGTTCTTGCGTCCTTGTTTTACCCAATCATGTCGTGTTATGTGGCTCACACCACTCCGCAAATGACTCTTCGCTTCAACTTGATTTGTTTTTCGAATCCAGTCATAAGCCTTTTATAATCATGATTAGTGTTAATAATTATAAAAAATAAATGTTTACATTAATGAATAAAAATAATTATTATATTCGTAATGCTACTCTTACAGAAATTAATTTTAATAAAGCTTGAATCATGATTATAGATAGCATGCATCCTTTACATTTTTTTATTATAAACCCATAAAAATTGTATTTACACAACGTCTCGGAGTACACTATACTCCAACTTCAGACTATAACTTATCCAAATACAAAACAATATTATAAGAGGCAATAATTAACTTTCATTAATCATAATTAAATAACTAAATTTCAAACTTAAAATTTTCGAAAATTCATAGTAAACAATGAAAGTAGGATGAATGCCATCTTTAAGTCTATTTTACTTTCTTTTTACAGTAAGTTTAAAGAAAAAAATTGAGCCATCTTTGAGAAAATGTTGAAAAGTACCCCCAAAATTAATATTTTTTTTATTTTCTTTTTTCAAAATCTCAGAGCTTTGATTAGAGCCAGATCCATAAAGAAGTATTCAGTTTGGAAAAATCCTACGAACAGTTTAGGCGCTAGTGTTCAAAGGGGACAGACAGACGGGCAGACGCGCAAACGCACAAACGGGCAGACCACGCCTACATCATGACTATACAAAGTGCTTTATTTTCTATCGGCAACTCTGTTATTTTATACATTTACAAGCGTCGTATCTCTGTATGTAATATTTCAGAATATGAATAATGCTTCTATAAAAGTAACGTGGCTTCACGTATTTTGGAATTCGAAAAATTACTTAAAATAAATATATAAAAGCCAAGTAAATTCATACCAGTACCGTAATAATGCTCAATACGTTTTAGAAATATGATCTAAATATATATTTTGGAGAATGACTTCCACCCTCATCACGTAGCACTGCATTAAATGTGTGGAAAAATATGTCGTGAAGGTAAAATAAAGCGGATTGGAACTTCCAGGCGCTCTGGTCCACGAGTCTGCGATTTACGGCCATGCTGCTTCGCTAGCTGCGGCGGATGTGCGCGTGACTGCTTGGATGGTTTCGAATTTCGGCAGCGGCGCCTGGCATCCTCGCGGCGGAAGAGGATGGAACCGCACAAGAAAGACGGGACCAATCCTCATTCGCGACGGTGTGAGGATGCAAGAGCACAACACATTAAAACAAGTCTCCAGACAAAGAACACTGACCCTGGAAACATAATTACCGTAAACCCATAAAAACTTGTATTAAAGAAATAAAATGAAACATCCTCTTGCAGTGGAGAAGAAAAATCAGCTTTCCGTTTAATTATATGAAAAAATTGAACATGGATGTTTATTTAGTTTCTGAAAGATACGTTCGAAATAGAATAAGACTTGGAAAAAAGTGTTAACAAAATAAATCTCATATGGATAATCCGAGCGCTAAATAAAAGAGGAATCCATGTTGGGAAAAAATCTGTTATACGTGCCATTTTCGAATGAATTAAAATATATTATACTTCGAATCCTCTGTACACACAAGGTACGAAGATTACGGAGATTACAAAGACACATTTTTCAAAATAGTTTTTAAAATGAATTATGGAGCAGTTGTTGGTCTATTGTTGTTGAAAGTTTCTGAAAGACAAAAATCTTTCAAATGAATGCAACAGGCTATACATGACCAATTTCTCATGCGAACTGTTACCTATTGTTATCTGGTTTCGGATTGCCATTTCAACCAAAGGTCATCTTACATTCTTCTTTGTCTTAAGGCAGTCATTGCTACTAGGTTCACGTGGCCCTCCAAGTTTTTATTTGTGGAGGAGACCAGCTGGAAACATTTAAGTCCATCGTGTAGACTTTCTTGGTAACATTTCGCAATGGGAATTTGTTCACTAATAAAGTCCTTTAAAAAACTTTCTGAAACCTCTTATTTATCCTCTTCGCTTTAGCGACAGGAGAAAATAGAATGATATCAGAAACAGTTCGTTGGGGGAGGGGGGGCGAATGAGTAGAATATATTAATTATGATCTCCAGCTAAGTTTTTTCCGCCATACACGTAATGAATGATACGAAGGATGGGTGATGACGATTTCAATGGCAGAATAAGGAAACGAAAGAAAGAATAAGTGGAAAAAATCTGCGAAAATCTGTACGAAACCGACTTTGCCAGCAATCTGGCCGCTACACCTTGGATCGTCTTCGACTGAATAGTATATTTTTATTACGATATCAGTGCGTAAACTTTGTGGTGATAAACGAAAATGAGTTTGTAATTTTGATTATGAATATATGAAATGAATAATTAAAGGAAGAAGACAAATTCATCAAACGATGAGTAGGGGAAACGAGAGGAACCTGAAAAAACATTCTGCAAACCCGTTTGGACTGCCACAAATTCCACATGGATTGGCTGATCCACCAATACCAAAGGGGGAAGAAGAGACATTTGGCCACCACACCAGGGGTCACACCGGCGAATGCACGGTATAACGCTCGTGTGGTAAACAATTCCAAAAACTTCAATTTAATCACGAGACCTACCCACTTCAGATCAAGGGGACGACTGAGTACTGGATCTTATCCTCACTCCCCGCGAGGGAGTGCACCGTTGGGTTGACATCCGGATACGCTGCAACGCCACGCTCACATCTGCCCGTACGCAGGGTGGGGACCGCTTCGCCATCTCATGGTGCATCAGCTTTCCGTGTTGCTACCGAGTTGTTGATCGCCACTCATTGTGTCGGAAGAGTTCCCCCTCAAACACATGATAATCGCTGCAGTGACTAATCCAGGAGCCGAACCGGGAGCCACCAGAGCTGCTTCACCCCGGAGTAGATGAGTCTCCTCGCCACGCGGTCTCCTTTGCTTTGTGGGAAGACTCGCCCCACCGGAAGTCTCCCCGCCAGGACTTCCCTACATGCAACCACAGCACGTCCCGCTCGCGGGGCGAGTGCGAGGAGGTCGGACGGCGTCGAGGCGCCCCGCTCGGAGCCCATCGATCGCGGCAAGCATCGAACGCGGGGCCGCAGCTCCGAGCGCCTGGGCCGTCGCCTCGCTTCTTTACGAGCGCCCGTCGCGCGCAACGCGCCGCCGGCCCTCGGCCCATCGCAACGCGTGCCGCCGACCCGGCACCAGCTCGGCTCCAAGTGAATAATTAAACTGAGGAAAGCGTATCCTGTAGAGCGATCCGGGTCGAATGCCCGATCGTGGGGCGACTATAAAGTTGTCGGTTCGGTGCGAGGGAGAGTGAAGTTTGAAGAGGTCGTATAAACGCAAGGGAGTATGTGAATGTCTTGATCTAGAGTGACCATACATGCTCAAATACACCCGTGGATGTAGTACATGCCAGCAATGGAA
Organism: Gryllus bimaculatus; assembly: GCA_017312745.1. Taxonomy (NCBI): domain Eukaryota; kingdom Metazoa; phylum Arthropoda; class Insecta; order Orthoptera; family Gryllidae; genus Gryllus; species Gryllus bimaculatus. The sequence goes on along the minus strand of BOPP01000087.1, from coordinate 1,236,022 downwards.
GCGCGTCTTTGTTGGCAATAATCTAAACTGAAACTAGAGAGGAATGCTGGAGGATACAGATTCAACGGTACCCAATGCGAGCTAAATATTTTTGACCCCTAAATAAGAACGTAGAGTGAAATAACAATTCTTATAGCTCACTTGTGTAATAATCTGGCCGTGACCAATTCCAAGACATATAGTAGCGCCTTAACGATGCAAATATAAAACATGTGCAATCCATTTTCCCCTTCTCTCTCCATTTCCGTACTCTGGGCATCCCTCACTCGCATCGCATCGCTTCCTTCCCTTCGCAGACAGGGATAGAGACAGCAAAAGCTCCAAAGTCAGCGCTACGCATATGCTACAAAGGGGCGGGCTGGATAATGCGGCGCAATCACATTCATCAGCATGGATTACTATTTACACATATTGGATTAGCAGGGCCATATTATGAAATTGAAGGTGCTGGGGACCATCGCATTTTTCGGCAGAGGGCGCCCGGGGCGACGCTCACCGCCCGCACACAAGGCGCGCGGGCGAGGGGCCGAAACCCGAGCAGGGGCGCGGGCGCACGGAAAGGACGCGGCGGCGCTGCCCGGCACGCAACAAAGGAGCGGCGGCGCGCGCCAGCTGCGCCACCCGCGCCCCCAGCCCGCCCTCCCCGCTCCCCACCCTACGGCCCCGGCCCTTCTCCCGTCGCCCTCAACCTCCGGAATACTGATCCGCCTTGCGACGCCCTTCGCGATGTTCCTGTTGTCATCTTCTTCCCTGTCGTTCCCATCATCCCCGTCGTCCCCATGACTTACAATTCCGTTTCTGCCGGCACTAAATAAGATGACCTGTAATGTTTATTATAAAAAAATCGCGCCAACAAAAAGGTTGTACTTGTGTGAGAACTTTTATAATAATCAATGCAAACTCCATTCTCTGCCAGGCACGCACGCTGTAACCAAAATGGACCGGAAGTTCCAAATTACTGAGAAAACCTGTCGGGCCTGAGAACACCTGACGTATTTTCTTTTGTCCATTGTGATATAGTTAATAAAGGATTCAATATGTTTTACCATCTGCCACGTACCAAAGTCTGAATTTTAAAACGAATAATACCTGCGGTATTGTATTGTTGAAATTATCAAATTAATCCCTCCCAGATCATTAAAAAAATGGATAGATTAAAATATTAGAAAGAAGTATCAAAATAACGGATGATAAATAGTTACTAGATTTATTACTCAAAAACATTGTTTAAAGTAAAACTAAAGTACAATATAAAAGGAAATTCCCAATTCGTGGACATAATGCATTCTTCTCATATTTTGTCATAGTATAAAAAGATTACACAAAGTTCCAAATTAATATGTTGCACTACACACTTCTAACTGTAAATTAATTGCCCAGAATTTCAATATTTGTTGATTGTTAGAACAAGTGCGTAACATCTCCCTCAAGTATTCCTAATCAGGGAACGAAATCCGCAACAAACTGCCACACAAAATTAAGAGAGAATCTTCATTTCGAATACTAATCAGAACGACATTCGATAGCGTCATTGTCACGTAGGATGTACGGCCGTGAGTCGGGCATTATCTGGAACATGGACAGCGCGCGTGTTCATAAACGCACGAACGCGCAAGGGCGTGGCGTGCGTGTCCGCCAACTGGGCTAAATGCCGGGCCCTCGCGCCCATCGACACGTTTGCCGACCAGCACCAGCGGAGGGGCGTCGGGGCGGATTCAACAGCATCAGGTGAAAGGTCAGCACAGAACTCGCTCCACGCAGCGTTCACTAACAGGAAGAAATTGGTTTGCAAATGGCGTAAAGCGCATGCTGTAACAAAAGAATGCAATTAGGGAAAGCAGGGTTGCATTTGAATGCAAAGCCGATGCTCAGTATGAATGCCAGCACTGGCCACAATTATTTGGTTAAGGTCCGTAGCAGTACGACTGTCAGTCTATTCCTTTTAAAGAGATTAAATCATTGGGATTGTTGATTTGTTCATGCAGGATGCTACAGGAAATATTCATGCCGCTGTTCCAACAAATATTTTAACAACACTGGATACTTAGAATTATAAAATATTTATTTGTATATTAAGTGCGTGAAATTATTGTTTCTTGCGCGATGGATATTGGGGTGGATTTGCGGAGACCAATAGGTTGAAGAGGAAAAAACTCTCTCGAGATTGAGCAAAAATCAATCACTTCATTCACGAAATATAAACTTTTTTCTACGATAGTATAAAAATGCATAAATTAGGAATCACTTTGTTTCATCTCTACCGTCTTGATGTATTCAAAAGGAGCCCCATCTTCGTTAAAATTCGTGGAACAGAAGAGCATAGTTTCTTGACATGAGGTAGAAGCTCATTGTTGTTCCGAGTGTAACTGCGCCGTCCTGATTATAATATTACTAAATTTAAAATGAATAAAAGCAATTCTGACTTTCTACAGGAGTTGTTCCAATCTACAGAATGCTGCAGAATCTAATTTATTACCCGTCATTGCTAAGCTATTTACGAAAATAACTTACGATCAGTTGAGAAATTGGCGTGCATCTTACATAAAGAGTCGATTCGAGTTTCACATTATATTAAGAGTTAATAGTTACCTACTAATTATGTATTAATAGCTAATTATAAGTTAATAGGTATTGGCAAGTGTTTAATAATAGTGAAATGAATGTTTTGCCATTACTGTGTACTTTAATTTTGTGCTTCTTTCCTACGCAAAAATATTTTTCGCGCTCAAAAGTATTTTTTGCACCGTGACGTTACCGTTAAGCTAATGGTGCTAAAATTGCACTACTTTCTCACCCGTACTTTCACAAAAATTACGAAATAAATGTACTCAAATTTTCGAAAAATTGTACATGATCTTATTTCAAAATCTATCTTTAAGGAAGAGATTTCATTAAGGAAAAAATCTTTATATTAAATATTTTAGTTGTGGGAAGATACGAGACCTGCACCATTCTCTTACGTCCTTTACAGTACCCAACAATCAAAAACGTTGGAGCCTTTTTTTTTTTTGAAAATTTTTAAATTGTACCAGGGACTTCGGGTAAAGTACACCGAAAAATTAAAATATCGGTTTCAAATTCGAGGGACCGCGACAGGCACATCGATAGGGCAATATCAATTTTGGAGAACATCGGCTGAATAGTTTAGCCATTAGGGTTGTTCTCGGACGGACTGACGGACAGCCAGACAGGGCTAGCAGGAAGAAGGGCAGGCAGACGGGCAGGTCTGTTCGGTTGTCATCATTCGATTTTTGGGTAAAAAGATTTTTTAAATGTTACTAGATATCTCTGGCCTCTCCATATCATATCGTCGAAGCAGTGCTTCTCGCCATTCACACCTCCATTATCGCCTCGTTATCGCCGTTTACACAGATTTTTTCAATGTCTGTTATTTGATGCTGTATTTCGACAAAAGTGCACTTACAGATCATGTAAACACTGGAGAATAATTACGATATGTGAAAAAAGTTAGTGAACCACATCTTAGTTGACAGTTGTGAACCACAACTTGAATGGTTTTGGAAAAATACAATGGATTATATAAGAAATGTGATAATAGATAATAGTCGCAGAAGAAACAAATATGCTAGTCAGATCATCATTACAAAAATTTGAATTAGAATTTACACTAGTCAACGAGTATTTTAAAAAATTTGCTCTCTTCTCAGGTAAGAACGCGGACATACGAGCACCGAGAAGTTATTAGATGTCGGCCTCCTTCTCGCGATAGCCGAGTTATTTTAAGGAAGTTCTTCGAGGTCAAGTCCTGGCCCAAGTGTTTGCTTTTCACCTCCAGTATTCAATCTACTCAACCACAAGCGTTTTAGATACGTCCGTGGTGGTCTGTATCTCTTCCACCACCACCATCACCGCCAATATATTCTTCGTCTCTTTCCTTCATCTTCTTCTTTCCCCTCCCCCATTCAAAGCATTACATCTACGCACTGATACAAGGGTTGAAGTTTATCGAGATTGAGTGAGATGATCCATAAGAGGACGGAACCTATCTCCTAACTCCAAGAACAGGAGCAAGAGTCCGTATTCTGAAGAGCCGCAAGTGGGCCCCGCCTCCAGATATACAAACCAAAAATCGAAGAATCCACCACATACTGATAGCCAACCATCAAAATGTAACAATCTGAGTCTACATTGAGTCATTATGTACAGGATATAATCGTTAACATCGATTGAATAGCCTAGGAGTAGTTATCCGTCAAACATTGTTCCCTTAATTTTTTTCATATTTATAAGGTTAGGGCCCACGGAACTATTATACATCAAATGTATACTATTTAATCTATCCCATGAGCGATATTAGGGTGGTATTTTAGCATTTACTTTGATCTTTCGCATATATCGTGATACTTAGTTCTTCACCGTTTCGCGGCAACCGTCGACCACACCGCTGCGCCGTCGTCGTCATAAGCAGAGCCGCCGCTGCCGTCGCTGCCGGCTTCGAAGAGACTTTCTCCCTGGGGCGGACGCGACCTTTTTGGGCCGCTGACGCTCCCACTCGCAGGTTACGTAGGTGGCCGGGTGCTTATAAGGAATCGCTCTCCCCGCGAGGCGCCCATAACTCACTTCGATGTATTTAGCCCGGCGGCGCAGCGGCAGGCGGAACAATCGCGCAGCGCCAAGAGGATTCGCGATGCCGAGCGAAAAGACTGCGAGATTGCGCCTACGGCTCCCTTGACGAGAGGGTTACTTCATGGAGGGGAGTTGCGACATAAAACTGTCGACCCAGTCTTCATTTATACTAGCTTTATTTCTGTTCGCGAAATTAATGAAAATATATTTCATTTTTAATTAAATTTTTAAATTTCCGATTGTTTTCTAAGAGATATAATGTCTCTTAGTTCTATATCTAACATATAAATGTATTTCTATAAATTAAGAGCAGCTTTTATGTTTTCTAACGTTCTATTTCACTTGTAAGAACATCAGAAACATCGTAACTCCTATATTTGAAACATTTATTGTCGTATATGAATTTATAAATTAAAAGTGTTCAGATGTTGAGTTCCTGCGTGCATTGAAATAAAACTTGTCAGTTAAAAACAATTAGCCCTAAATGGCATCACTACTTTAATAATTAGATGTTGAATAACATCTTGCATTGAATCTAAAAACATTGTAGAATATTAAATCTGCCAAGGCCCGTTTGCATATCTCGATTACTACCAGTGAAATCTTGTTTCCGAGTTCGTATATCATGCTCGATTATTGAAATTATATACCAGAGGTGAAACTGAGTCACTTTAAATTAGCATATCCCAGCCAGGCAGTTATGAAATTGCAGGACTCGTGCATATTAAATAGGAGTTAGTAAATGGCTTCCAATTCAACGTAACTACGCCACGTCATAGTGATTCTCACGCCCAGAGATAGTACTGCTCGTAAAGTTCTCCGATTAAACGCTGGTGCTTTATTAAATGATTTCTAGAAAGCATAAAATTAAACCGAATCTCACTGATAAGGTACACCTATAAAATGAAACACAGGGAAAGACTTGCATGAATAGAAGTTTCAAAATATTTTTGGAAGTTAACCATTTTACAAATGGCGAATTGTTTCAAGAAAATATGAAAACAAACGTCTTTTGCAAGTACTAGGATAACAAAAAAATACGTCAAAAATATTTTCTTCAGATACTGAAAACTTGCGATTTAACATATAATCTTAATTTTCCCAAAATATTGTGAAACTACCACGACCGGAAGGACGTAGGACGGAATGCAAGAACGTACGGCATTCAATAAACGAAGGTATGTTTTCAGCTATTTCATAATTTAATTCATCACACGTGCACATTGACATTAAAATCTGCCACACCTCTAACCGCTCGGTAGCCGTATTCGTACTGTTAAGAAGTGGCGTCCATTTAGGCCGGGGCCCGGGGCATATGAGAGCGCTCCTCCCCGGGCCCTCCGGCGGCAGCGCTCGCGGCGAACGCGATCGGACGCGCGCTGAAAAATTAATCCGGAGCCCTCGCAGCGCAGGGCGCGCGGGCCACACGGACGCAGAGCGCCGGTGGCGGAGGGGGCGCGAGACCCCGGCTCAGGCCCTGGTAAGATGAGAGCAGAGCAGAGAAGAGGCGGCGGTAGAGGATGCGTGCGGCGAACAGGACACCTCGGCGCACAGAGAAGAGTTGCGTAAGCGATATAGAGAGGCCGAGGGGCAGAAAGGCATGAAAGAAGAAATACCATCAGCATATCACAAAGACACTAAGAAGGAGAATAACGCAGAAACATGAGTGCTCTGATGTGAGAGGGAGAATGTAACATAAAGAGAACGCTCAGCTGGGAGGAGGGTTGGACCTTTTTTTCTTATAAAATCTGGAACACGATACTATGTAGGACAGGTAGGGTACAGAGTGAAAGATCGTAGAACAGGAAAAGGGATCACAATGCAAGCCGGGTCGGGTGGGAAAGCCCTGATCAGAAGGGAGGAATAGCGAACGTGACGGGACGTGACGGGACGTGACGGGACGTGACGGGACGTGACGTGTTGCGGCACGCTGGGAGGGTGATGGGAGGCACAGGGGCACGCGTTACGCCCGGAATGTATTGGTCGGGTCAGAGCGGGGCGATGCGAGGGAGGTAGGAGGGGTGGAGCGGGGCGGAAGGGGCAAGGCGTGCGGCCGCATGCCGGGACGGGCAGGGTGGAATGGGTCGGGTCGGGGTCTGTGGGAGCGGGGCGCGGTTTGATCCAATAATGCTAATGAACGAGGCCCCGTGGAGCTGCGGCAGCACGCGCGGTTTTTGACGCGGCGAGCGCACTCGATGCGATTTCGCCGGCCCGATTGGCCCCCGCGGGGCGGCGGGCGGGGGCGGGTCCCGAGGGCGGGCCCAGAGGGGCTGTCGCTTCGATTCGCGCGCGAATATGCAATGCCGCCCACCCCGGCCGCGCCGCGCCGCGCCGCGCTGCCCGATAGACCGCAGCTCTTTCATCATTTTTCGGCGAAACGAGTGGCGCTTCGTGCGTTGGATGCGTTGCCAGCGGACAGGTCCTCGGCTCCACGCTTATTTACATAAGCTCAAACAGGCAGAATGAACGTCATTATTTTTTACAATATAACGCTGCCACTTGCTTTTTATTTTCCAATGCATTTGATTAAGAATATTGAATCTCGAGACTATGACGTTATTTTTTACGGGAAACAAATGGACATGCTTGTTATTTGCGTGCATGTTCCTCACCCTCTGCATAACTTTTATGTAAAAGTATTGTTTTCCCTTGCACGGAAACTCTAGAAGCGATTTATTAATTAAACTTTATCTCTATTACACACAAAATAACTTTTCTAACATTAGAAAAAGGGGTCATGGGACTAAGTGCTATCTTAGTCTTGTAGCGCCGCTGACTGTAATCAGTTTCTGATAAGATGATCAACAAGAAGGTGTAAATCATTTTACGTAAGTACCCGTTTTATTTATCATCCACTTCTGGAATCGCGGTGCCTGAGGCGAGCGTGACGTACTCCCTCCGCACGAGGTTATACGCCCTGCCTGAGGATTTCGTTCGCCACACAGCCACAGACACTTAGGCGATTGTAAGGAGGAAGGCACTATTCTATTTTTGCCCTGACCGGGAATCGAACCCGTGATCGCACCAAGGAAGTTTAATGCGCTGACGATGAGCCACCCAAGAGACATCGGTACTTGTTGGTGAACTAATTTTACGACGCAATTATCACCTGCCGATCACTCGCTAAATAAAAATGTCTCCATTTCACCAGCGCTCGTGAGCACAGCGTCGTGCAATTGAACTCTACGGCAACACCTTCCACTAGGGAAGTCTGCTTGTAGTGCAGCAGTACAAAAACAAGGATTCTACGCAAAATGTTAGTCAAGTAGCGCATCCGGTTCAATTTACATAACCGTTTAGCTGCCGTTCTGTCCGTCACCGATCGCAGCTGAACCGGTTTCTACTGGAGTTACCATTGAAACGACCTCTCAATTAATATTCAATGTTCGTCGTCTCTTGGCACAACGACATTTCTCCCTCTCAATGCACGCCACTGAATAACGAGAAATTGTTCAGAACCATCAATGTCATACTCTTAACCTAAAATTTTATAAGTATGCGAAGTGTCACATTGATCCAGAAAAGAGCATTCTGTTCCAAATTTTTCATAAGCACAAAAAATATCAAACACAAATATTAAAGCACAGCAGTTACACTCTTATTTATTATAGTAATTAATATTAAGACAGCTAAGAATCATTTCATCAGTTTCATAATAATCGCTTTTTAAGAAGATGTATTATAAAAAAATACAACCGGAAATTTTCGATCAAAAGAGGACTAAAAAATGCAAAAACCGAAATTATCGATCAAAAATATTTCACGTGAGCATTACAACTGCTACAATACAGTTCTGACAAACGGTAGAACAAAAATAACGAGGAAAAAATTTAGTGAAAATTATTTTTTAGTATATGTACGAATTCATTTTTGACAATATTCTCACAAATACGCAGTTAGTAGTAAAAAAAACTATTTTATAGCATTGAGGGATGGAAAAGGTGCAGAGTAATTCCAATAAATGCTACGAAACTATCAAAAGAACAAAGAACTTATATTCATGCCTTTCAATGCCTGCAGAGAGTCGTAAAGTAGGGTAATTCTCCGGAAATATTACGCATAAATTAAATTCCAAAGTTGTAAAGTAGATAACTATTCAGATATGGGAAAATATTCGTGTTATCTAGGGCTAGTGTAGCATTTAATTTTAAGGATTCATTAATGGCAGAAGAATGAGCAACTTCTGGGTTACTTTGACAATTAATGATAAATCGAAAAAATTCCCTTGCAGATTCCCATTTACAAATAAAACACTAATTGAATCGATTAATGATGTGAATTGTGTGGAAAGGCGTAAAGGTTTATAATTTCTTAATATCATTAAGAACTTTACAGCAGATACGCAGACATTTCATTGTTTTTATTATTTAGAAGTATTTTATTTAGAGATTCAGAAGCGCACGTTGATTTTACTTTCCTAAACATATATTATTCACAAGGAGAACAAAAATTTAATCGTTATTTTATAAGTAGGAAGTATTGTGTAACTGCTCTGAATGCAATCGAAGAAGTTCAGTAGACAGTAACTTAAATGAAAAATAAATATTTTTAAGAACAGCATAAAAACATGTAACACTCTGAGCGCTTATACCAAAATTCGTACATCAAAGCGTTCATTTTCTCATGCACGATTTCCGCAAAAACCAAGTAAGCAAAATGTAGACAATAGATTATCAATGAAAAGAAAATACAATTGTCGGGTTAATTTCTTAATCTGACATATGTGGATAATAACGTCAAACCATTAATGGCCCAACAACGGGAGAAACATTATGTATTGTAGAGTTTTATTCTAATAGCTATTTTGATCTATTATCTGGGAGAATAATAATCAGATTGAAAATAAAAATTGGAGTTGGATGAAGGCGAAACTTTAACCGAGATTAATCTGATTAATCGATATGCGTTTCCAAACAGAACTTCATTTTAATTGCGTTCGAATGCTCGCTCTCTAATCTCGACGCCGCGCAATTCCGCTCGCCACTGCGACCTCCGTCGCCGCATTTCATTCCGAGCCAGTAGCGCCTCCCAGCGACGAACGCACAAGGGCCGCGTCGCTGGCGGGCGGAGCGCTGCCCGCAGCGCGCGGGCACAGCGTGGATGGGGGAAAGGGAGGGGAGCGGAGGTAAGCGGCGAGGGAGGGAGGGCGCTCCGGAGCAGGAGCGGCCGAGGTGCGGGACTGTGGGTGATTCGGGATTCGGCGGGGTCCGCAGACATCACAGGTGGTCGGATCATAGCGCGCTCGGCCTTCTCGGGCTCGGCGCCCCACCCCACAATGCACACGTCCGCCGAGTGTATCCGGACGTGGACTTTCCGACAGGCGCGACGAGGCTCAACAGAGGAGCGTCGCAGCAATCTCTCTTCTCTTCGCTTTGATGACTGTCCGATTTGACGATCTCCTCAAGCTTTGCTACTGCACAGCCTATTATGATGCGTATTGCTCTCTTCACTGCCCCAGATGTGTTGTTTCAGCTACCACGTTTTTTGCTGTTGCTTCTTGTCTGTTACTTCAATTGCTGAGAATGTCCTTTTTATCTTCACCCTTGACATTAAGTCTCGTTCCATATTCCCGTCGCTTTCCTTTAATCTTTCCTCACTTTTAATCTGTCCTCAGAATATACACGTAACACACTTTCCTTCCTCGTGTTGCCTGCTCTGCTTCTTTCACTAATACCTAAATTCTCAAAAATAAGGTACTTTCAATTACGCAAAATTTAGCTGTTCAAACAATGTACCCCTTTCAACAACACCTAAATACATCGTTCTTTCACAATCATTCGCTAAATTTCCAATTTTTTATGCAAAACGTTAGGAATAAAATCAAAAGTAATTCTCTCGCTAAGCAGCTATACCTCACACTTCCTGACTCTCAACTAAAACTAATTAAATAGAAACAGTTATGCCAACTATAACTCTAAATACAGAATCAAGACATAAATGAGCGGTGACATACATTTAAAATAGTATGTCAAACGTTTGTTTTTTTTTACTTCAACACGCACATGGAAAGCCTTTGGGTTGAACAGTTTGGATAAATTTAAAAAATTCTCCTTTACGTTTCACGTAATACCCCTCCGTTCCTCCTGCAGTCCAGCACACTCCTGCCAGCGCATTTGTCGCACCCACTCGTCGTGTACTACCTGGATCGTCTCCGTCCACGCAGTAGAACGCAGCGCCTTCACCAGCAGAACGCGCGCTACGGCGCTTTCTAAATCACGGGCACAGGTGTGGCAGGCGGCGGCTGGGCGGACAGACGGACGGGCGACGACGGCAGACAGCGTCCGGTCAACATTCCTTTCCGACCTCCGACCCCACTCCACCCCGCCCCGCAATTCGCTTCACTCATTCCCTCACGTTCACTACGTCTGTTTATCCGCCTATCACGCAACGTCAGCGTGAAGGTATTGCTTTACGAGTTCTCCACCCCCGCCGTGACCAAAGCAACTTTATCGCCCATATTCAATTTCTTTCTCCCCTTCCCACATGCTGATGGCAGAGGGAGTGGCTGGAAGAGTGGCAGAGGGAGAGGAGCTGGCAGAGAGGGAGAGGGACTGGCAGAGGGAGAGGGACTGGCAGAGGGAGAGGAGTTGGCAGAGGGAGAGGAGCTGGCAGAGGGTAAGAGATTGGCAGAGGGAGCGGAGTTGAGCGGCTGACGTGGGTGCGTGCAGCGAGGAGTAGAGGCGGGCGTTGCCGACTCCGGACGTTCCTGTGCGCAGGGGCAGGGGCCGGCTGGGCTGGGCCAGCAGCGCGCGAGCGGCACTCTGATTCACCAGCTGGTTTCCCCGGTTAGTAACCGACGAGAAATGTCGGACGGGACAGAGTGCCCAAGGACGGTCCTTCCCACGCCTCTCCGGCCGTGCAGCTCCGTGCGGAGGTGGTCGGCTGTGGCTGCGACCATCGCCAAGGCCCTTTGTCGCGCACACGCTTGGTGGATGACGTAAGGCAAGAACGTACTATGTGCAATGATATTGCTGTATATTTTATAAATATATATAAAACTTGCTTACCTGCATTGTCATACACATATTCGCATTATTACTAAATGTTTTATTCTAAATGTGACCCACTAAATTACAGAAAAATTAGATGAAATTTCTCTTTCTTGTTCACATAAAGACTAATAATAACGATGTATTCAAAGGCGGCAACTCAGTATATCTCATTATTAGGAACATCAATAGCTTTGTAAAAGGAGATCCGGCTCACGTACGTCCTGGCTTTAATAAGAGGAACCCGACACCACGAGAAAGTTAGGAACCACATTCCAAAACTATCATCTGATGCATCAAAATGCTTACATTTCGTTGTTCAACATCTTGGTTAAGTATGTCTTACGTTGTCATGTCTTTTCAAAAAGAACGCTTGACAAAAGCGTACTGTTTGAAGCACTTTTGAGTCCATTTCCCTTGAAGTAAAACAAATCGATTTCACATTAACTTCTCTCGTTTTGGTGTTACGTATAATGGAGTTCGGTATAAAAAGAAATTAAGAATGACTATATGTCAAACAGAGAAAACCTCGTTTTCTATGCATATGGGGTGAAAATAATCTCCATACATAAACGTTAAATAAACAAATATTCGCATGAAACAATAGATGTAATCACGTTTAGCAAAAATTAAATCAATAATTAATAACAGGCTTTCGACGACTTTGGTATAATCAGAGATGCAAAGACTTGGACTTTATGATGTTAAACAAACATTCGACGTCCAACTACTCGTATTTTCCACAATAAACTGAAACCAATGATTCGACATTACACAAGTCCTTATATGAGAAACAAACACTAAACTAACCACGCAAGATATTTTACATCTCTAAACAGGATCTGAATAATACCGACACCTGTTTTTCAACAGCTTGTACACGGCTGCTACTCCGCAATCAACTTGACAGTTGGGCTTCGGCAGATCCCCGAGGTAATCAGTAGCGGCCTGGAACCGGGCGCGTTTCCTTTCATCATTCTTTTTATTTCTTGCGGCGAACAACTAGAGTAACGAGAGCGAGCGTCCCCCATAGCCGATCCCAGCCTCAGCCACCTCCTTTCCCTCCGCCTGCATTTGTCGAATAAACTTACAAATAGGTCAGCATACGCGCAGGTGGTTCCAAAATTTGGAAATTAATAGTCCAAGCGGTGTCTATTTGATAGATATCTTTGAAGGCAAAGCACAGGCGTAAATAACGCAACACATGATAACAAGTACTTTTTTGATCTGGAATCATACATGAGTTTCTTGAATTTAGGTCATTTGATGACCTAATTTTCATATTATGTAGCTCAGGGGTAAAATACTGCTTAATTAAGAACATGAGTCATGCTTCAGAAATCGACAATAAAGGACAAAAAATATTAAAATTAAATACAGAAGAGCAAAGGAAAAGAAACCTAAGACTGTATGCTCGGTTTACATTTATTTAAAACGGTTGAAGTGAAGAAGATCGCACATCTTTCGCAGTACTGCTCTTTCATAATAAATAAAATGTAACAAACATAAAACACGTAGTACGCAAGCTTTTGATGGATTTTCCATGACAGTTATTCTTTACATTTCAATAATAATTCCATAGACGATATCATCAACATGTTCAGTAAACTTATCGCAGAAGCTCAAAATGTGGAACTGACTGCGATAAAACAATGCGTAAAAATTAATAAACGTATAAAGTATTCCAAAAATAAAGCGACCAATTGCGACCGTTGATTTGTCCGCCCACCCGCTGCGTTTCGCCCAGTTCGTGAGCCAAGCCTCAGAGTGCGGTCCGCGGTGGAGGCGCGTAAGCAACACAGATAGTAGAACAATAGATTATTCAAGTGGAAGAAGTACAATTGTCGGTTAATTTCTTAATCCTCGACATTTATGGGATAATAGGGGTAAACCATTAATGGCCCAAAAGGGAGAAGAGCAAGTTATGGTATTGGGGTAGAAGTTTTTATTCTAATAGCTATTTTGGATCTAGCTTGGATGCGCGGGGGACGAATATGAGTAGGGCAAGGTGTGAAAATAGAAGATTGTGGGAGCTTGATGGCGAAGCTTTAACCGGATTATGGTATTAAGGGAGTCGTATGCGTTTCCAAAACAGAACTGTCATTTTAACTTGCGTTCGAATGCTCGCTCTCTATCTTCGACGCCGCGTCGGGAATTCACCGCTCGCAGCACTCGGACTCGGCTCGCCGGCATTTCAGTTCGGGAGAACAGCTAGCGCCTCCCAGCGACGAACGCACAAGGGCCGCGTCGCTGGCGGGCGGAGCGCTGCCCGCAGCGCGCGGGCACAGCGTGGATGGGGGAAAGGGAGGGGAGCGGAGGTAAGCGGCGAGGGAGGGAGGGCGCTCCGGAGCAGGAGCGGCCGAGGTGCGGGACTGTGGGTGATTCGGGATTCGGCGGGGTCCGCAGACATCACAGGTGGTCGGATCATAGCGCGCTCGGCCTTCTCGGGCTCGGCGCCCCACCCCACAATGCACACGTCCGCCGAGTGTATCCGGACGTGGACTTTCCGACAGGCGCGACGAGGCTCAACATCGACGGAGGGCAGCAGAGTGCTCTCTTCTGCTGGGGCGCTTTGATGACTGTCCGATTTGAACTCGATATACTATACTCAAGCTTTGCTACTGGTGGCAACAGGGCGTAGAGATTTACTGAGGAGGGTTGCAGAATATTGTACTCATTGTGCTCGCTTCTCTCAGTAATAGATATGGTGTCTTGTCAGCGTTACTAGCAACTGTTTTGTGTGCTTGTGTGGGACGTATAGTTGTCTTATTTATTTTGGCGACATCAGTCTTGCTGCAGGGTGACCTTTTTATCTTTATTCGGCGTGGTTCATTTAGTCTCGGTTGGATAGATTCAATGCACGATCCGCTTAATCCGCACTTAATCTTGTGGACAGTCTAGCCTATATATTATCATGAATATCAAGCACAGTGATACCACGACCGGTGAGCCACCGTCTCTCGCATTCTTTCGTGTTGGCTGCTTGCTCTTTCACTAATACCGGGTAAACTTTCAGAATAAGTGTCTTTCAGATTCGGCAAAATTGTAGGCTGGTTACAAACATGTACAGCTTTCACAACACCTAAATTACATAGTTCTCGATTCACAATCATTCGCTAATTTCCAACTTTTTAATGGCAACAGTTGAATAACAATCAAAAGTAAATTTTCCTCGCTAAGCAGCGTTTATACCTCACAATCTTCCTCGACTCATCAACTAAAACTAACTTAGATGACAACATTTAATGCCAACTACCGTAACTCTAAACTAACAGAGATTCAAGAGCATAAATGAGCGGTGACATACATTTAAAATGTATGTCAAACGTTTGTTTTTTATTTGAACTCAAAGACCACGATTTGGAGAAGCCTTTGGTTGAACAGTTTTTGGATGAAATTATAAAGAAATTCTTCCTTTACGTTTCACGAATAAGGCCCTCCGTTCCTCTGCGGAGGTCAGCAAACTCGCGCAGCGCATTTGTCGCACCACTGTCGAGTACTAGCTGATCGTCTCGTCCGACCGACAGTAAACGCAGCGCTTCCACAGACGCGGGCGCTACGGCGCTATTCTAAGTCACGCAACGGCACAGCTGGTGCTGCGCCGGGGGCGGGCTCGGCCGACAGAGCGACGCGGCACGACGCAACAGCGTCCGGTCAAAATTCCTCTTCCACTCGACCCAGACTCCCCCGGCCCAGCATTCGTTCACTCATTCCCAAGCGTTTCACTACGTCTGTTATCCGCTATCACGAACAACGTCAGCGTGGAGAGGTATTGCTTATTTACCTGATTCTCCACCCCAGCCTTGACCAAAGCAACTTTATCGCCTCGACTATTCCACATTTGGACCCGAGTAGGAGAGGTTTTCGTTCTCCGCTTCCACCTATGCAAGGTGCAAGGTTGGGGCGGAGAGCGGAGGGAACTGAGGGAGCCGTGCAGAAGGAAGAACTGGCAGGGGGATGAGGAGCTGCAGAGGGGAAGGCAGAGAGGACGGGGAGCGGCCGGGAATGGGAGCACGGGAAGAGAGCATTGGAGAGGGAGAAGGGACTGGCAGAGGGGAGTAGAGAACGGGGGCGGAACGGGTGGCAGCAGGGAAGGAAGAGGAACTGGCAGACGGGAAGAGAACTGGCAGACTGGAGAGAGGACTGGAGAGGAGAGGAACTGCCAGGAGGAGAGAACTGAGGAATGGAGAGGAGCAGAGCGAGGAACCACTGCAGAGGGAGAGCAGAGGGAAGACTGCAGAGGGAGGACGATGGAAGGAGAGAGAACTGGCAGAGGAGAGGAGTGTAGATCATGAGAGTGGTCATGAGGAGAGCAGAGGAGGAGTGCAGAGCGGAGACGGTAGAGATCGTGGAAACAAAGAGAGAGGTAGCAGAGAACTGGCAGACCTGGAATGACTGATGGCAGGCTAAGGATAGCAGTACTTGGCCGCCAGATCAGCGCGAGCGGCACTTCCATGGTGTGAGCCGACGAGAGCGACTTAGTTGCGATTAGAAAGTTATGAGGGAAGATTAGCATGAGGGCCAGCGAGAGTAAGACATCGGTAAGATATAGAATCAGACAGGACGAACACGAAAAGTAGAGGGAATGCCGGAGTAGATCTGACGGAGTGCGGCAAGCGGAGAGTAGAGGGCAGAAGAGGGTGACCAACGGACGTTCACTGTCACGGGCGGTGGGCGTACGCGCGGCACGCCGCGAGCGCAACTCTGATCGAGCATGGTTAACCAAGTAGCAACACCGAGCGGGAGTAAATGCATCCCGTGCCGGACGCCGCCGACAAGCATCGGATGCGTAAGGGACGAGGAGAGATCTTCGCCACGACCTCTCCGAGCCGTGCAGCTCCGTGCGGAGGTGGATCGGCTGTGGCTTGCGACATCGCCAAGGCCCTTTAGTCGCGCACCACGTTGCTTGGTGGATGAACGGGTAAGGGCAAGAACGTACTATGTGCGATGATTATGCTGTTATATTCCTTAACATAATTATATTAATTGCTATCCGCATTGTCAATACACATTTCCATTATTAGCTAACTGTCTCTTATTCTAAAATGTAGACTCACGTAAATGTTACAGAGAAGAAAAGAATGAAAATTTCTTTTCTTCGGTTCACATAAAGAACTAATGGGATACCTTTGATAGTATTCAAATTTGCGCAACTCAGTCAAAACTTCCTCATTATTAGGAACTCAATGCTTGTAAAAAGGAGATCCGTCTCACGTACGTCCTGGCTTCATAAAGGGAACCCACACCACGAGAAAGGTTTAGAACCACATTCCAAAACTAATATCGATCTGAGTCCATCAAAATGCTTAACTTCGTCTGGTCAACATCTTGGTTTAAGTATGTCTTACTTTGTCAATGTTTTTTCAAAAAAGTAACGCCTTACAAAAGCGTACGTTTGGACAGCATTTTGAGTTCCTTCATCCTTGACAGTAAAACAAATCGATTTCACATTAGGACTTCTCTCGTTTTGGTGTTACGTAATAATGGGTTCGAGTAACAAAAGAAATTCAATGAATGACTATACTGTCAAACAAGAAAACCTCGTTTTCTATGGACTATGGGTGAAATAAATCTCCATACATAAACGTTAAATAAACAAATATCAGCATAAACAATAGATGTAGTTCACCTTTAGCAAAAATTAAATCAATAAAAATAACAAGGTGTCGACGACTTGGTATATCAAGAGCTACTGCCAAAGACTGGACTTTATGGATGTATAACAACATTCGACGTCCAACTATCGATAAGCTATTCCACAATAAGACTGAACAATGATTCGAACATTAACACAAGTCCTTATATGAAGAAACAAACGACTAAAACTAACACGCTAAGATTATTAGCATCTCTAAACTAAGAGATCTGAATAATACGAACCTGTTTTTCAACGACTTGTACAGCGGCTGCTATCCCAATCAACTTGACGAGTTGGGCTTCGGCAGATCCCCGAGGTAATCAGTAGTCGGCTGGAACCGGGCGCCTTTCCTTTCATCATTCTTTTTATTTCTTGCGAGCGAACAACTAGAGTAACGAGAGCGAGCGTCCCCCATGCCGATCCCAGCCCAGGCACCTCACTTTTCCTCCGCCTTGCATTTGTCGAATAAACTTAAATAGTCAGCAGTACGCCAGTAGGTGTCCGAAATTTGAAGAATTAATAGTCGAAGGTGTCTATTGATAGAGATATTTTGAAGGCAAAGCAACAGGCGTAAATAAGCGCACACATGATAAAAAGTACTTTTTTGATTCTGTGAATCATACATGAGTTTCTTGATTTAGGTACTTTGAATTGACACTAATTTCATATTATGATAGCGTCAGGTTAAAATACTGCTTAATTAAGAACATGAGTCATGCTTCAGAAATCGACATATAAAGGACAAAAGAATATTTAAAATTAACAGATACGAGGGAGCAAAGGAAAAAAACCTAGAGACCTGTATGCTTGTGTTTACATTTATTTAAACGGTTATGAAGTGAAGAGATCGCACATCTTTTCGCAGAACTGTCTATTCCATAAATAATAACAATGTAACAAACATAAAAACGTAGTACCAAGCTTTGATGGATTTTCCTATGACAGTATTCTTCATTGTCATAAGTAATTCGCAGATTGACATATCTCAAACATGTTCAGTAAACTTATCGCGCAGAAGCTCAAAATGTGGAACTGACTCGATAAAACAATGCGCTAAATTAATAAACGTAAATAAAGTATTCCAAAAATAAAGCGACAAATTGCGACACAAGGCGTTGATTTGTCCGCCCACGCGCTGCGTTTCGCCAGTTCGTGAGCAAGCCTAGAGTGCGGTCCGCGTGGAGGCGAGGCGAGGCGGAGGCAAGCGAGCATCTGCGCCGCCGGCACCTGGCTCCACGGCCGAGGGCCGCCGCCGGCCGCGCCGCCGCAACAGATGAGGGGCAGCAGCCGCGCAATAGCAGGTTGGCCTCCATTACCGATCTCTTTCCCTCGAGCCTTCCCGAAATTACAGGCCCTCGCGCACGGCCCCGGCAGCGCCCCGGGCGCGCAGACTGGACGGCGAGCGGGCC
>BOPP01000087.1:1207071-1217374 GCA_017312745.1 Gryllus bimaculatus | reverse complement strand
GGGAGGGGCTGGGCGGGGCGGTGGCGGGCAGAACCCGAGCCAGGGCAGGTGACTCCAAGGCAAGGCCGTTCTCTCAAAGGAATCCTCAGACCCGCCCGTCGGTTTAACTTTACGTACATAGTTACACTGAAGCATTGTGGACCTAAAGACACTTCGCTTTATGCAGTGAAACTTGGAGTGGATAATTCAAGTACTGCTGCATCAGATGAATTTAGAACTTGCCGCTTATACTGGAACTTATACTTGAAACTGTTCCAATGTCAATAACACTAAAATGTTTTGCATGTCAAACAGGCTGTGCGATTACACGCAAAGTAATAACGATTCCCGAAAGTCTGAACTTAAACTATCAGCCAAATTATCAGAAGAACACTTCGGGCAATTTCCACTTCTGAAACTACGCGAAACATTAATTAATAAATAAATTACAGGAAGCAGCGACAAGTAAATTCGAAATATTACACAAATATACAAAGAGGCAATACGAAAGAAGAGGAATAATGGAAGAGCACGATGACAAGAAGACAAGTACGCCAACAAGTCACATGCGCAAAAAGTGAAATAGCAGTTATGAAGCAACGAAACCGCGTGGACCGGGCTGCCGTAGTTCCGCAAGCGCGAAGATAGTGCTGGAAGTGGAGAAGGAGAGCGCACGAAGGCGAAGAGGAGAAGGACGGACAGCGCAGGCGCGGGAGCAGCGGAGGCCGCTGGCCAGGCGCCCGATGGCCGAACAAAGCGTCGGCCCCTAGCGGCACGCCATCGCAACCACGCGTCCTGCGACGTCACCTCAGCTCATCTCATCTCATCTCAGCTGCCCTCCTCCTGCCTTCTCGGGGCGGTTTGTTCATTTCATAAATGAAAATAAGCCCAAGTTGCGGTGAATGTAAAATTAGCAACGAGACACCAAAACAGCGATAGTTTATACTTATCCCTTGCGAATTTTGATTTTATTTGCGTCATAGGATAAGCAGTTTTAAAATGGGGAGTATGAATCATAACAGGAACTCGAGAGACGCAAGTGATAAAAATGGTTAGTCGTTTTAGAAATATAGTGCAAAACTCGTAATTGTTTTGCTTGGTATGTACCAATCAGGATTCTTCTAAAATGTGGTGACCTTCATTTTGTAAAATTGAAAGTATGTAAATAGGGAAGTGTGTATCATTTTTCCACCACATCTAATTATAATGCCGAACACTAGAAGAGACTCCGCCGTCACAACTATGTGTCGTATGTCGTCAACGCTTCAGCTGACTCATTTCAGTCGCGCTCTTGTGTTCTCTCGTCGAAATGTCTACTGTGCGCTGATGGCACTCCTTGAACTCCACCAGCTCTATGAAAAATATCGTAAAATGGCTGAGTTAGAAAGGTTAAATAGAGTGTAGTCGTCTTTCGGCTGGTCAGCAATCCAAATCTTTACAAGCTGTCACTATTGACCAGAAAACAGTTTCAGTTTATCTCAATAACAATGAAATAATACAGGTTCCTAAGGAAAATCTTTGGAAATAATAGACCACAATACCACATAACATTTCATTATCCAGTAAGTAATGAGTTTCGTGCGATTTCATTAACATCCACTGTATCGACTTACAATGGTCATCTTCAGATTAGACACGCACACCTCTTGGTATGTCGCTTATAACCTTCCCCACATGCTCTCAAGTTCCCATTCGTCTCCTGCTCTAATCCACTCGCGAGGTATTCAAGCACACAGCTCTCTAAGCGTTCATTTCGCCTCCTGATCAACTTCCTGACTACCAGCTCATTCACTAGCACCACCAGCATCTACAGAGACCGCCTACTCTGTGCGCTCGCTCACTGTGCGAGAGCACCGCAGATGGCTGCGGTTGGGCGAGGGTAGATGGCAATCAGTACGAAAGAAAAGTTTGTGGTAAGAATCAAGGTTTAACTGTCGGCTATAGCAACAGGTGGAAGACAGGAGTCAAATATTATTTACTAATGACAAGGATAATTTTCAATAATTAGACGACAAAGCCAAGGTCGAGATCATTTCGTGTGTGTGTTTGTGTGTGTGTGTGAATTAGAGAAATGTTTTGGTTAATTAGCAAAGTCATAAATGTCGCCTTTAATGTCACAATCAGTTTGCATAAAACGCACTTTAACTGACTGTCATGCGAAGTCTGTTGTTACATGAGTAGCATAAGCTATGTTGAAACAAACGTATTGACAGAGTTAATAGCTGGAACGCACAAAGAATAATGTGTTCAAAAGCCTTTTTCACTTCAAATTACAAGTAATCCAGCTTTTCAAAGCCTCTCCGCTGCATCATCTTCATGGCAATGACGTCACGAAATTAATATATTTATATTCCAGTACCGTTGGTAGAACATACATTCAAGAAAATCTTATTATTCACACTTGTAATGTCCATTGAACAACTGTTTTGCGGGGTTGTTGAAGACGTTCCTAAATTACGCAACATACAAGTTAGCACAGATATAATTGTGCCAGTTGGAGATGAGAGGTCTGACGTTCCCCACCTGGAGAGAACACACAATGGGGGTCTGCAGCAAGGGCGGTGGAGAGTCGTGCAGGGGAGGGCTTAAGGACAGTGGGGATCTCGGAACCGCTAAAAGCGAAGGAGGTCGTTGAAATGGGGGTGGGATGGAAGAGGGCGGTGGCCGGGGGCGGTGGCCGGGGGCGGCGCGGCGTTTAGGCGCACTTTAGCTGCAGCGGCGGCGTCAATGAGGCGCCGATTGGGCTTCGCCGCGCAAGCTCAATGCCGCAATTAACGGACGCTGTCATGCCGGCGCTCCCGAGCTCGTCCTTGTTTCTGTTGGCCGCTGCAATATCGCCGACGGAGCAGTTCCTGAGCCGCCCTCATACTCAACACGTCACTTCATGAAGTTGGTCCCTACAGGTAGTTACGCCAGCTGGTGAATATCCCTTCCCTTACCACGTATTGTCTTCCAGAAAATTCAATTCTAATGTTAACAATATCCAATTTCCAGTGGCTAATCGTCATTACAATAAGTCAAATATGACAAAAAATCATTAATAAATTGCAAATCTGAAAGAGTGTACGTAATAATACACACAAAATAATGAACTATTTTATTTAATTTAAAAAATTATCGACTAGAGATTTCCTCGGTTGCATTTACATATGTACTATATAATATCGCCCTACAAGGTTTAATGTCCCATTTGTAACTATTTACGTATCAAATCTGTTTCTCGCTTGTCTCATCACAACTTCCTCACCAGCCCACCCGTTTGGTCACATCACACTTCCGCTTAAACATCCCCTTCTCCTCGTCCTCTTATCGTATGCACGACCTCCCACGCACCAGCAACTCTTTTGGCAGTACAACCGGTTCCTTCCGCCTCTTTCCTCCCAAATGTAGGCATCCATTTAAACATTTGCTGTCAAAATCATTGATCAACGCCCAGAGTGGGAACATTCTGTTTTCGTCCTTTTTTTTGCGAAATCTATTCAAAGAAATGCAGCATAAGATAGAAAGCTTTCCTTAAGATTGATAGTGTATTTAATATTCAGCTTTTCTGGGGTATAAACGGTTGATTTTAACGAGATTACTCCTTGGTCTTCACCTACATCATTTTACATCACAAATTGTCATTCTATTTAGATACCCTTCAAATCATTAGCACAAATTTCATCCCGGAAAAAATGTCGTTATTACTGATCATGCGTTAATTTTTGTGTATAATTTGTGTTTATTGCTCACGGTTCGGTAGTGTTAACCGACAATTGCATGGCAATTACCTAACGGAAACAGTCATTCTAGGCAGGAATCAGCAAATTTCTGCCAGTGTAATTGCCGATGACAATCAATTGTCAGTCGTTTGGATCGTCATTTGTAATCCAAACAATTCTGACGTTCAACCTAGAAATGCGCATATTATTCAATTTTAATAATTTTGATGTAAAGTATAGCTTTGATATTTGAATGTATGGAAGTAACAATCCTCTTATAAATCTGTCTTGAAAGAATATTTAATTTATTAGAATTCCCAATTATAGAAAGTCCCATCGTAGTACAGTGAAAGTATGATTAATGTGTTCAGTTCTAGAAAATGTATCTGCAGTCGCTAATAACCATGCAGTTACGAAGCGAACTAAAATATTTTTTTCAGAACTCTAGCACCGAAGTTACTTCTTACCTTCACTATTTACTAATTGAAAAAAGTGACTTAGCATTATGCGAACGACAAAATCTACTTTGCCGTACGCCTGCCGCAATAAATTTATATTCAAATAAAACAACTGGGTACTGGAAAGAAAATAAAACACTGGGGTGAAGTGAATGAAAACCTCGCATAATCTTTTTTCACTAAAACCTAGATCATTCCGGTCCATGTTCAGCGAATGAGGCCCACGCACTGGATGGAGAAGGCAGAAAGTCACCTCTCGCAACCCACGTCGAAGTCATTCTACAAATAGCCAGACCTTCCATCGATGCACTCCATCCCATCAATTGGTCGTAGCTCGAGGCCGCGCCCCGCCTCGTTCCTTTTTACGCGCGGCGGCAGAGGCAGCGGCCCCGCCGCGCCGCGCCGCGCCGCGCCGCGTCATCAGGTCGTCTGCGCGCGGCAGGTGCCTGCGGCGCGCACGCTCTCGTCGTCCGCCGCCTCTTCTCGCCTTCCTTCGCCCCCTCGTAAAATATTTACGACGCCTGCCCACGCCGCCCCGCGAACACGCGCCTCCGCCCCGCCCCGCGCACACTGCCTTCACATGGAGCTCACAGTTCGACCGCTGGCACGTATGTGATCACATTCCCGCGGAAAAGGAGAAACAAGTCTGCGTTTCCTTCCCGCTTTTTTTTTTTGTCCTGCGAAATATTTTTTGTCTCGTGATTATACATGTACACGTACAGAAATAAAAATTCGCCATTAAAAAAGAACTAGTAGTGAGTGTTCTATTCTCTCAAGTCGGAGGTAGCTTTTCGTTCGTCCTCTTCCCCGTTGTTATCTATCGATACCTGTAACTCCTGCCAGTGTCGTTCGCTGTGTATTCAACTCCTCCAGGAACATCCCCAGTGAAGAGCATCTTCGCGATCCCTGAACATCGTAAAGGCCGTTGCGTAACAGTAATTTAATTTAAAATTTATTTTAAATACATTTAAAAAACTAAAAAAAATTATTTGAAAGTAAAATTGACATATTTAATAATATATGTAGTTATACAATACATAGAGAGCCGAAAAATAGTATTCACATCGTTAGTTAGGCAGATACTTTAATATGCATGAGCTGGATGAGATCCGTACAGATTTGGTCACATTGAAGAGGTAGAAAGAATTCAAAAGAAGGCAATCAAAATCTTAAATAAAGGATCTTTGGAAGTTCAAACCTCCAAAACCTGTAGATGCCCTTCTTGTGTGAGGAAACAAGTCCTGTTGTGCTGCCTCTTGAAGGCGTTCAGTAAGTCACCTGCGAAGGCAGAGGAAACGAAAACGTTGGACGCCCCTTTGAGATTTGGGAGAAACGAACTCCAACGAAAATAAAAAGTAGAGGTCAAACATCAGACGTAGGGAAATATTCATTTATAAATCGTACGATTAAAAATTGGAATGAAATTCCTGCAGCAGTCGTAGAGACACTACCTGGCTCTGTTGATGTTTTCAAAAGAATACCGTGTAAGAACATGTATTGGTAGAACATGTAGTGGTAGTGTCTGTAAAGGGCTGTGTAGAGCAGTGCAGTGTTGTGTAAAGCTACGTAAGTTAGCTATATGGGATAACCGAAGAAAGATAAGGTGAAAGTGTAGTGTAGTGGAGTGGAGTGGAGTGGAGTGGAGTGGAGTGAAGTGAAGTGAGAGGGTGAGGATTTAATTCGGATGTTTAAAGCGCCAACTTCAAAAAGCCTTATTTTGATTCTGAATTTAAAAAAGAACAGTAAATATATAATTGTGTATTTAAGATTAAGTTCGTTCATCTATATGTATGCATGTATTCTACAGTAGTGTTCAAGACAATATAGGGATCTGCCGCGCACATTTATTTTGAATTTATTTCGCAGAGGTACCGCAAAAGTGTGTGTTCTTAAACTTGTTAATTAGAATTCTCACTTTTTATTTTCCTGTTCGTTTTAAAGCTTCAAAAAAATCAAAAAGCTTTCAAAGTTTTCTAATTTTCGAAATTTCAAAGTTGAAAATGGAAATGAGACCTGCCGTTTTTATAAACGTATTCGACTATATTCTTTCAAGAAATTTAAAGGAACAAAATTGGAGTCAGTTTTGAGAAAATTTTGAAAATGTTCGAAGGTCTTCATGTACCCCAAAATGCAAATAATTATTTTCAAAATCACAGGACTTTCAGTCGAGTCAGATCGACTGGGTAATACTCACGTTGGAAAAACCTAAAAATACGGCGCTATTGTTTCAGGCGCTAAAAAACAATTTTTATTTTGCCATTTTATCCACAGAAGCCAAATGATTTTACTTTGAAATTTCCAGTCAACCCCAGCCATTTACCCCAATTCAGTCAGTAACCCCAATTGTACACAGCGTCATCACCAAAACTCTTCTTTTGCTATTTTATGCTACATGAATATTGTTTTTATTAATCGACCTTCATCGATCATCGTAATTGATTTCAACTGGTAATGAGATTAATCGAAACCATCGAAATAGCTGTGAAGGTTAATTGTTTGTACAATACTACGAATCACAGACAAACTCGTTCATTTTCTACACGAGACCCTTCCACTTTCAAAAATGTGTTTCGAAAGCACAAGATAATATAATACAATGCAAACATTTTTTTTTCATTATTTATTAAATGAATGCTTATTGCATAGTTAATATTTGAGCCATCGTAAATTACTCTCCGGTTTGTAGGAATTATAGTTGCAATTAGTTTATTTGATTGGAGCCGGCATCTATATATATATAGAGGATATGATATATAATATATTATATATTATATAGGTTAATATATATATATATATATATATATATTATATATATATATGAATAATTAATAGACCGTGAAACAAAGAACAAAAACGAAACGAGAGATGACCCTACTGGACAGTCAAATAACAATTCTTCTCTATTAGTGGGAAATTTAGCACGACTATCAAATCAAAATTCTCGAGACAGTAATACATTTTTTATACCATAAAGCTAACGTTTCTGATACAGAGTTTCAGGATGCTAAAAAATGGTGTTCAGTAAATAGCGATCAATTGATCAATATAAACGGAAGTAAGATTTATACAGGACCCAGTGTAATGAAGATACTGTCGGACAAGACACGCAACGAAACACGCTGCTAAATAACTTGGCATTCAGTTACGTGGTGTACTCTTGGGGCAAGACGGCTGCAGTGACGTCGAGTACCAACACTACATCGCCAATGGAGCCAAACGCAGAACCCCGCGTCCGCCCCGACCGCGACAGCAAAGGCCGGCGCACCGGAACTTGGGACGTAACGCGCCGGTCAATCAGGCTTAAGGGTCACGGGGAAGAGGAAGCTCGCGGCGACAGGCGCATCGGGAACACGCAATCAATTAAGAAATTCCTCGTTAGAGGGGAGCCTGCGCGCGTCTCGGAAGCAACGCCTCGCACCCCGCCCTCCCAGAGCAGCGGTCACCGGGCGTGGCGCCTACGACCCAAACGAGGCACGCGTTCCTCGCTGCGGGTGAAGTGGGAATCACAGGCGCATACTAGGCTTCGGTGGTAGGGCGTCAACGTGGACGACACTGCAGTCTCTTGGCCCACGCTGCTAGCATACATAGCACTGATGCGGGAGAGGGTGCTCAAGTGCTCGGGGAAACATCCGCTCTGATCGGTAGTTTATTCGGTGATTTACTGGCGATCAATACCAACGAAGACGCGAGTAGTGCCATACACAAACGGGCCACGGAGCGCGCGCGATCTTTCTTCCTTTCCTCATCCCTTTGGGCCTACACGCTTCCACTTACATGCACTTACACACACGTCGGAAACCTGTCGAAAGCTTAGGGATTTGTTCTGCTGGGGGGTGCCCGCTGGTGGACTCAGATTCAGTGAGAGGAAAATCCACGGACACCTAAGATTGATTGATTGTTTTTAAGATTCTAGGCACGTAAACTGGATAATTAGTCCGTCGTGTATGTTTGCTCGGAAATGGCGATGATCTTTCCCACCTCTGTATGGCGAGATCCGGCGAGCGACCTACCGTCGGCTCGCGCGTGTTTTTCCCCAACCACGTATCTCCACCAGAGGACCCAGTACATCTTGTCCCAACCGGGACAAGTCTAAGCTTCGACAGACTCCGGCTGTGTGTCGTGAAGTGCATATTAGTGTGTGTCTGTGTGTATGAAAGGATAGGAATAGGGACGAAGATGCGCGCGTCTGCTGGCCCGTATTGATAAGTACTGTGGGCACTCGCCTGGTGTGATCGAAGAAACCACGAAAAAATTTCCATCGCAACCGATTAAATAGTGGTATCATTTATTAAATTATTATTGCATATTTTCAATGTCATTATCATTTAGAGAAAATAAAGATGAGTTCGTGAAGGGTTCAGGCAATTCTTGACAAAATACCAAAGAAGGTGTACACCATCGCAAAAGGGCATATCTTGACTGCGAATGGGACTATATACTTGCAATCGATACACACTACGACAACATTAATGCAGAAATATTTCCCACCCGGATAGAACCCGGAACAAACGCCGCGCAACATGCGACAGCAACATGATATCAAACCAGCGGACCATAATAATACGAACGAGCCGTGATCTCAGAAATTTCCCATCCCGCGTCTCGCAGCCGGCGTACCAGCCACAGACTCTCCATTCGCGTCGCTTCCATCTTCGCCCCGCAGCCCCCGCGGCCGCGCAGACGGTGATCGTCATCGGCCCGCAGACGGGACGTCCCCTGACCCCGGCCGGGGGCCCTGCGGCCCGCGGGCGCTCTCGGCCAGATGGGGCGACGCAGGGTCAACGCTCGCCCGCCGCCCGCGAGCACTCCGAGTCACCGCGCGCACAAGCGCCAGCCGCAGCAGGGCCAAAGAACGGGCGGTGCGAGGAGCGAAAGGGCAAGGGAGCGGAAGTGGTCACTTTCCACTGCATGTCCATAGAAACGTGAATGCGCTGATTTGAATTAGCATGATCCAACACCAGGAATCTTGGGCCCGTCATGATTCATCATTAACGGTGAAATTGTAGGTTGTAGAAATAAATAATAATTTTAATAATCAAACGAAATTGGGCCCGTGGCGGCAGTGCTAAGCCGGCATCCGTAGTCTGCGCCCGTGGGGGTGGCAGGTTTCGAGTCCTGCAGTAGGATGGTCGTAATTGGTTGATTGTCCTTGGGTTCTACGCAGAGCGGCTACGCCCACATCATCATCCTAATCCCGCCTTATATTCGTAAATTCATTCGTTTACTTCCAAAAAAGGATCCGTCGATAAATTAATATGGACATAAAATACAACAATCCTTATTCCTAGATGGAAGTAATGATTAACACGTAGTTTGGTGATGGAGGGTACTCTCTCAGCAAGACGGCGGTACTATCCATAAGTACTGGAGATATAGGGTCTATATATGTAAGTTTGCTATACGTTTATGGGTATAGAAGGGAGCTACAGAGATACAGATGCGCACATGTAAAGTTTATTTAACAACAAAGACGCTTGGTGTATAAGAGCCGCAAGATGTACAGCGCAGAAAAGAAGACTAGAGAGAAGAATACTAGTGAAGGTAATTGATGAATATTAGGCTGAGAGAGACACCTCGATACCTAGGAAGTCGTTATATTTAGCATTTCAATATTTACAGACTCAGTAAGCTCATAAGTATTCGTGATTTCAACAAATGGAACATTCTTGGATAGCTGAAGTTCTTTGCGTTCGGAATTATAAGGGACAACAGGAGTGGTTAATATACGAAGTGGCAAAACATGAGATTTTCGTAAAATCCTTACTAGTGTGAAAGCCAAATTATTACACGTGGTCAAGATATTGCTGAAACTTTAGATTCGGGTAATGGAGACAGACGCAATTCTTATAGATTTTTCAAAAGCTTCGATTTATTTCACACGATATACTACCTTACGATGTGAAATAGCATCTACGGGAGTTGATAACGCGTAATGATGGATACGGGAATTCCTGATAATCGGGTTCAACAAGTTCGAGTTGGCCATGAACATTCAGAGGAAACGCCTAATTACGACTCCGGCGTCCCCGGGAAGTGTCTTAGGACGCGTTGTTTCTGGCATTCATAATAGATTGTGCACCATATCTGTATTAATGTACAGTATATATTAGCGCTTATTTTGCGGACGACTGCTCTAATTTATCGGCGAATAGATTCGATGAAGAT
>BOPP01000087.1:1152330-1203990 GCA_017312745.1 Gryllus bimaculatus | reverse complement strand
AAGAAGAAGAAGTAGAAGAAGAAGAAGAAGTAGAAGAAGAAGAAGAAGTAGAAGAAGAAGAAGAAGAAAGGAGAACTGATGAATATGGCGGAAGAGGCACCTCGAAATCTTAACCGCAGCATCTGATCCGCAGCGTCTGTTTCCATGTCAGGAGCAACTACATCATGTGGTAAGTAGAGAGGGAAGGGTCATGTACCTTTGAACTTCCTGTTATCGGCCCGTAGAGAGTACAGGGGAGAAACTGGGTTGGCACACCAGGCCCCTGATTAGAGTGCTGGCCCGAAACGTGCATTAGCTAACGAAGGAGGCGTGGAAGTCTCGCAGGGTTTAGTAACGCCGAGTGGTGACTGCGGAGATCCCTTGCTGGGCCCTGCGGAGGGATGGCCGAAGGCCACTGTGAGTCGCAGTACCGGATGACTGGAAATAACCCATGGGTTAAGTGTGATCTGTGAAGTCGATCTTGCTTCCTTCCCATTGGTTTTACGATCATCATCAATTTCTGATGCAACTGAACATGTAATCTGACACACAAGAAATGTTGATATTGTGAAGAGACAAATCACTCCATGGATAATATCCAAAAGGAATGGATAAGATGCATATCAATAAAGATCAATCATTTATGTGACTTAAAAGGGAGAAAATGAAGCTAGAATTGAAAGCAGTTGTTACTGATGCCCAAGATTAGGCGTTGAGAACACGACATTTTGTTGAAGTGGTTCTCAAAATTCCCTTAGATGATAAGTGCGGTTCGGTTTGTAAGGGTATTGTCCTGGCATTGGCATGGTGTTGATCGAAGAAACCACTACAAATTACCGAACAGAACAGCCGGCAGCTTGAATTCTCCTCCAGACAGCGACAGAACTCGTCCTAATAATCTGGCTAGAGTATGGTGCCATGGTTGGCACTCGAACCTCAAGATCTCCCGGTCAGAAGGACTGCAGTGTCATCAGTTGATGCCCTGATCCACCTCTCCCGGTTTTTCTATTAGAAATTGTTACTGCTTTAATTATACATTAGGTTTACAATAAGTCCCAATAGATATCTCCAAGTACATATAATAAAAACATGGGTTGAAGGTGATAACCCAAAATATTTCAATACCGTATATCAGGTACGTCAAACCGCACCCACCCGAGCTACTTGCCTGCTTGAGAAGCTCGGTGCTCCTACGAGCACGGGCAACTTCCCCTGATTCCGCTCTCATTTCCCCTCCAAATCTGGAAAGGAGTGTACACGCGGAAGTTCAAGTGGTGCGAGATGGAGAAAAGTAGCTTCATACGAAAATGTTTGCCAGATTTGTTCTATCAGCAACCGAAACCTGAATAATACGTATATATTCTTTACTATTTATAACTATTTCATGTGTAGTTTCTTTTTAAATTCTGCCAGGTTTTAACATTTTTGCCAAGCGGCAGGAATATGTCTGAATGACAAATTTCTTTCCTTTTTTCTGTTGTGTAGCGTTATTAATTCATTCAGTTATTTATTATATTGAGCAATTATGTGAAGTTAATTAACACGTCTCTGTAAGATAAAAATTCTCTCTTACGGACGGTCAGCGCTTATATGTGAGAAAAAAACTTTGTTAAACCTCCCAGCCTGAATGTAGAATGTAGATGCAATATATCACTCTTAAGTAAACGCGATTACAAAATCAGGATAGTTGCGATTCAACATGCTATTTAACTTTACTCTCAAATATTATTATTATTATTTCATATTAAGAGAGATTGGGAATTAATATAGCTAAATTTGTGACGCTAACTGTCAACAAACTTCTTACAGACTTTTATGGACCATTGTATCCAGTGACATACCGCAACTCCCCAGCATTTGAACAAACCTTACTTTTAAATTTCGCGCCAATTTCTCTTACCACAGCGCCCGCGAGCTCTAGTAAATTTGTTACCTTGCCCGCGTCCTTGAAATGCCTGTCGTAGATCTTTAAACCCGATTTACACACATCCTTTTGGCGAACGATATCGGAGTTCCTGCAAACGAGCGTGTGAGCAGTATGGCTTCCGGCGATGGGGATTACTTGCGATTTTATTTTCTATTTACTTGCGATTTTATTTCTCATCATTACGTCTGAAATCGGCCCGAACCAACCCGATTATTGGTGTAGTTGTTGGTGGTCGTTATGGCTGGTGCAAGTTGATTAATTTTGCCTCAGACGAGACTATTACAAATATATTGATTTTGTGCATCGCTCGTATTAACCATCTAGTGGCACTGATGGTCGGAGAAGAAATGTTCAGCGTGAGTCACGCACGGAGGCCATGTGATTCGAGTTGATGATGTACCTGTTCGCCGGCGAACGAGGAAAATAGCCTCGCTCGAACGTTATCGTTGTGTGCACCAAATGAAATATTTAACCAAGATTACGCTCTTGTTGTCGTAGGAGCATTTGGAAACTTCAAAGCTGATGGATTGCTTTCGAGGTAAAAAGCAAATACCCATGCATCAAAACTTCTGAAGGCAATTGCATACAGTTGCATTATTTGCTATTAATTATCTTATATTCTTGTAAATTGCAAAAAAAATTATTGATTTCAGATCAAAAGATTTAGTGGTGTAACATAATAGTATAGACTTTCTCTTACTACATTTTCTTTGGCCTCGGCTAGTTTCTCGCACTTGCCTCATCCTCTTGTCAGCTGCCATATATCGCCCCCAAAAGCTCCTTTTTTTCGGTGTCCTATTGACAGAACCGAAATATAACTTTAAGAATATTATAGAAGAGTAAAATATCGCATTACATGGAAATTTCCGTTGAAAAAATTGGAGACGAAAATGCGATTTGAGCGTAAATACAAACGCGGAAATTGAAGCTATTTTTCACAGAAATCTTTGTGTTTTCAAGAAATTTTATTGTAAGTCATTTTAAGCACTTTTATTCACAAATAGAATAATATATACACATCGCTAAAAATGTACATGCTAAAGGCGTGAGAGCGCGAATGAAAAAGTGGAAGAACGGACATTTAAAAAACTTTTTTTCCGGGCAAGGGACCCCAAAACGTGTAATTTCTTTGAAATATCGAAATCGATTTTCCTGCAGCATTTCATAACTATCTATACTGTTATGTTTCAGTAAATGTTTCTTATAACTACGATACAATGTATATGGAATCATAACATTCACATGAATTAAATACTTCACGAATAATTCAGCTTAGTCACCGGGATCAAAGATATAGTAGTTGGGAATTTTCGTTCGTCCGACGGTATCTCTTTCAGCAGAATACTCACAGCTGCATTACTTCACGGAAAGGAGTTTTATTGGATGGAGAGCGTAGACTTTCGTAGAAAGTAAATGTAGGAATCTTGGGATCATGCAAAAGATGTCCCTTTTAAGATCTCGACGAATGTTCATCTCCCGCGTTAATAACTAGCTACATCCATTTGCTTCTCCTCAGGATCGTGTAATGTATATTGCGGCCCCGTTATAGCGGAACACTGTCCATAAATTAATCCAGATATCCACTAAACCTGATTTTTAGCCAGAGGTGCACGCACATTCTAAGAAATCATTGCAAAATCTCACTGTACTTCGTAATATGCAAAGTAAAACTAGATGTATACCTGGAAATACCATTGAAAGCAGAAGTAATGGTAAGATGTATTTTTATAAAATCTGGATATAAGAACTGCAATCAACTTCGTACCACGAAATGGGATAAAACAAGATAATTGATAGAAATGTAATATAATATTACTTTTCGGTTTAGCGTTGAAGTAATAACTTCTCTAGGACGATGGTGTGTTTCGAAAAGCTTTAATTTGAATTCATTTCTCAGTGTAGATATACTGGTTTCTGGAGTGATGAATTACATGCTTTCCTCAAAAACAAAATACATGAAAGGCGAATAAATACATTTGACAAAACTGCCATAAACTGATTTCGATATTGCTAAATCGCATTTACATGCTCTATACGGCTACACACGAATCACCACAGAGTTAAGATCATTAGCGAAGTGTAAACATGCTATTACAATGGAAATCGATGTAAAATAACAGAAACACCTAAATGAACGAGCTGTTGAGGCAATAAGCAGTGCTTAGAACTCTAATCGAACTGGCAATCAAAGACTGGAGCTGAATTGCAAGTATTATATAAATGGAGAAAACTAACATTGATCAGTTCTTTAGAACATATAATGACAATTATCGGGGGACCCTGTTTGCATTTCGATTATTACAGTAAAAAGCAGAATTCATTTTACATCAATTTGAAAATTACTAAAGGCATATAAACGTATTTTGTTCTACACATTCACTTATATGTAATGACTATTTTCTTAATTTGCCAAAAAAAACTCCAACATTGAGTGTTGATTCCAACAACTGTTGTGACCCATGGGAATAGTCAAGTGAACTTCAATTTAATGTGTGTACTCAAAGCAGATTTAGCGAAAGGGAAAAATTTAATACCTAAACTGAGGATACGTCATTCGCGTACCTACACAATCTTAAAACCGATGTCATCGCAGTGCCTCTCACCTGGAAGTCCTGGGGTCGAGTCCCGACGGTGGCAGGATTTTCAACACTAGGCAGATAGCTAGGTCGAGATCTGTCGCTGTCAGGAGGAATATTTTAGCGGCCGTCTGTTCCAATCAGTAATTTTAGTGGGTTTTTTTTTCGATCAATACCAGGCGAATGCCAGAGCACAACCCTAGCAGCTGGGCCACGGACCGCGCGCGATCTTTCGTTCTCATTATTTGTTCTATCCTACTCCTTACTTACACACACACTTGCATGCACTACACTACCACAGACGTCGGGGGGGCAGAACGGAAGCTTAAGCTTGTCCCGGCGGAGGTGGTGCCCCGCTGGTGCGAGACACCTGGTTGGGAAAACCCGGCAAGCCGACGGTAGGTCGGCGTCTCATCTCGCCACCCAGCAGGGCAACATCACCGCCTCTACCCGAGCAAAAGCATGCACTAATGACCTTAGCAGTTGACGCGCCCGGAATCACTAGTAATAATTCATGAAACAAATACCAATAAATTTAAGGGAGGAAAACGAATACATCAATGGGCTATAAGCACATCTCTATCTGAATATATCAATTGACGAAATAAGTCAAATTTTCAGTTAGATTTATTTTTTATTAATTCATTTTAAATCTCGATTTTGATTAAATACTCTTGAAAATTTAGTAATAATCTGATACTTGGTTCAAGAATGGCTTCACGATATTCTACACTCCTGAACATTTTTGAGATTTTTCAAGTCCAAAAAAGTACCATTTCATGTTACAACATTGCTGTGGTAATATCATTTAAGGTGTTTTCAGCTTTCAAAAAATGTATAAATGAAGGTTTTTCTACACCTTGCCACTAGCGTTACAAACTCCCTATTCTCTAAGTTTGAAGTGGAAAGTCCATTTGTTTTAACATTTTATTTTATATTTTATTTTATTTCATTTTATATTTTATTTATTCATCTATTTATTTATTTACTTATTTATTTATTAGCTATGTGTGTGTGTGTGACCACTACTGAGACACCCATTGTGTCTTTACCTTATTTCTTTTCACATTTAATAAAACAGATGAATATTTCAAAAGACGAAATAATATCAAAAACATACGATCTTATTCATAAAGCATCTTAAAAAACACACAAAGAACTAGAATTTCAAAACGACAAAGGAGAAAAGCAATTTACTCAGGGAAATGTCACCACTCAACACGTAAAGCAAAGGGAATTGAAATTAAAATATCTCAGGATTGAAATTAAAAAGCTTTACGACGTCAAGGATATGCTAATGAGCATATCTCTTTATGATTTTCTTTATGAGGATTTTTATTGATTGCTAATGAAACCAAAACACCATGATGTTCAATGTTCTGTGATAATAGGTAACAAAAGTACACTCACGAGTTATGAATTACGAGTCATTATTTCAATTATATACCGAATTATTCATGCGTTCAAAATATTTTCTTAAACTTTACTCGCCAGGAGTACACAAAAGATACAGAAGTTACATAAAATAAGGTTTCTAGTTTTTCTGATATGGTTCAGTACAATCCAATAAAACTAGTATTCTGAATACAAAGTTAGCCGAACACACCGTAGTTTCATTGAACCAAGATGTTCTATTCAGAGTTCGATTGACGTTGCTTTCCGATGCTCGAACGGAAGACGACATTCCGATATCGCTTCCCGCTGACTCAGCACGCGACCCCGCTGTGACCCGGCCCCCGCCCCCGTCCCCAGTCGCCTCTCTGCTCGTGCCCCCGCCCCCCCCCGATCCCTGCGCCGCCGCGCCGCCCCTCGCCCTCAGCCGCGCCACGCACGTCGCCGCCCCCGCGCTCCCACATCGCCTCTCTGCCTCACCCCCACGCGGACGGTCTGCGGCAGAGCATGGCGGACGGCTGCGGCGCGCGAAGCAGAAGCGGCCGGTCGCTCACTGCGGGCGGCCCCTATGAATCACACACACGCCGCGACGCGGCAGCGGAGGCGCGGCGCTGTGCGACGCTCGCGACGAGAGGCAGGCTGCGATTGGAGGCAGTGGTGGCGCGGTGAGCTTACATGGGGGGTTGAGGCGGGGGGGCGGCGTCGCTTCGGACGCGAGCGGGGAGCGCAGAGGAAAGGGTAGATTGGAGCGTGGTTGAGAGACTTGAGGGCGGAGGCGAGAGCAATTGGGCAGAGCGCGAGGCAGGATGCGGGAAAGAGGCGAGAAGAAAACGAGCGGGAATGCGGACGGGCCCAGGC
This sequence comes from Gryllus bimaculatus, assembly GCA_017312745.1. NCBI lineage: Eukaryota > Metazoa > Arthropoda > Insecta > Orthoptera > Gryllidae > Gryllus > Gryllus bimaculatus. The sequence continues at coordinate 1,197,258 of BOPP01000087.1, read as the reverse complement.
AGCACTCGAGTAAACGGAAGGATGGAGATTGGGGTACGTTGGTGGCGATATTTAGGGTTGGGTATGGATCGACGGGAAGGTAGGGAGAGAGGTAGTGGTTGTCGACACGCTAACATCAACAACACTTCGGGAAACGGCCCAGGGAAGCGGTTCAGGAGAGAGAGACGGGGGTTGGAGAGGGGCTGAAGCGAGGACGGGGCGGCGCGGCGGCGAGAGCGATGATAAAGGGAAAATTCCCCACGCTCTCCACCGCCCTCTCTGCGTCTCCCGTCCCGTCCTCACCCCTTCGTCGCCGGAGCGCCGCTAAGTGGCGGGTTTTGTATTCGCCCAGCGCTGATGCCCGGCCGCTGCATAAAGCACCCGGAGGGCGTCTGGTTTCGCCATCAATAAAATTACGGCGTTTCTTTGGCTGCTCTCTGTCCGGCTTTGTGGAGCGCACAAAAGAGCCCTGCGGGACACCCCGGCCACCCGTCCTCAGTGCCATCCCCTGTGGCCATGGCTACGCACTGACTCCGCCGCTCCGGGAGCACTCCGCGCGCCGTCTCCAAATCTCTTCGTCGCCGCGTTCCGTCGCCCTACCGTTTTGCCTTTCGCCAGCCCCACTTAGCCGCACGGTCGGCGCTCGCCAGCCGCCGAATTCGATCCCTCGGCCTCCGGCGTCTTGAGAGCGTTGCTTTGGAGGCGTCCATTAGACGCGCTCTGCGCCGTCAAAACATCCCTATTCTCTTACAGGATTAGTGTTCTATGCGTCAACAATAGATCAAATTCGCGGGGATTTTCTTGGAAAACATTTCAATATCTCTATTTTACCACTTCAGTCTTCAAAGTATACCCATCTGCGTGACCTTGTGATACAAATTTTGAAGCCATCCAATTTGCTACAATGTAAGCTCTTTTTTTATATCAGAACATCAGGCGGGGGCTTAGAGCTTATCCCGGCAGTGACGGTGCCTCGCTGGTGGGAGATACCTGGTTGGGGATAATCACGCAAGCCGACGAATAGGTTGGTACCGATTGTAGCCATCCAGAGGGGGAAAGTTCACTACACTTAATAGATTATGACCTTAGTCGTCGCGCCCGGAAACTCTAATCAATCAATCGAAACAATAAATACATATCCACGGACTCCCACCGTGAAGGCGTACTAACCAACTTAATAATTACACTAATTAAAACAATTCTCATTAAAACTTATAATTCTCATTTTGGAAAGAAATGAGCATCAAATGTTTTCGAGTCGTTTTTGTTGTTATTCCCTTCTACAAATACAAAGTTGTGTATTTAATTGCATGCCTGCATGCTCAGAACTGAACTCTGCTGACTTCTGTTTTTTATTTATAGCTGTATAAGTCATTCTATCAATAATATTATATTCCAATCTATAATTTAAACAAACTGAGTTAACAATTGATGCATGCATTATTATATAACATATGGAATTTTTTCTACGTTTACCGATAGTTAAATATTTAAAGTGTATATTTTATCGTTAATTTTAATACAGAATGAATCCTTAATTCTTGTAATTTTTCGATTACTCTTGCTGGTCTTCTCTCAAGAAAAGTTCTAGGCAAGGTTGATTTAGCGTTTTACAAGCGCATTTCCGTGAATGTTTTTTTTATTATTAAAATGTACATTTTTGTGAAACTCTTTTTCATACAAGCTTTATTACAATTTATTTTATCCTTTAAAAGTTTCAATTATCTTTAGTCGCTAGGAGAATATGCAGCACTTCGAACATCAGTCTACTTATTAATACCTTAGCAAATATCGAAGTAAAGTGCGCAATTTTCTAATATATGTCAGCAAAACGCGAAACCTCTTGTTTCAACTGTATGGATATGATATAGGAAAAAAATTGCCTATGTTTCTCAAAACGAATTTTTGAATTAGAAGCGATAACATCTTGTAAGAACACTACTAACAATTCGGAGTAATTCGGACGCACCCGATCATATCGCGGTCAAATCTTTTAAGCGCCAGGTGTAAAAACAGGCATGTCCAACCGCGTCCGCACGAGCAACTTGCCCGCCTGGGAAGACCAGCACTCTTCCAGCACGAGCCTCTTCCCCTGATTCCGCACATTTCCCCTACAAATCCAGGAAGGGGTGGAAACGCATAGGCTGTAGCATGCAAGTTAAGTACTATACGCTCTCGAAGTATCACAAGATTGGTTGTTGAATACCAATGAATGTTTCTAAAATTCTTTCTATGAAATAACCTCTATGAAAAAATTTGAAGTTTATTTATAACATCTTCTACTGATTCATTTTACATTTATTTTCTTTTTAAATTCTTCCTTGAGGTAGGAATATATTTTAATTTTGAATAGTTTTCTTGTATTAATTTTGTGTTACATTTTATTAAATCACATAATTATTTGCTGTATATTATAGCAATAATGTGATGTAAAATAACAAGTCACTCGAGAGGATATATATTTTAATTCGGACAAATCTGTTAAATATCAAAACCTGAACACAGAAATTAATGCAATTATTGCATTTTTAAGTAAGCGCGATTACGAAATCAAGATCCTCAAAATGGATAATTTAATTTAAATTGACAAATTGAACTACGATTGATTTATTCATTTTAATTTATATCATTTCATTGCTTCAAAAACGGAAATGGAATATCGGTTTTGAGTCATTAACTGTCAACTAACTTCTCCAAAGGATTATCATTAGCCCAAGTGACCTACCGACACATCGGAGCAGTTTGTACAATCCCAAATTCTAACTCTCACGACAATGGCTCCGAACTCAAATCCCGTGAACTCTAGTGAGTTCGTTACCTTGACAACGACTTGAACATGCCTGGTGTAAACGAACAAACATACATTATCCATAACCAAACTCAATATACTTGTTTGCGCAGTCAGCCACAAAAAGTACAGCACAACATTTCCCTGAAAAGGAAGTAGTTTTGAGAACTGTCGGATAAATATAGACCCGCGTATGCGCCACATACGTCAGCATTCATCTTGTAGTGATGGTTTCGAGGGGTTATCGCGCGTCGTCCGAGGGTCAAGAGGACCGCAGGCGGCGGCGGTCGGGGCGGTCGGGAGCTCGTCGCAGCGCCACAAACAACCACCGCCGCTTCGCAACTGGGATTTCGCGATGAGTTGCAGGGCCTCGCGAGCCCAATTTAGTGCGCGCGGAGCGACCGAAGGGCGGAATGTAAATGTACGCCCGGCCACCGATTACCGACCGGCCAACAAGCCGCATTCGACCTCTCCGATTCTTTCATTCATTTCTCTGTGTTTCCGGGCTCGTCAGCTGCTGTGGTCAATAGGGCCGTAAGTGTAGTGCAGTTTTATCACGGGGGGAGGAGGTGTTCCTTCTCTTATGAAGAGCTCAGGCGCCGAACGTTTTAGCACGCGGTGGTTTACCCGACTTGATACCTTCCATCGGGGCATCGTCCCAGCCCAGACAAGCTGTACCCCCCGAACCGTCTCCCGTTGGATGTGATAGGGTAGTGAATGTAAGGTGTGTGTTTGTGTGTGTGTGTGTGTGCAAGTAAACGTTGAAGATTAGGTCATGAAAAAGAAAGGAAAGATTGCGAACGGCCTGTTTGTAATGGTACTTCTCCTGCATTTACCTAGCGTTGATAGAAAACTCCCGATCAGAGCAGCCGGGCGCGAGAACTCTCCTCCAGAGGGCGGTAGAAATCGACCTAGCTAGAACTGAAAATCTTGCCACCGTCGGAACTCGAACTCTAGGACCTCCCGGCCAGAGGCAGTCATACGACATCGACCGCGCCGACTTGTTTCAAAAGGCAACTTCGTAGTACTTAAAAGGTCAAAAACATTTTAACACTTTAGTTGTAGGATCCTACGGGAATATGAAGAAAAGTTGTGGTTTAAGGACTTTTTCTGTAGATTATAGAGAACCAGAAGGCTTTGAAGGTATGAAAACGAAGCTAGATAATGAAGGTGTACAAAACCGCGGCGGTTACAGTCATTTAGTTGGCACAGGAGCAATACTTCTTTCACATTCTTATACGAATGTATTCTAACCTGGAACAAGGAAAGGTTGATTTCTTTCTGGAATGGAATTCTATAAATAACAAAATGCAGATGATATTGCTTTTTTTCATATACTTCGGTCGTGGTGTTATCTCTGGACTTACTTCAAAAGGTCTTTTGCTGCGCATTAAAGAACTCATAAAACACAAAGAAATTGCGTTTTTACCTGTTCCTATGGGATTTCTTGAATGAAAAGTTCACATCCAGTACCGAATGTATTCAACATTACTAGTCAATCTCACAACTAAATTAATTAGTTAAGTTCTGTTCAAAATAAACACGTTTATTTTGAGCACCAATCTTCATTAGTGAGAGATGATCTCTATAGAACGAGATATTGCTGGCGTAGGCCCTGTCGATTGGTTTATTGATTAATTGATGTTTTAGGGTACGTCAATTGTACGGTCATTGATTCCGAAGGGGTAGTGAATGTTTCACTGCGGGTGGAGGCGGTGACCACCCTCTGCTCGGTGGTGAGATCCGGGGCCGACCTACCAGTCGGTTTGTGGGATTTTCCTTCCAGGTATCTCCCCCCAGAAAGGCATCGCACTGGCAGGGACAAGACAGACAGGGCCCCTGGAGTCTCCTGACACGTGTGGTGGTGTAGTGCGTGAATGCATATATGTACTCGTATGTTCCCCTTCACCCTTCATCATCAACCTATCACTTCATTAACGAAGAATAAATAACTACCTGCGCGAACAGGAGGCCGTTGCTCTTCATGTAATAAAAAATAATAATAAAAATATTAATGAAATAATATATGCTAATAATAAAAAAATTATGGTTATATTTCTTAAAGCTTCTTCTGGAAATGTTCCTCAGTGCAACTAGTGCTTCTGGTAGCTAATATTTTGTTTTGCTCGTATATTTACTTAACGCACTAATGAACAGGATATATGAGCAGAATAAGTTTAATGCACTTATTAATCCTCAGTTAACAAGTGTTTCTGTAGCTACTATTTGTTTCGCTCAATTTTTTATGATTTCTGATGACTGACTTTAGTGATTTTGCAAATAACCTACTGTAACCCTGCTAAAGCAGGAGGCCTTTGCCTTTTATAATAATAATAATAATAATAATAATAATAATAATAATAATAATAATAATAAAATAATAATAATAAATAATAATAATAATTATGGACGACCCCTAAGTATTATGCGAGAAAGTAAAAATAATTCGGATCTCAATTCCGATTAGAACCGGTCAGAAGTGCTTAGAAGAGTTTGATTAACCCTTTCAGGGAGACCCTGGATTCTTCGTACAGTTACTGTTCACACAAAAAGGGAAACATTGAGCAACTTCATGTTTCTGTAATTTGTTCAATTACAGCGAGACAAGTGAGTAACAAATTTGTTTATAATCAATAATTTATGTTAATATTCCTCGGTCTACGTATATAGAATGTCCAAAGAGCCAGAGACTTCAAATAACTTCAATAGCGCCGTGAAAGACGGGTTTCTGCTTCCGCAATCTTTACGAAGCAAATCTTGTTCTCCCACTCCTGCAGGTCGCTCTCGGTTGCAACCCAGGTAAAACTAGAAGTGTACTGCAGAATTCATGATTCAGTACTCCAGACATTGCAACTAGTTGATCCAAGATTCCTTGTTTACAAAAAAATTAAAGTTCTAAAAATTTTATTGGCTTTCCAGGTTGTCATTTTAAAATTACATCTATAAAAATAAATGGTGCTACAGAATGGCACAGACGTTCTTGTACTAGTTTTCTAATTTCTTTTCGGACTAGCCACATACTCTTGCCAGCTGCCATCTAACGCTGCCCAAAGTACATTTCTTAATTATTAATTTTTAGTTTTCCTAATAACAGAACATATTTATAACTTTAAGAATATTATAGATGTACCTCGCCCTCTAAGGAAACTTTCGTTGAAAAAGCTTGAGCGGTTTTTAAGGGGAGAGGGTACCATGAAATGGCTCAAATTATCGCTTTTCGTTTTTTACATAAGTAAATAGATTAAATTTTGCAAGTAATCTTTTCAAATATAGCAATATTTTTCTTTTAGGAGCCGGGAAACCCCTGTAAGATTTATTTAAATATTCTAGTAAGCGTAAGCCATGCCCTCTTTTTTGACACTGTGTACAAGTGTGGCTATTTTTCGCCATTTTGTACGCATGTTGGGTTGTTAATGAGTTACTGAAACCTGCTCTTGTTGATACGTTGGTAGAATATATCTTTTCCGCTGAAGAAAATTATCCAGAACACGGAGCAAAATGTTCTAGTAGAGTAGCAGGCTTCACTCAAATGGGGTTTCTCGAAAATGTACTTATTTTGTAATTAATTTACCCTTTCTCATAAACTATTATACACAATTTATTGAAACGTACTGGAGGCTAGAAATCTTTATTTCATATTTATTTCAAATAGGTTTTAAATAATTAAAAAAAAATTAATTTGTAAACGTATAACAAAATCTCCCATGTAAGAAATGAACAAATAAATAAGAAATAATACACACATTCTAACTTACGTAGCATCCAACTGCCTCAAAACACCTCTAAAATTACAATCACGAAGCGCAGAATTTTCGGAGCGGGTGACTACGTTGACGTCCAATTACCAAAAAAAATATTCGTTTTTTTAAAAATTCAATGGCCTTATTTGAAGAATTGTTTTTGATAAACACATTTCATTAATAAAAAACGGCTTATTTATAATTGTAGTTGTAGAAAAACGCCGGAAAGTATGAATTTTGGAAATTTTTGATATTAGAATTTTAAGTAACATGAGATGTGCATTATCACTTAAAAGTTTTTCACAGTATCCAACAAAATTTAATCAAAAACTTTGGTGCTTTTTTTCTGTTTTGAAAATGTCCCAAGGGCTTAATGTAAAGTATTACGCAAAATTAAAATAATGGTTTCAAATTCAAAGGGCCGCGATATCACTCAGATCGATTGGGAAATATCAATTTTGGAGAAAATCGGCTGAATGGTTCAGTCGCTAGCATTGTGCACTGACAGACGGACTGACGTTTTGTCGTCAATCGATTCGGTATTCAATAATCACAAATCATGGATTTGGACTACACCATGTGTTGGAGAATTTTTTTTTTAAGTTTAGCAACTGGATTGATCCACTTTTTAGTTACAAGGGCCAGGCAAAAAGGGGTTTTCTGCCAAATTCGTCCCTTTTCCCCCCAGCATGTCATAATTTTCTCTCTCTCTTCTTCTCAGCGATAGTAAGAATGTAAAACTACTAAAATTTTACTGGCTGAAGAATTTTTTGAAATTTCAATTTTTTTTTTCGTTGCGAAGTTAAAGTAACGATCCTAACTGTTTATGTCAAGCTGTACTAACATGTAAATCCTTGCTAGCGTCGAACTCAGGTTTTCGAGTTTCATGCCCAACTGCCAGACCGCGAACTTCACTATTTCATCAGCGCCTCTAAGCTCATTAACGCTGCCTTCTCGCCGGCTTCCCGCAGACCTCCAACTCGCCTTTGGCCGCAGGCAACTTCTGAATGCGTCGATTTCGTCGTATTTTCGCGGTCAGGTCGCCACCGTCACCACCTACTGCCCTCGCACTGGCCACTCCCATCCCCATCCGACCCCGCTCTCATCGCCCCGCCCCGCCCCGCCTGCACCCAGCCCATCACTGACACCGCCGCGACCGGACCCACACCCTCACCACCCCGTTCCCACCGCCACGACCCCGCTCTACCTCTCCGCCTCTTCCTCCTGCGGCGGCTGTTGCCATGGCGCGCTGGCGCCTTCCCTCTCCGAGTCGGAACTTTAAATTAGCAGTGGACCTGCGGGAATAGTTGCGAAGATTAAATCAAACGAGCTTCTCGGTTTCTGCGGCGCGAGTGCCCCCCGATGCCGCCGCCGCCGACCTGTTTGCTGCTTATTTCCGTTCCTCGCCGATGCAGTTTGCGTCGAACTTGTTTTAATTCCATTCTGGACGAGAAGCGGCAAACGCGTTCTGCGAAATGGGACGGTCCGCACCCCCGCACACGCGAAACAAAGGAAGAAAGCTTTCGCACAGTGCTCTCTGGTCCAACGATGGTCTGTGGGAAAGTATAAATACTGGGGAAATCTTATACTCAGAAGTACATTTTAAGGTTCGGTCGTTTTAATGCGCACGTTTTAATTCATAGTTTAATGTATTTTAATTTTACATCAAATATATGAAACTTTAAGAAATTCATTAACCGGAGTTAATACTTTTTGTTTCACATTATAGGCTTTTGTGATGTTAATTACGTACTATTAAGTAAAAAATGATTATGAGAATGTTTCCAATATATACTACGTAATCTATATAAAAAATATAATATTTAATAATTCATTAATCCTTAAATGAAACAAATTTTCAATTATATTTTATGTTTTCTGAAAACTGCGAAGATACTAAACATCGTCATACTAACAAATCAAATTTGCTTGAAAATTGTAACTTTTGAAGGTCCTGAGACTTATCATATATGTTTGCTTTACAACTCAATAACCATGCGTTTAAAGCCGAATCCAATACTTTTTGGTTGCCAATCTGATAGCAAACGGAAAGTGACTCTTTGCTTCCATGCTATCGATAAAATAACATTCGCTGAGTTACCAAATTATCAAAATTGTAAGGATTTTTAGAATCCAGAACGGCGCATATCTAATTATTTATTTCACTTTAATTTCGGCCTCGTCATGTAAATTATGTTAATACACGAGTAAGAGTTAATTAGCCCAACGTCTCTTAAATTATTATACAGACCTCAAACAAACGAATAAGCGAAACTGTGTCTCCTATTCGCAGTCAAGATGGAACTTCCTAAACGATCTGCACACACGAGCACCGTTTGAGCCCACTCTACGTGTGGGGGATAGCGGCAGTTAATCAATCAGGCTGCCAAACCATCAAAATGTAAGAACAAATTTGCAATTAGATAACATTCTCACGAACCACCACAAGAATCCTTTGCTGCACGCAGGACATTTAGGGCTGTTCTCCGCTTCGAGTGAAGCAAACAGAACAGCTTTTTTTTAAATGCGGTAATAATTATCCTCAGAATACATTTTTGTGACAGAAGAAAAAATGTATGGAACATTAAAAGATCATTTCTTTTTTTTTTGTGTGAAATAAAACTGCAATTATCAATTTAGTACGAGCATTACATAACCTTCCTATTTACAAGGGTACTCGTAAAAATTCATATAGATAAATGATATTTATTAGAAAGGGGTAATTTGTATTAGAGCTTGTCGACATGGAAAGCCAAATAACAAAGGAGTTTTTCCTTTTTTTATTTTTACAATTTACATTACAATTTATACTTTCCGATTAATAATTGGCAAAAAACTGAACAAAAATTCCAAATTATAGCCAATGCAAATGTTCTCAAATTATCATGTAGTGCGCTTCTGGCAGTTTGTTTCATTTATTGAATCAGCAAATATTGTTTTAATGACAGGTTCCGAAAATCTTCCTTATTAGTAGTACGTGACAAAAACGCATCAAATGGATAAAGCGCTACACAGCGCAACAATGACGTCGAAGCGCGCGTGATGTTTTGCAAGACGGACGCCAGAGCGCGCGGGGAGTCGAGGTGCAATTTGCAGCGGAGGCGCGAGCGCGCCCTCGCATGAAAACACTACACACGGAGCCCACTCGCAGCGCCTCGCGCGAACAGCGTGGAAGGGGAGACGCGGATCCACGCAGATCGGCGCGGCCGGCGGACCGGAGAGACAGGGTAGAACGAAAGAAGAAATAAAACATCTAAGAAGGCCTTCCAAGCATTAAAAACAGAGTCACGGCTAGTGATGGCTAATTTTACCTTAACATGGGTATATCAGCGAAGGGTTTTTAGATGTCGATGAAAACATCGATGTTTACAATACCGGTATTATCTCATCCAATTTCCATTTCAATAATGGTACTTAAATGAGTCATATTTTATTGTTTGGTCGAATACAATGAAGGAAGTGAAGAAATAAAGATAATTTTGTTTTGTTATATTTTTATTTATTAACTTTGAATAATAAATTATCGGAGTAAAATATCCTCGATCTAATGTGATACATAAAACGTTTTTTCTTTCAAATGTGCCACTATGGTCTACGTTTATTTCAATTTTCTGCCTCTTCTTCTTTTCCCTGATTCTATCTCTCTTTCATTCTGCCCCTATGTTTTTCTCTCCTCTCCTCAGTCCAAATGGCCCCTGCCTTCTCTTTTGGTTTCTAAAACGTAAATACTAGTTTTATGTACGTTCTGCGTAAAATCACTCAGTCATCTTAATTTGAATCAATATTCAATGTAGGCAAGGTTCAAAATGCAGTTTAGCGATACCACAACGAATGAAATCATCGAAAAAAGATAACAAAAACCTATTTATTAACATAAATTAAAATAAAACAGATGATTTTCTGGACAAGGGCATTTTTACGCTTTTTAAATAATACTTTAACCTTCCTACAGCTGCCCTGAATATTAAAAAAATGCACCACTTACTTCAAATGGATTCAACCTTCATTTAGTGAGTTCATCAGTACAAACATTTTTCACGATGCGAAATAGAACCGGGACCGATGCACATATTTGAAATAGTTTTAGAATATTTGGAACCGATATCTGCGAAAAGTCTGCTCTAAACGCCCTAATAAACCGCAGAATTATTTCCTTTTATATATAATTATTTCATTTTATTAAGATATATTTACAACTCCTCTAATTTCATTTTTTAAGTACTTAAGTCATTAATTGAAACATTTCACTCATTCGTTTAACATTTGTCAACCCCCATCATTTTTTAAACGTGAAGAAAATATAGTTTTTGGTTTACAATAAGATTGGGAAGATTCACTTTTCGATGAGTCAGATGTGGCTCGATGTTAGCAAAATATAATTTTAAACAATGCTGGGGTCACGGCGTAAAACTTCTTAAGTCAAAAAACCTTCGTTCAGAGAAAACAAGGGTGATATTATTGAGTTGATTTATTATGAATAAAAAATAAGAAATTTTCTAACGATTTTAATTATCTCTAAGCAAATTAGAAAATCTGATAATTTGTCAGAATTATCGTTGGCACAATCAAATTTTGGATCAAATCAGCCAGGCATCCTTAAGTACCTCTTGTTATGAATATACATATGAAAAATGCAGAAACTAAATATAATGCAAAAAAATAATTCTGTGAAATTTAGACAGAGACGTCTTGACGCAAAAGAACAATACAAAATAAAACTTAGAGCAGAGAAATGCCTGAAAATAGACGTTAAGAAACGAATCGTAGGCAAAGCACCCAGAAGAAGAGACTAGAAAGAAAATGCACCAGAGGTAGGTGAACCAACGAGAAAGATAACTTTCGTAAGGGCAAACTTCAGTTTGCGACAAAGGAGGCCGGTGGGGCGTTGAGGCAACAGTCACAGGGGCGTGCTGCCCACCGGCGGTGGGAAGTGGGAGGCGGGCGGGCAGAGGGGGCGCGTTGCGCGCGCACGAACCGATTCAATATTAGCTGAGCGGCTGCTGTTTTTGTTACGGCGAGCGCGTCGGAGTGACGCTGCGCTCCATCGCTCAATCGCCATCGCCCCTCGCGCGCCACCAGAGCGCGCTGGCAGCGCAAGGGCCGGCGCGTGAGAGGACGAGGGTAAGGGCGAGAGTAAGGGCGAGAGTAAGGGCGAGAGTAAGGGCGAGAGTAAGGGCGAGAGTAAGGGCGAGAGTAAGGATGTGGGCGAACACGAGGGCGAGGGGGGAGAGTAAGGTCGAGGGCTACGCTGAGGGCTAGGGCGAGGGTAAAGACGATGATAAGGGCGAGCAGGAGAATAAGTGCGAAGGCGAGGGTAAAGGCGATGGCAGGGACAGCGGAAGACGTGAGAGGCACGCCGCGAAAGAACACCGCTTTGCAGTAAAGCCACATCCATATACTCGAAACGACTTTAATATCTGATTTCACTGGTCTGTGAATGCCTTTTATGATATACCAAAAACAAAACAAAAAAAATATTGTAGAGGCTTGATATTTTCGAAAACTTAGTTGAACAAAAAATTGTCAAACACCATTTTATGGACATACTTCGCACTAAAGGTCTGTTTTTCGTGGCTTTTTAAAGGAAAAATTTAAGAACAGGTTTTATTATTATTAAATCTCACTTCAATATCGTAGTTGTAGGAAGTCACCGCAAAAATTCTAAACTTTCGCAATTTTGGAGACTAGAAAATTCAACGAAAATCGGACCTGCTACATTTTTATAAGCGTACTCTTCTCTATTCGAGAAAAAATGAAAGAAAAAATGAAAGAACAAATTGTAACCATTTATTGCTGGGGCTGCATGTTAAGTACCTCCAAAATCAAAATATCCCTTCCAAATTCAAGGTGCCGCGACGTCAGCGAGATCGATCGGGGAATAGTAATTTTGGTTACAATCTTACCTACGGTTTAGCCGCTAGCGTTGTTCACAGACGGACAAACTGGCAATTTGCGTGTACCGATTTTTAGTTAAGTTGTTACTACAATTAAGGGCAAGACCAACTTTTTCGGTATCTGGGATCTACAATGCGAGGTTTTCTGACCAAAACCCGCTGATTTTGGCGTCATCGTTACACTATTTTCTCTTTATTACGTAAGTACATACTAAAGTGAACAAGTAAAGACGATCGAAAAATAATAAATATTCAATTCGAGTTGTGAATGAGAAGGCACATTCCATCTACTCCGAAAACATTCCACTTGCTCTCAATGACATCCGAAAACAATCGAATTCGTGAAATTCAATTTATTCCACTTTTCTTTCAAATACAAAGACTGCCAGAGATACATTTATTGTAAGTTATTGTAATTTGCCCCTCACGAAAATGTGAAGGCATAATCATTACAAAATGATAAGATCGAATATAATTATTGACGAACATATAAAGGAAGAGTAGAATGGTGGTAGATGCTGGCTGAGTAAAACAAAATGTGACGGGTTAGTGGTGTCGGAGACTGGTATAAGAACTTGTACAGAAAACTGAGAGAACACTCAGACATAGTTATTGCGGTCACGTGCAGGTAATAGGATCACATAATGCGACGACGCTCTGTTTGAAGTTAGCGACTGCGACAGTGGTTTCAAAACAGGCTACAGGGACAGCCCGAGAACGGTGGAGGCAGCGGCCGCCTCGCCCATCACACGACGTCACCTCAGGGCGCGCTGTTTGGCCAACGGAGCGGAAAACGGGCCCGCCTTCCGTGCAGCGCGCTTTCTTATGACAAGACCACCTCTCTACACGCTCCACCTGGAGTGACTAGCAAGTGCATATGAATGTATGCAAATCCTCATCAGATACTATATCTGAATTAAAACCCTTACAAATTGTCGAGGCTCGCATCGGTTAATCAAATTGAAACCACACTGAGTTAGAACCGTATCAGGGAATAGAAAGATTACAGCCCTCGACGAAGAGATGAAAAAAATAGTGGCTCTCAGAATTGACCGTATCCCTTTACTGTACATCTAAAATGATACATGTATTCTTCTCATTTAAAAATTTCTAGAAATAAAATATGTAATTTTGATATTTGAGGATTCCTGGAAGGACTAATGCAATTTGAAACCAGAAAAATGCTTATTTTTTGTCGCCACATCTGACAATGCGCGCATCCTGCTTCAGCATGTGCAAGTACCTTTATCTGGAAGGGATCAGCGTTTTAGCTGAAATCCGATTTTTATTCCCCAAGATTATTAGTCCTGAGGCTATGAATGATGACATGATGATGATGATGATGATGATGATAGTGAGGGATGAAAGGCAGGCACACACATATAGACATACTCAAATACACCCAGGCCCGAGATGGGACTCTAACCCGAGGTGTTCGGGTCCGAGATCGCTATGGCACTATTGCACTAACAGTCTCAGCCATCTTGACCTGCTTAGAAAAATGCTTTGTTAAGTGTAAAATACAGAATTTTATGTTACCTACAAATAAGCGTTCCACCGAAATGAACGTTCACCATCAGAAGCGCGGTTTGAAACGTACCCGTTGAAATGTTTTCCTGGGCACAAAGTGGTGACAAACAAATTAGTCGATGGTCAGATTCGCGGAGAGCAAAATGGAATGGAAAATGAAAAGGGAAAAGACCGTAGAGGGAAACAACAGTAGAAGAACGAAGACTAATTGTGAATTTATCCATGAAGAGGAGGCCACTACAATGTATTGCGAAGACAGTGTAAATGTCCTCATCCAACTATTGAATGTATTGTAAACAAATTTAAGTGCGATGACAGATTACTAAATAAAAAGGGAAGATGCCGAAAATCGATATTCAAGGAACGAAATAAAAAAAAATATTGTGAAACATATGAATAGGAATACTCGCCAAGTGTGATTACAATGACTGTGGGTGGTTTCATCTCGTATATCCACAGAAACTGTATATAAAGAAACTGTCCGAAAGGCACCACGAGACGCAGGTTACAACGGGTGAGTAGCGAATAAGCATCCTCGAATTCGTAAGGCAAATCGGCACAATATGCTACAGTTCGCGAAATATTAAAAAAAACTCCCTTCGGGTTTCGGGGAATTTGTGATTCTCACAGATGAAAATAAATTCAAGATATTTGAATCATATGGGCAACAGTACGTTTGAAGGAAGGTAAACGCATCCCAAGAACATAAAAAGTTGTGCGCAACTGTAAAGTATTGCGGGAAATCCCTAATTGTATGGGGCTGTATGTATGCATCAGGTGTTGGGAATCTCTATTTTATTGATCTCACCGTTGTCACATTTGGATATTTTTAATTTTAAAAAGTAATATTAAATAAAATGCAACGAAATTTGGACTGGGACCGACATTATTTTCATCAGGACAACGCGCCCATCACACAGAGCATATTGTGAAGTTATGGTTGCTATATAATGTACCAAAGCCCCTTGAAACGCCACCATAATCATCCAACCTCAATCATATTTTTCATTAAATCATATTGTTTCAAATAAACAAGTGTTCAAGGGAGTCCTCACTGAAGAACATCGCACTTGAACTTACAAAGAAGCTCGTAAGATTAATGCCAGCAAGACTGGAGGCTGCTATCTAGCTAAAGATCCTTCCACAATACATTGAATTATTATGTTTCGTGTCTCTGGAAGACAAATTGCCAGCGAATGGTCATTTTTGTGGTAAATTGGATGTGCATTAGGACAAGTTTTATTAATTATATATTATTTATTCACTTGTGTCAAGAAATTTTGACATGCATGAGTGAAAAATGTTTGCATTAATACCTACATCTGTTTTGTGCCTCTCAATACTGTAATAAATAGTTTTTTCATGCCAGTTCGTATCTTCTTACAAAGTGTACGGTCAATTTTGAAAGCCACTGTAGATATGTTCTCTTAAAATGTTCTTTCGAGATAGCTAAGAAACACAATTACCTCGGCCTGGGACCAAAGACCAATTTCAAACTATCCCTTATAAATAGGCGAGAATAAAAAAGAATAAGTCTTACAATGTGGCAACCGATTGAAAGTGTGGATATAATATATAAAAATAATATGCGAGTAATTGTTCTTTATTTTTTGTTTATATTTGTTTATTATTTTTAGTTATAAAGTGAAGGGGTGAAATTTAGTGAGAGAGTGAGCGGAGAAGTCGGAGCATTTTCAGGGGGGAGCTTGGCAGATAGAGGTTGGATAAGAGAGAACGGGGATCCAAATAGGCTTAGCGGCAGGACGGGAATAGATAGAATATCCCTTTCTATCTAATAAATTATGTGATAAATATCCCAGCAACGCGGAGTACTTCAACTAATAACAATAAATAATAATAATAATAATAATAATAATAATAATAATAATAATAATAATAATAATAATAATAGCAATAGCGTTTTATGCTAGGGTCAGACTATATTACCAACTTTAGCCTCACTTACAGTAATACTCGTATTATAATATTAAACTAACGAAACATTAAAGACTGCAAAGAGAGGTCTATATTTACGTCTGGATTTGTGAAGCAAAATGCCATGTCACCACTAACGAATCTCATTCACATTTTAATAGGAAGAAAGTGCAATGGCACTGTCTCTGCGCACCTAAAACATTCTGGCCACTCCCCGCCTCTCCGCCGATGCACGACCTCCGAGCGAAGGCACACGCGCACGGCACAGCACAATCGCCCGGGGAGGCAGCAGGCGATTCGCCCTTTCGGAAAATACTTCGAAGGGCGCTCTGCGGATCGCCTGATGTACTCACGCGCCGGTCGAGCGGTTACAGGTGAACAAAATCACCCGCCCCCTCCTCCACGCTTTTGGAGGGGAGTTTCCATTACCGCAATGAAAAGCCGTCGAGGGAACATTTCACCTGGTGAAATTAAGTAATTGCAACTGAAACACTCAAATAGTGTGAGGAAACTTCGGTCAAAACGCAGAAGTGCAGGGAGATGAGTTTTTTTTATTGGTTGTAGAGGTGGCAATTTAAAATGTCGGTAACCAACAACGATGTGAAGGTAAATACAAAACTTTAAAGTTTTGATTTAATTTTCAGATAACATTTACGAGATAGTAAGTTACATACAATAGCAACTAAGTTGCTGTTTGCGCGTTTTTATCACATATTGATATAATTTTATTTCACTTCAGCATTAGAATCGAGGCCAAATTTTTCAATCACAAGCGATTTGAGGTTCAATGGTCGTCCAACTCGATGATTGTCGACGTCTTGGTTGTCGCTGTGCGAGGTTCAATAGAGAACATTTTTTCATTGAATGTTGCAAGTTTCTGTAGCAGTCGTGACTACATTTCACAAGCTACCTCCAAAAAGAAACGGAGCATGTAATCTGAAGACACGAACACACTTCCCAAGTACTACTTAAAATATTACGGAACTAATAAGGTTGGTGTCCAATGAACCAAAAATAATGTAATGTGTTCGTCAAAATTCTTGTCGAATACATTTATTTTTGTTAATATTTACCCTCTTGCCTAACTCCTACTGACGTAGTAAAAAGTATCATTTTTAATGCTGTAGCGATTTTTGTCAGATAAACTATTACTTGGTTCCTGCTGCCAAAAATATGGATAATTCTTGCTTCTGTATGTAGTAAATTACTTCCTCTAATACATTATAAATCAGAATATACGTTTTGAGAGTGCTTGATACCTTCAAAATGGCACACGACAAAACTGCCGCCTAAACCGTTCATAGGCATTTCTTCAAAATTAATATTTCTGAATCAACCAACTCATGGTTGTCGACGTTTTGGTTCTCGTTGTGCGATCTTCAGAGCAAAAATTCTCGAAGGAGGGTCATTACCTGGGCATATTCTGGATGTGTTCCCCCTCGCCCGATTGTCGGCTACCGTGTGACAATCGCAACGTTGTCAACCATGCCTTCGATTCGTAGGAGTCTCAAAATCCATTGACTCCGTCCGAGAAAAACTTCAAACAATCTAAAATTCCCTTAACTAGTTTCTTTTCACGACATTTTTACTCCAATTTTAAGATATTCCTCGCCTGCTGCCTGCAACTGCGCCGACCAGGCAATGGCCGTCATCGGAGGTCGGATGAGTCTCGAAGGCTAACTATCCAACTCCGCTCGGCGCCGGTCGGGACAGCGCGGCAGGCGCGATAGAGCACGCGCTTGGTTGGATCCGGGGATTAAACAGATCACACGCGGTTGGCGCCCCGCCCTGCCCCCCCCCCTCACCCGACAGCCCCCGCATCCCACTCCGCCGCCACACTTGCACACTTCACCATCGATGCCGCCGCCACCGGGGACGCGAACGTTCAGCTCGCGGGGGTGTGAGGGATCCATTTGCGTTACAAATGCAACGCGGCGATTCACTAGTAGGTTTGTCTCCATTGAAACAGATGTTGCTCGGGAAACACATAACATTGAAGTTTTCGGTTCTTCGCGTGAAACATATAATTCGATTCTACTTGACCTTATAATCGTACTTACACCTGTTTTTTGTGTTACACCGAGTTCAATTGTGACGAATCTTCATCTGGAACTACGTTGATTGTATATAAAGAGCAAAGATTATATATTTAATCAGATTTGGATAGGAAATTCTGTTTAGAATTTACTTTTATTTTCACACAATCATGGTGGTTTCTGTCATGGTGTTGTTTGAGACCTCAGCGAAGGGTGTACGAGGTATTTTGGCGCCTACACATCGTGGAAAGGACCATGTGGCAAGACTAGTACGAGAAAGTACTAGAAACTCTGTTACTGCCAGAGCTCGAAGAATGGTGATTAAGCTTGGTGATTATAAATACAATTTAAGCACGATTCAGCACTGTGGAACAAAGCCAGGAGTATTACTGCCTTCCCGGCAGTAATACTTTTTTACCCTGATTGGGGAACTTTCCAGTCATGAACCCTATAAAGGCGTGTTCGAACCCAGCAAATGGCCGATCGCCAAGCAAGTGATTACCACCAAGACACAGTTAATTGAAATCATCAACAAAAAATGGCATCAGAACATTGAGCTGCAACAAAATGCAAAAGCCTGCATACAGAGCGTGCTATAGAGAGAGCGTGCTCCATAGAGAGACGTAGCTCTAATTGCATCTAAGAGTTGCGTCACTAAACAGTTGTATTAAATTTATCTAAAAATAGTTTTATCTAAATATTTTATTGTTTTCATGGTTTTAATAACACGCTCTTATGAATAAAACATACATATGCGACCACAAACCAATAATTTCTTTGAAAAAACACAGTTAAAATAAAGAGTCCTGTCCCTAATAATTTAGCCACCAACTGTAAGTATTGTTAATAAGTGATATTTTACTATACTCACAGTATGTGTTTAGAGTCGTTCATTACAAATGTTCTCCAAAAAACCGGAAGGCTTTTTGATTCTCTCTCATCTCTCTATAAAACAACTTTCCTCGAACGCAATAAAGTACGTTAAACAAGAAGTCGTACCGTTACAGGTACTGTAGCTACTTTGCACGACGTGACAACCATTATATTCTGTAGTTTTCTTTGCTGACAAAGCGATTTTCATTCTCTAGCAATTCCTGAACACTTCCAGGAAAGTAACTACATGTTTAAAATTTATTTTACGAGACCAGCGAGTGTTCAAATATTTTTTGCCATTATAAGTGAAAAGTATCTTGTTAATGATAATAAATTTAAATGTATCTCTGCAGATATGGATTGCTAAAATGACAATGTCATTTTGTCGAAATAAAAAAGAAATAAACTTTAAGGGAAGAACGTTATCGAATGTAGTTGAAGTCGTTTACATTTTCGAATTAAAGACCAAGTTTAAATCTTTAATTACAAAATAGCCAGAAAGTCATTTGTCAGGAAACACATTAAATAGTTCACGTCGCAACTATAGACAAGGGCGGTGAACAACAAGAGATCAAAATCCCGTCATTTGTACAAACACAAAATCTGAACCTTTTTTCTACACATTATTACTACAAAAAATAAATCAATATGGAACCATTGGCATGAATTGATGGAATCTCATTTGGCATTACAACATCAACTAGAAATAAAAACCAGAACTATATTTCCTTCCGACATTTTTGCATGTTTTTCAACAGAGGTTATTAGAAAACTACAAGGAGTTTTCCGAAGCGAGAGTTAATGGAAGAAAGCTAGTTCATAAGCATTAAAATCGCGTTTAACGTCCGCTCATTCGTATTAATATTCCACTTGAAGTAAAATTGGAAATCGTGGCTCGCACACAGAGCAATCAGAATCGCGCAGAGTGCATCGAGTACTCCCTGCAAAGAACGTCGATTAAGCGTCACGGAGCCTGTGCTCAGCGCAGGGCCGGCCATCGCTATGGCGCGTCCCATCGCATCGCAGGCGCTTCCTGGAACAGAGCCTTCGCCCCCACCCCCACCCTCCCACCCGCGCACATCCACAGCTAAGCAAACGCGCATGCGCAAACACTTTCCCTTGTGCACACGCCACCCACCGTTTCGCCTTCGACAGACCTCCGAGCCGGAGACGGTAGCTCCGGCACAGGTGATCCACACACCTGTTCTTCTCAGAGGATAATTTCCAGTAGTCTTTAACTTCAGCTTTTGTAGCAAATTACACGGCCAATTGTGAAAATTTAAACATACAGATGGAATGGCCGGAATCACTGTAAAACAGCATAAGAAGTGATTAAATTCGCATAGAGATGGTGTGGACTTGGCTTGGCAGCGCCCTCTTTTGTGTGGCAGGTCAGTCAATGTTACCAGTATGTCTCGTTGACGATAAAGAGCGCACTATCAGTATGTGAACGAGTTCGAACGGGGCAGAATGATCGGTCTCCGGCAAGAGGGTTTGTCGTACCGACATTGCGGCTCGAACGGGGCGCGCTGCTACGACAGCGATACGCGTGGTGAACTAGTGGACAGAGGAGGGACGCACACAGCGGCGAGCGGGTACTGGACCACACAACGTGACCACAGCGCGAGATGACCGCCATATTGTTCGCATGGCCGTCACCGACAGAACGGCGTCGTCCACTGAGTTGGCTTGCCTTTGGAGCACTGCAAGGGGTGAGTCATGCTGCGTCGACGGTTCGACGACGTCTGCTGAGGGCTGGACTGGTGGCACGCATACCATTGCCTCGGATTCCCTTGCGCAGAAACCAAACGCCTCAGACAACAATGATCACGTGAACATGTTCAGTGGTATGCTGAGTGATAAAATTGTGTTTTTGGAACCCCGCGATGACCACGTGCGTGTCGATGCTTCCGTGGTGATCGCAAATTGCCAGCCTGCCATAACGCGCCACGCCATAGCGGACAAACGCCAAGGGTGATGGTTAGGGGCACTATTGACCACAGTGTGCGATCTCGCATCATACGTATTGAGGGCAATGTAAACAACAACGTCTACCTCAGGGAGGTTGTAGAGCCCGAGATACTGCCCCTCCAGGAAGCAGTTCCACATGCCATATTTCAGCAGGGCAATGCCCAACCTCTTATGGCAAGGAATGCGCAAGCTTTCTGCGAACTTTCGCCAGACATGTCGCCAGTCGAACATGCCTGAGATATGATCGGTTGGCAACTTGTTCCTTCTGGTCCTCCCGCAATCACTGTCGATGCTTTATGGTCACGCATAGAAACCGCGTGGCAATGTGTTTCTCAGCAGAATATCGAGGCTTTCTTGCAAACCACGCCACGACGTCCAGAGGCTCTGATGGCAGCGCGTGGCGGCTTCACACCGCACTAAATTCTCAAAGTCAAAATGAAGGTACAGTTCGAATCATTTGTATATTGTGATAGATCCTATCCGATCCTATTCTGTAGAATAAATTTCATTGTAATCTCTCCTTCATAGTGTTATAATTTCCACAAACGGTGTATTTTCATTAATACTTACTATCTCCAGTTATTATTTGTTGATAACCAAACAAATAACCACAATTTCAATGCCATTTTCACTACTAAATTCAGAATACTGTAATTCCTTACGGCCTAACCTAAGAATTGCCTGATAATTTTTCATTGTTCACAGGATTCTTTACCTACCATCTTAAGATCAATCTGAATCTGTCAGTATTCTCATTAGAACAAGAATCAGATCAGGCATTTGAGTAATTTGAAAATGAAATTGTTACGGAAAAATATTTTTAATGTTAAAATTAACATTTTTAAAGGAAAACGTTACTTGAATAAAAGTTTGATATTTTCCCAATTTTTTGAAGTGAGACACTTCGTGTTATCTGTAATAGTATAAAAAATACATAGGAAAATTTATCAGTTGACAGTTTCATATTTTTGAGATCATAAATATTAATTTCGCCTTACCACAAACGAGTCTCTATAAGCTGCATTTTTTAAAATTCTTACACCACGAGAAATAATGTTGTCCCGTCAAAACTTATAATGACCAACCAGAGAAGGTGTGCTATGAGCTCCGAAGTATCAACTTTAACTTCCCAGAAGACAGCTCTGCAGCTCCCCCCACCTCTCACGACTCCTAGTGTCCGCACCCTGCGAAGGTTCTAAAAGAAAGGAGGAGTGGGCGAGGGGCGAGGGGCGCGGAGGAGACTGGCAAGCAAAAACATCTCTGATGAAGATATTTTTTGTTAAAGAGCTTTTTTCGACGACGACGTCAGCTCCCTCCGCTCCGCCCGCCCACGCCCCCACACACCAACTCGCTTCGCCCGCTCCGTCCCACCTGCCCCACCTGCCTGCCGCCGCCGCCGCCGCCGCCGCCCTCTTCCCGGAAGTGCCCGTTTTCGACCCTGCCCGAAGGCGAGAGCATCAAATTTCCCCAATAAACCTCCCCAACAAGATTCTCGAAGCCTCTCCTCGAGAAAAGGTGCTGAGTGGAGACATGAATTACTAAGGAGACACTGACTGCCGAGAACTGCCGCTGAAAGCAATGATGCTTGGAAGCCAAGGCGAGTGGCGCCTCGATATGGCAAATTGACCAATTTAAAGAGATGACGAGAGGGAGTACTTTTCCTGGTTACGGTAACTGCCAAAGGAAGGTAACATTGGAGTGCAATAAATACGGAACTGCGAAGTTCTTGTGCATTTCTAAACAGTTCCACAGAATATCACGTGACGTCATTTCTCCTGAAATTAAAACAAACGAAATTCATAGTATTTCCAATAGAATATTTAAAATATTAAAACAAAAGTAGCTATTACGTTTATGGAAGGATTATTAACTGAAAATCCGACATTCTTCCACATTCTATAACAACAGTTATGTTCAAATTCTACCAATTTCAAGGCCATTTTTGGGTGTTACTAGAAGAGCATCATATTAAGAAATAGTTTTTGGTGATATGCATGATGTACTTTCAGCTATCAGAGCGATGGAGTACGTAGGCACCGGTCGCGTCGGAAGACAAGTGAGCGGGAATGGAGACCTTGAGGCGAAGACGGGAGGAGCGGCCGCCGGCGTGTTTACATAGTTTGTGGCTGCGGTCGCCGCGTGCGCTGACTCGCTGCGCATAGCCAAGCAGCCGAACGACCAGAGGCGCGCCGCCACCGACACCGCCGCCGTCCCCGCCCCGCCGCGCACGCGCACGCGCACGCGCCTAGACGTCCCCGCCCGCAACCAGCCGTCCCCGCCCGCGCCTGCGCCTAGGCCGTCCCCAACCCCACCTCAGTCGTCCCCGTCCCGGACACCCGCAGCGTCCCCGCCGCGCCACCTCCTCCCCCGCCCACGCCAGCCATACCGACGAGCCCAGTCCTCCTCGCGCAGTGGACCATTGCCTCTCTTGGCCGCTAACTCCACCGCCAAACCTCCTTACGACTATGCCGCATCCGGAGAAACTTCCAGACGCGGAGGCAGTCCTAGGAGACACCTGGGAGAGGCCCATGGCGCGGCCGCAATTTGGAGTTCGCCTCGCAAAGGACTCTGGTAGAAAAACTCCCTTACATCTAGGCGACCCTGTTCTTTTCGTTCGAAGCTCCGTTCTCAGCAGCAGCTGAGCTCTGCTAGGAAATTTTCTTCCTTTACACTTATGAAGAAGGCGAGTGGAAGTTCCGTTCCTCTGGAGATTACTTCGAAATTAAAACAACGATTGCTCACAAGTAATCCTGAGCAGTTAGCGTTTTAGTGAATAGGTAACTATTTATTTTCAATGAATTTTATGCATTCTTAATTTCCATAATACGTCGTCCTGGATGTCCGAGTTGGCTAAGGGGTGTGTAGTGACTCAGATCTGCGGTCCGAAAGTCGTGGAATTCGAGACCCGCGTTGGATTCTTTTTTAACCCTGTGTCTCGTGTAGGTGTCGTTGCGGAAGGTCTGGCGTTCTGCTGACCCCAGATCCAAGAAGCCCCAAGTGGTTGTTAGTGTGAGTGTGGTCGAATTCGCATCCCATCGAGGACAGAAACGGTAACAGGCCGTCTGCTGGATAATAGCCCAGGAAAAAACAAATAATATATTATAAATAAAAATTCCGACGTTGATGACTCATAAACGATTACACTTAGCAAATCATTTAAATGATTCCACCTAAAGAAAGTGAGTGATTGGACTCTTAACGGACACGTAACTACTTTATGTCAATGGTAACGAATACAATGGCGTTATTGACTTTCCAACATAAATAATTTGATATCGAAAAGGACAGAATGTCGGAAATGTAAGGAAGGAATTGCTAGCTTTCAGCATCTAAAATGACTAAACAACAGGACATAAACGCAAATCCGTCGGCCACGTCGCGACGCGATAGGTGGGTTGTCGCGAGCCATGGATACGCGACAGAGAGATACTCTCGCAGCCACGCGCACCTGTCACCGCTGTCCCCGACGATCTCGCCTACGCCCCCTCCCCCCCGCCTAACGCTACCCTGCGCCCGCGCCCGGCGATGCCGCCTTTTCTCCCCGACAATGCTCCCTTCCATCCACCGCTGCGCTCTCCGCCCTCCCCCTCCACCCCATCCCCGCCTACGCCATTCTTCCCGCTCCCCTCCCCTCCCCCTACGCTCCTTCCCCTCCCCGCCTACGCCCCTTGCGTTCCTGAGCCCACCAGCACGTCTCTAATTCACCCCGCCCCTCCTCTGCCATCACCACCTCTCCTTTTCTGCATTCATGCCCGACCCCAACACGTTCCCACTCTGTCATTACTCCAGTTCACTCCATCACCTTCCTTCCGCCATCACCGCCTTTGCCTTCATCCTCGTCCCCATCATCACTCACCCCGCCTTCACTCCATCCCCGACCCCGCCGACACCTCCCCTCCACCTCGTCTCCGCCTCTGCCTTCATGCCTATGCTCGTTATCTCTTCCCCTCCTCCTTCACCCTCGCCTTCTTCTTTGCTTTCATCCCATTCCCCGCCATCACCTCCCCTCCGCCTTCATCCCCTCGCGCCTACGGACCTCCACCTCCACCACGAAGAGGCGCCCTCTCAGCGAGCGCCAGTGAAATACTGCAGGGCGCACGCGGCAGCCACAGCCTCTTTGGGTTGCTCTCCGCGTCCGCGACACGTTCTGCAACTGACAACCACGGTACAGTGCAGCCTTGATATCGATCCGGATGGCACAGGCGGGCGAGGGCAGATAGCGTCTCGGGCATCGAAAATCGGCTTTTACTGGTAAGCTGAACGGACAAGTTCGGAAAAAACCTTTCTCTTAAATGCGTTGTGCTTGTCAGTTTGCATGAATGTCAGAGGTCTGGTGTGCCGACTACAGATTCAAACGACTAATTCTCTTGGAAAGTTGAAAATAAGCCTTTTAGAGGGAATCTTTGATGGCAAGTATTATGTGATGAAAAATACTACAAAAATAAAAATAAACCATGGCATTATAGGAAAAGGCATATCCCTTCGAATTTGTAGAAACGTTTTGTGAGTAAAACAAAAACGATCCGAGTTTTCTCTCAAGTATCAATACCGCAAATTTCAACGAAATTAGCCTAAACTTGTTCTTATATATTTAATTGGCAATGGAAATAGTACTAAATAGTAATACTATACCATACGACCAATTTTCATGAAGGTGAATCAGAACGAGGAGACACAAATGTATTAAATGTATTTCAATAAGTCCACCACATTTTTATAAATGAATCATTTCTTTCATTATTATTTAAAACGAGAAATATTCATCATGCATTCATCGACTGATACATCATACATTCACATTAATATACAGTACTAATGATCACAAACAATAATACCAAAAATAATAATGGTTACAGAAAATGAATGTCCTAAGGGATTGAAATAATAAATGTAAGTCATATGGTTGTTATTATTTGCACTATCATTTTGGAAAATGCAAATGAACTGGATTTATTTTTTGAATCCCTTACGATCCGAATTCATTTCATCAATGTACTGTACTACTAATGGCATATCGCTCTGCATGAATTTGATTTCACTCTCATTTCCTACCCCATTTCTACTGAGAGGTAACAGTCATGTTCCAGTACATCTACCACATCACCCATCCAAATGTAAAAGAACGGTAACCCCTCTTTCGTAGGGGAAAGAAGCAACATAAACCAGCAGGGGTGGAGGAACGCGTCGCGTCGCCGCTTCCGCGCGGTCAGCGTGACGCAGCGCCACCGCCGCCGCCGCCGCCGAGCCACGACGCCGCGACTAAGAACGTGCCCACGCGGCCGGAGTCTGCTAGACGCGCGCAACGGGAGTTGGAGCAGGCACCGGCGCCGGCGCCGCCTCTGCCGCGGAACGCCGCCGCGACCGGACACTGCCCTTTTCATTTGCTTTCATAAATTAACAATTTCATTATCAGTTTGTTTATTAATTTATTTCATTATCCATTTGTGTAGTAATTAATTTGATGGTCCATTTAATCCTTAAATGATTTGATTAATCATTAATTTATGTGGAATTAATATATTTTTTTGGAAATTTGAGTTGTTAGGATACTAAATCGTGTGAAAATATGTTTCATATGTCGGGGTGTTCTACCTAAAAGTTTGCATATTGAGAGGACAGCTTGTACAAAATTAAAAGTTGAATTTTAGTGTTGTACGAAAGAGTATAATGCTTGAATTCCGGGATCATTGTGCAATTGGGAGTTGTACACAAATCAGGAACAAATCTTAATTTTTCTAAGTGGTACTTTTTTTTTTGCAGCAATTGAAGAATGTTGACTTTGATTACAAAAGCAGTAGGCCAAATAGAAGAATAAGGGGGAGTTGAGCGAATAATGGTTTTGTGTAATAGTACTGAATGTGTTAATATTAGTGTAGAATTTCGCTTAAGGCAATAGTAAAAAAGAATGTGTTATCCTTTTCGATTTAATTCATTTATTTATTTTTAATTTTTATTTATTCATATTTATTATGTACATGTATCTACTTATTATTAATTGGGGCAAGGGTCCCTCTCCGCTAGGCCACAATAGAATCGGACACAAATTGCACCGCGACAGAAAAACAATACAAAGTGACAGAAACAGAAACGCTCTCGAGGTCGGCTCCCGTTAAATACACGTTGCCGGCGAGTCTTGGTGATGAACATGGGGAGCGAGGTACGACAGTAATGAGTCAAATAGGAGGGGGGTTATGATGATGATGATGATGATGATGATAAAAACATCAAAAGAGAGAGTGACGCTAGCAAAAGTGGTGTTCCCAACAATGATATTGTTAATTGCATTCACAATTGTCAATCAGTGAAAGAAATGTATATAATTCGTCAATGAAGATGGTTATGGGAATGTTCATTCACAGATTTATCCAGATATAATTACATTGCGTCGTGAGAAAACTCGCCATCAAACTATTTACTGGCTAGTTTCAGAGGAAAAAATTATGTATGACCAAGTGTCAACCGTTCCTTATTTGGAAAAAAATTTGTACTTGCAAACTGCCTTCAAATGATATTTTGTAATGATAAACATAAAACAACACGAACAATCAACATAGGAAGTCCTGTACACAATGCCCACGGTTCCACTGAGACAAATCAAGAAGATAAAATAGCGCCGTAGTGACAAAGTTAATGTGTCTGTTTTCAGAACAGAATTCAACGCAGATTACCAAGATATAATGTACATTTGACCTCCTTCAAATTCTCTTGTGAGCATGCGGACGAGTCTCCCCCTCGCAACGCATCCACCGCTTACCGCGTGGGCGGGGGGGGGGAAGAGGAGGATCAGCCGCGAGATGGGATCGTGGGCAGCCATGTGAGCTCCCGCCGCGCCTCAATGGGAATCCGATGGCGGGCGGAGGGGCGCTCAGCGAATGAAGAGGAGCAGGTGGAGCGGCGTGAGAAGGGAGCTTTTAGAGACGAGGGACGCCGGTAGGGACGCCGGTAGGGACGCCGGTAGGGACGCCGGTAGGGACGCCGGTAGGGACGCCGGTAGGGACGCCGGTAGGGACGGCGTAGGGACGCCGGTAGGGAACGCCGGTAGGGACGCCGGTAGGGACGCCGGTAGGGACGCCGGTAGGGACGCCGGTAGGGACGCCGGTAGGGACGCGGTAGGGACGCCGGTAGGGACGCCGGGTAGGTGACGCCGGTAGGGACGCCGGTAGGGACGCCGGTTAGGGACGCCCGGTAGGGACGCCGGTAAGGGACGCCGGTAGGGACGCCGGTGGTAGAAGCGGAGCGCGGTAGAGACGCCGCGGTAAGGGACGCCGGTAGGGACGCCGGTAGGGACGCCGGTAGGGACGCCGGTAGGGACGCCGGTAGGGACGCCGTAGGGAACGCCGGTAGGGACGCCGGTAGGGACGCCGCTAGGGACGCCGGTAAGGGACGCCGGTAGGGACGCCGGTAGGGACGCCGGTAGGGACGCCGGTAGGGACGGCCGGTAGGGACGCCGGTAGGGACGCCGGGTAGGGACGCGGTAGGGACGCCGGTAGGGACGCCGGTAGGGACGCCGGTAGGCGACGGCCGGTAGGGACGCCCGGTAGGGCACGGCCGGTAGGGACGCGGATAGGGGACCAGGGTAGGGACGCCGGGTAGGGAGCGCCGGTAGGGACGCGGTCGGCGCCGGTAGGTGACGCCGGTAGGGACGCCGGTAGGGAACGCCGGTAGGGACGCCGTAGGGACGCCGGTATGCGCCGGTAGGGACGCGGTAGGGACGGGGACCGGGGACTAGGGACGCCGGTAGGGAGCGCCCGGTAAGGGACGAGCCGGTAGGGAGGCCGGTAGGGACGCCGGTAGGGACGCCGGTAGGGACGCCGGTAGGGACGCCGGTAGGGAGCACCGAATACTCCGGGGACGGCGGGAAATGCGGGGGCGGCACGGCTTCGGGAACGGGCGGGGACAGCGGAGTCGGCGGGGTGGAGCGGGAGCAAAAGAGTTTCAGGAAAGGATAAGATGATGTGGGAGGATGAGGTCCGCAGGATAGGTTTTTGAAGCAACTGAAACGGACCGCGTGCGTAGCAACAGAGGCAGCGTATAAGACGGACGGCGCACAGGATAAATATGGCTGGGGTGACAAAGGGCGGTGGGTACGTGGGAGGAGGAGTATATGGTGGAGACGGGCGCGGCAGGTGTGGTTCTGGCCATAGAGACGCGGGGCGGCAACGATCTCTGAGCGGCGCCGGAGGGAGGGGGAGGGGGAAGGGCGGAGGAGCGGGAGGGGAGGCAGCGTTTCGAAGGGCGGGCCCTTTCAGCCCTTTGCCGCGCGCCGCCTTTATCCGTATGACGTCACAGAGCAGCACTGCGGAAGCACTCCTTTCCGGTGGCACTGGGGCGGGACGTGCAGATCGCCGGCGTGGAGGGAAGATCACACTCCGCGCTTAATCCTGCTGCACAGGAAGTAATAGCACATCTCTGCTCTCCACAAGTCTCCGACAAACCAGAGAAAACCAATATTCATTGGAGTGCAGGCGCATTCTTCGAACAGCCGTTCCAAAGGTTTCGTCGGGCGAGGAGGATGGAGAGTACAGTCTCTGCATGTTCCAAAGGATATTACGGATAGCACGCTTTTGCAAACAATATTAATTAATTAATTATTACCTTCTAACCGAAATTTTATTTTTATTTGTAGAACAACAGAAATACAATTTTTTTTACTTTATACTATAATTGGCAAATAGTTTTTTTATACTCAAAAATAATTTCCCTATTCAATAATATCCCCATATCCAAGAAAAACTATCAAATCCAATATTTACTTTCCAAAAATGTCTTAAAAATAATGTTTTTCGCGGATTAAGACACACATAAATGTAATTTTATCATTTGCAGATAACTCAAGAATTTTCTTCGAAATTAAAATTCTCTCATTAAATATTTTCAAGAATTCATCAGGTTTCATACTCCCAGTTTCCTTAAAACTTAAACACTTTATTGTTTTTCGCCATCGTAAACAATATTTTCAACGTTTATTTCTTCTATTTTATCGTTCAATCATAATCATACGCATTCCATTGTAACACAGACAAGTTAATACCTGCGCAAAATCAATAACCTGTGCAAAATGAAAAAATGTCTCCGAGTTGCTTCTTGAAAACATATTTACAAACTTCCCACCCTAAAGGATTTCCGTAAGAAGCATTTCTTCGTGCATTCTCACATTAAGAGCAGGGCCATCCACCTGCAACGTCCCTCGTCACATCTCATGCCAAAACGAAGCGCCCGAGAGTGACCAAAAACTCATAGCCTCGCGTGTGAAATATTCTGAAAGAATGTCTACCTTAACAACGCGCACTTAGATACGTGTGACGCAATAAGAACCCCGAAGACGACGGAAACTGACCATTAACCTCGTTTTTAAGTACACAAACGCCACTTTTCGGTCACGAAAACACACACACAAAGGAACGTCCCTGCGAGAACTCCCACGCCAACGTCAGGAAATCCGCCCCGATCGAGAAGATATTGTCACCGCTGCAGACCAAGACTGCGGCCGCGTCAATAAGATCTTCTCAGGATCCTGCTTAATACCCAGAGCCACGCAACTACCACTGTTCTTTGGCGTAATTTCCGGCAGCGTCAAGGCCAAACCCGTGGAAAGCGAGTTCTTTTTAATGCAGCGGCACAAAAGAGGTCAGGAAAATTGTGTCTCCTGGCACATATATTAGAGACCTCTGGGAGTTACTGCTCAAGTACAGACTCCTATGGCCGGAGTTAATAACTTGCTTGTGGAGAACACATTACTAATTATTGCTCGTGCTTTACACGAGAGCTAATCAAGCATTATTTCTTCTATTTAACGAGCTAAATGGAGTGCTTCATGGTAGTAGTTGTGCTAGGTAATCCACTGTAAAACATTGCAGGTTTAAGCAAATAAAAAGGCAATCGTACAAAGTTTTAACGAAGATTAATGCAGAAAAATACTGCCCAACAAAAGCGGTAGTCTACTAATATCAATAATCATATCACAAATAATTCATTATGTTATTTTCGTAGAAAACTTAATCGAACCTCTATGCACACCATACATTTTATGCCATCTAGGGGCTCTACATCACGATTTGTAAAGTGAATTAAAACTTGACAGTTTCATATATTTCATATATAATTCGCGTATTCCAGACAAAATTAATATCTCCAAGGATGACAATTGCCTGATCTAAAATCAAACCTCCCCCCGCCCTCGGGGTGTAGGTGTGGAGGCAACTTTGAAATGTTAAATGGGAACCTACTTTTTATTGCAGATTTTGATTCTACACTAAAAACGTCATACGTTTTGTGTAAAACTTTTTTTTGATTTGTGATGGCGCTGTAATTTCAAAAATCAGTCTTCATTCGATTATAGAACCGAGTAATATGAATTTATGAAAATGACGGAGGACTTTATAAATACGATGATTACAGGCAAAAAACCGTTTGAACTTTTAAACACATCTAATCGAAGGAGACCAGTAGAACTTAAAGGCTATTAATAAATGACGAGATAGTCTACTTTAGAAGCAGCAACGATTACAATGAATGCAAATGGATGTGGGGAAAAGAATGACCAACTCCAACTCTTAATCTCTCATATTAGTGCATCATTCCTGTCGTTTTGTCTAGGAAGACATTTTTCCTTCATTCATGCGTTTCCATGAAGCAAACATTTAAATAGATACACAGCTGACCTCATACTTTTGTTTCCTCCTAACCTTCCTCGTTCTTATCTTTCATCTCTCCGAACAAAGAAATGTCAAATACAAATGTCTCGCCCATTTCATGTCAATGATAGCCAGTGTTGTTACTTGTAGGATATTCTTAAAAGAAAATAACTCTCCCTTTTGACCTCTAAAACGACTCCCACTTCACGAAACCTACATTCTAGAAACTGAACATTTCGAAAGAGGAGCGCTGACTTGCTCGGCAGAAGGTAGCATTTAATTGGGACCATCCGTCTTCGCAAATGGAACAGCTCCTGTTAAAATCGGAACCAATTCAGCGGGCGGACGGAGACGTAAGAACATTGCGAGATAATTTATCGCAGGTGGGCTGGAGACGTCACCGCCACCTCCCCCACCATCTCCTTCGTCATCGTCGTCACCTCTACCGCTATCGCCTCCACCTCCACAGCCATCGCTGCCTCTTCCATCGCCGTAAACAGCGCCACTGGCGCTACGCACGTTCGGGGCGCGGCACGGCGCGTGCAGCGAGTGCGAGGAGGGGTGGGCGCCGCCGCTTTCTCAGAGGAAATCGGGAGCGGCCCCGGCCGCTCGGGCGACGCGTCGCGACGCGGAATGGAACCGCAGAGGCTGGGCGGCGGGCGGCGGTCAGGCAGGGAACCGGAAAACGGCGGCGGGATGGGGCGTGGGCGCGGGGAGAAGGTGCCCACCTGCCGCGACGGAATGGACACAGGTCATGGGGGCCCAAAACGCTCTCATGGCAAGAAATCAACGTATGATTGGGTGAAGCGCTTCCAACTAAAGAAAATGTCATTGCACAAACCTCGTTTTGTTTCAATTCGACAACCAGGTATCAAAAAATCGAGATAGAAAAAAAGAAAATTTTCTATGCTACGAAAATATTTAATAATTACCATTTGTTGCTTCGATCTCTCAAAAATACTTTCCACAAATTATAGGGCAAGTGAGCAGGTAATACAGATTGACAGAAGAGTTTAGTGAAGTCAGAAAAAATCCAAAAGAGTGACGTAGAGGGAGAGAGCAAACGTGTCCATCCCCCCAGATCTAGAAATGTTTAAGAACCTTTTAAATATTTAAAGGATATATAAAAATTATGTTATTCCCTAAGCATCCTGCCTCCCATGCCTAAATGTACGAATTTGAGAAATTCGTGACTGACCAAAACAGAACACCGTCGCCACATCAGCCACCGACAGTGACCAGAAGATGTAGACCGTCAAAAAATCTAAGCAAGCATCAGGGCATGAGCCCCGGCGTGAGTATCCTTGCAGGTAAGACGGACTGGCGGGCGGGCAGCCAGGCAGGCAGCATCATCACTGCCGCTCTACACGCCGCTCACGCTCGTTACCAGGAGAGCCCTAACTAGCCTCACCAGCTGCTGCCGCTCCGCTCCGCTCCGCACCGCACCACAACCACCACCACCACGAACCGCCTCTGCGCCGCGCCGCGCCCCTCGCACGTCACGCGAAGACCACCGACGGGTCGCGGGCAGAGTTGCGAATCTATCTGGCGCCGATCGCTGCCCTCACCGCAGGCACGAGATGTTCCGTAATGATTCAATACGTTGGATTGATCAAAATAATTATAGAGTGATGCGCTTAAAAAGCAAGAAGATAGGACTTTCGTTCAGCCTTCCAATGACTATTCAATCAAATAATGTGACGCACTCTGTATTTCCATTGTTAATAGATTTTCGGCATTTACAGAGTCGACAACGTTGACCGTATTAAACTGAGAAAATTCATATCTACACAACTGACACCCCCTCATTGCAATAACAATGAGATAGTGCTTCCTATTTCTACACTTCAGCTTTCATAAAGCTTCTACATGCAGTAAGATTCAATAAAGAGTTAAGAAATTGTCAGAAACTAAAATTAACACAGAAATTTAAAAAAGCAGTCGACTTGCGTATATTGGGTGCCTTTTTTCTTTCTGTGCAAATATATTCATTTCTTTCCTGCGTGCACAGCACCTATGTCCGGAGTTTTCTGACAAGGGCGGAGCCCCTACGGAGATACTTATGGGAGGAAAACCCGTTAGCCGCCGTAGGTCGGCCATGCGACTTACGTTTCAACGGGGAAAGATCACAGCCGCACTCGCGTTTAACATTCACTGAAGTTACAGGACTATTGACCATAGTAGTTGAACCATCTGGAAATAACTACCATTCCGTTCTGACGACTATTCGCGTTCCATTGTTGCAACTCACGCGGCAGTTGAGCCGAGGACAGGGGAAATATTGCCCGTCTTAGACGCAACGTCCCAAGTTCGCGAAAATCGCGCGAGGGCGCGTCCTCGCTGTCGGGGGAAGCGCAGAGCACCCAATAAAAAAGTCGGACGAGCCCGCGCCGCGCTTCGCCCGCCGAACAGGAAGAGGGGGCAACTGGGCGGGGGATGTCGCGGGCAGCGAGGGCCGCGCGGAGACGAATGGAAGAGCCCCTCCGAACTTTCTGCGCTTCAGCGAACTGCGCGCTGCATTTCATCTTTCCTTATTAGCGTTTCCTAAAATCCTCTCCGGAAAGGCACCAGTCGAAGAATAATGCAGTGAAGGGAGAGGAGCGCTTGGTCGGGCGGGCGGCAGGAGACGGAACCGGACCCAGAGGTCAGGGGTCTTCAACATTTCCATGCGGTCTGGAAAATTAAAGGCGATAACGCAGGGTGAATCAGCGTCCTCGGTGAGATGAAAGCATTGAGTCGTAATGCGGTTACATTCTATTTTTCATGGAAACTTATCTTTGAATGATTCTGAAATTACTGGACCAATCAGGATCATTTCATCATTTGATCGTTTTCACACAAAGGAAGATTGATTGTGATTTTTCTCTCGTGAGACATCAGCAATCGAATTAACCTATATCAACTTACTCATCCACGAATACCACAATTCATAGTGCACGGTTAATTAATTAATTCTATACTAATGTGCACGGAGGAGAAATGTGAATCTACCATGTTGTTTATTTCAGAAATATAAAGTTGGAAATTGCATAGCAGGAGCACTCAGATTTAATATTTAAAAATTAATTAACTAGCTATTGCAATGCCTTACACTCTCGAAAATATTTCAGGCAAATAGGATCACATCTGAATATAAATATGGAGTGTGAATTTGTTTATCAATGACCGATACGTAAGCAAAATTAAGACCCACTTTTTTAACTTACAATACTGTGTCAAAGAAAAATGGGAAATCTTTGATTTAAAATATCGTTAACCAATCATTTTCTGCGTAATAATTAATATAGTATCATTCTTTATAAAATCAAAAACTGAAAATTTTTATTCGGACGAAATGTCACACAATTCATGTGCACCCGCTTAATTGAATGCTGATCATTTTAGAAGATCTTTCATAATGAATAAACATCTACTTATAACTGGAGTAGATTCTATATCAATTGTAGCCCATTCGACAGGCATGTAGTAGCAAAGCGAACACAACTCTCATGTTAATTCACATCCTGCTAATTCTTCTCCCCGTAGGTGACCGTTTTCCTTTGCTTTCTTTTCAAACTTGAAATATATTCAATTTTTAGTTCTTTCCATTTCTACTCTTTCTACTCTTCCTTTCCACTCATCAACGCCTGCCCCTACTGCTAATGTCTCAACCATTACTTCGGCGACTGCCGGCCAACGCACTTTGCCAGCCCCTGACGGAAGCGAGTGCGGAGTGGAAGGTTCTTCGAAACGCCATCGTCGCGCGACCGCCCTTTCCGAGCGCCCTCTTGGAGGGCAGGGAGCGAGAGGGAGAAGCGAACGCGCGCGAGAGGCGAAGGGCCCTATCACAATCTCCCAGTGAGCCCTTCGATTGCGTGCAGATGCAGACTGCTTCCATATTGCGTGCAGACTACTTCCATATGACTTTCAAATCGAGAAGAAAGAACTATGATGTAGGGAGTGCGAATGTGAAAAAGCATGTAATACTATGATTTTCTGTGAATGCGAGCCTCGTTGGCCCGGGAGTTTGGTTTCATTGATCAATTGTGCTTCCGGGGCTTGCATAGATCCGTAAGTGGAGGGTACGTTTTAAGCGCTAGCGGAAGCTGCCATCTTCCCCAGCTGGGCGAGATCCAGCACCGATGTGTCGACCTGCGTGGGGGGGGGGGCTCCCCAATCATGTATCTCCCACCATCGGGGCACCGCCCCAACCGGGACAAGCTCTAAGGTCTCTAATAGTCTCCCGACATGTGTAGTAGTGTAGTACATGTAAGTGTAGGTGTGTGAATAGGGAAAGGTAGAACAAGAAAGAGGAAGGAAAGATCGCGCGTGGTCTATGGACCATTTGTTCGGGTACTGATCCGACATTTGCCCAGAATTGATCTGAGAAGCCACGGAAAACTACCGATCAGAGCAGCCGGTCGCTAGAATTCTCCTTCAGGCAGCGTCCGAACTTAACCTAGCTCTCTAGCTAGTGTCACAAATTCTGCTACAATCGGGATACAAACCCTAGAACCTCCCGGTCAGAGGCAATGAAGTGGCATCAACTGATGCCCTGAGCCACCTCAGCCGATGAGATTTTGGACTGGCGTGCAGGTAGTGGAATCGAAGGTTGAGGATTGGCGCAATTTCTGTGTTACGTATGGGCGTTTTCAAAGTCTCGTTTGTAGCGTTGAAATCACACATATTGTTAACACATTTCCTTCTCTCCTTTATAGTATTAGACAGAAAAGGCAGCATGACAATCAAAAAGTACATTATAGATTCCTGCATCCTACCAGTATTAACCTACGGCTCTCGAGTGTGGCCTCTAACTAAGGCACAGGAGTGCATCCTAATAGGATGCCAGATACATATTGAGAGGAAAATTCTTCATATTACAATAAGAGATAAAATTGGATGCGAGGAAATGAGAAAGAAAACCAAAATAAAAGACATTGGAGAAAGTGTCCACAAACTCAAATGGCGCAAGGGCCTGATATGTTGCCCGTCAAGATCCTACCAGCTGGTTACATTGGGCTACGCTTTGGTGCCCGAGATACGGTTGGCGCAAACAAGGTCGACAACAGAAGAGATGGTCTGATGTGTTCAAGAAAGAAGTGTGTGTAAAGTGGTCTCAAGTAGCAACATACAGGTAAGTTTGGAAGAAACAAATTCAATGTGCAAAAATCTGGTCTTTTAGTTAATACAGAACACTAAGTTAATATGTATTATAAACTGTTATTTAAGATGTATAATGTTCAATACTCTGCTATGTAAGCATACTTTGTTATGAAACTATAGGTGCACTAACTCACATCCCCGCCTCTGCGGGAGGCCTCAGCTCTGAAGAGATCTTATAGGCTTAAAATAAATAAAATAACGTAATCTGTATATTCATTCACATCTCTCCACGCTTCATCCCTTATTAACACCAGTGTTATCTCGTGGAAGACACTGCTCAGCCACTCACGAAAGGGAAGGGAACGAAGGCGTGATTCGCCTTCCACACCTACGCGCAGATAACAAATAAGGAATGAAAGGAATGGAAGAGAGTAATCACTAACAAACCATTACTCTTTCAAACTCTGTGGCAACCTCTGCTTTACTCTGCAATAAAGTACCAAAAAAACTAAAATGAAGATTCAGAAGGTATTATTTAAAAACTAACAACTACTTCACGACATAACAATTAGAATACATAACTAATTTAGAAAGCTCTTCGAAATGTAGTAGCTTACTTCTATTAATGGATATTTATAGAATTTCAGCAGTGTATGTTATCCGCAATGCCAGAGAGTTGATATAATTGAAGTTTTTAACATTTCCACGTTACGAAAAAACATCCTGTATCCCGAATCTCACAGATGTGTTTAGCCTGCTCCTATGTTAACAACTGGAAAATGTGTGTTCAGAAG
Source organism: Gryllus bimaculatus (assembly GCA_017312745.1). Lineage (NCBI taxonomy): Eukaryota > Metazoa > Arthropoda > Insecta > Orthoptera > Gryllidae > Gryllus > Gryllus bimaculatus. The sequence goes on along the minus strand of BOPP01000087.1, from coordinate 1,160,002 downwards.
CGCGAATCGTTTTACAGCACATGATACGAAATCAGATATTTTATGGAAATCGTCTTCTTTGTCTTCTCTGTCTTCGCCATTTATCTACATGATCCAAAAGTTCGAACCTTTTTTTGAGCAGTTTTATATATAAATGTGATGTATGTGATATAAAGGAGGGAAGTGTAAGTATGTTAACTCGGGAAAAGTCATATGAAACTATTAAATAAAAGGTTGAGTTCCTTTCTACGTATTCTGGAGGACTGTATGAATATGTATACTAAATATGTGCAATAAAGTTATGAATTAAAGTAAAGAATAAAATACAATATTATTTTAAAATATATTTATGTAAAATATCGGATGGGGTAAAATATTATTTACCCATAATTCCAATTTTTGAAATTTTTGAAACAAACTCAATAGATAGTATAAAATTACTTTAAAATGAATTAGAAATAGCTAGAATAACAAAATTCTTTTCATAATTGCATTGTCGATTTTTAAATTAAATTCCATTTAATAAAATAATTTGAAACGAAATCCGTCAAAGAGTTTTCGTTTTATTTCCATTGAAATAAATGAATAGTGAAACTTGCTACAAATGTGACTTTGGTATCTTTTCAAACGCATTAGTTCCATCTTTCCCATCGCAAGTCATTCCTTCCAGGCGTATGGATTTCCGAACGAGTGCGCCGAGCGAAGCAGAGGCGAGGAGAGAAAAGGGGTCGGGGGAAGGGGGAAGGGAAGACTGAAAGCCACTCTGAGAGCAACGCCGGGAGGAGAAAGATGGTTCCTGCGCCTCAGACGAATTCAAGTCATCATCGTCACTGACCTTACAGTGTTTTCGTGTATTGGCACAGTGACGTTCACCGCAATATTACAGTTGCATTAAATAATTAAATTCATTCAAAAGAATTGTCACTCTCACCTCGACTGGAACCCGGGTTCCCTGGATTACTCCCAGTTGGTCTACCAAAACGACCAATTCTTAACGAGCCTAAAGGGCTAATATGTTGCCCGTTGTATATTTTATATGTACTTAATGCAAAAGTATGTTCGTATTAAAGATACATAAAACATTTAAAGCAGAAAACACATTTTGTAAAATAACGCAAATACATTAAGAACAACCAAAGATTCGTTGACCAAAAGGGTCCTAGGTTTCTGTCTCCGATAGGGCAAGGGTTCCAACACTAGGAAAATAGTTGGTTCAAAATCTTGCTCTGACGGAATGAGAATTGAAGGAGCCAGCAGATCTGGTCGATCTTTTTCGGCCTTTCGTCTTGTCAATTCCATGCGGATGCGCGAACAGAACCCGAAACAGTGGACCGCGCCCCATCGGTCCTTGCTCCTCCAGTGCTCGTGTTGATCCTTTGAGCAGCCCCATCCCCGAACGAGCCCAGTACCCAACTCGGGTGGTCTCTTCTTCGAGAAAGGTTTCGACAGGTCAAAATACAACGAACAGCTGAGAGTTCTGCGAGTCACTTTGTGTGTACTGTAGAAGGATAGGAAATAAATACGAGTAAAATAAGTAAATATGTAATTTTTTGTTTTAATGCAAATTTTAAGTCGTTTTTTATTAAAAAAATATATACAGAATATGTTCTGAGTAAGAGATTTATGGAAGTGAAAAAGAAAGGATTGCTAATCAAAAGTGTTGGAGAGGGATGGATGTGATAGACTCACTGTAGGAAATTTACTCACAATCACTCATCACAATCAATTAATCGTCAATTAAAATATCGCTTTGGATAAAAAAAATATCTCGGCTGCGATAACTTACTGCCTCTACACAGCAGAGACCATGTCATTATTACCATCCAACAATGTCAGCATGACCGACGCTGGCTTTAGCTGGCGAGCAACGCCTCCTAAGGCGACACGCCCCCTTCAAATCAATATGTCCATCCCTAGCCCCCCGCAGCCCCCTCCTCGGTTCCCCCCTCACGCGTTCCAGCTTCTCCGCAAGCACCTTCCGCGCCACCCCTCTCCTTCTCTTAACCCTTCCCTTCCCCACGCCTTTTTTCTACGCTTCCCTTTGCTTTCCTCCCCCAACACAACTTTCCTTCACCTCACCTCCCCATCCCTTCCCCCTCCTCTTCTCTTCTATTCTCTTCTCGTCCCTCCTCTCCTCCCTCCCCTTCCACTACCCTCCGCTTTATTCACCCTGTTCACAATGTCCCTTGCAGCTCATTCGCCGCGCCAGGCACTCTTCTCGCTTTGCTTGAGTTGCTGGGGAGGTCAGAGGGAAAGGGGAAAACTGAAGAGCCTTTGCCGCTCGCTGCCATTGAGAGACTGGCGATGGCGCCGTGGTGTAATGTTCTTGGAGACAAATCGGCGAAAACATTCTCAGAATGACTGCTCACACATTTGTGTCGGAGCAGACTGTAGACAATTAATTTCTCGCCGAGCTGGGCGCTGCTTGTGTGAGCTAGTAATTTCCACCCTGTTTGGGCGCTCCATGGACCCATTGCCCCCTCTCTCTCCCACCCCTTAGCGGCGGGGAGGGGAGGGGGCGAGGGCTGCTTACCGCCGGAAGACTTTTGCGAGTGGACAGCGGCGAAGCGTATTCGGAACGGCTGTCATTGTGGGGTTGGACTGAGGCTCATCCATTGAGCAAAACCCCTACTCTGCCTGCCCCTCCCCCCCGCCACTGAGGTGAACTGGAAATTGCGACGCGACGTTTCGCGAGGTGTTTCTATAGAATTTCTCCAAGTCACACTATATTCTTTGTAAATGCTTCTACCCCTAAACTACCAGTGAGCCGATGCGGGAGTGAATAGCTCAGAGAGTTTTTAATGTCTATAGCAGTTTAAAGTTTAAATTGATTTGACATTTTTGTCATCTTAGATGTTGTTAATTATAATTTTGTAATGTGTAGAAAAACATTTTTTTGCAACTCAGCCAATGAAATGTCTTTTGTAAATAATGTAAATCAACACGTCTTCGTTCTCACAGCTGGTGTGTCGTTACAATATCAAGAGAGTCACGTTTTTATCAACAATTTCAGTTTCAATAAGTAAAACATGCAAATATTCATTATTTCACATGTTCGTATTCTACTTATTACTTCCGCTTAACCTACGGATGAGTAAACCTAACATTCTGATGAGCACAAACATTAATTCACAAAATAATTATGTATCCGAAACTCGCTTCATCTCTTTTTCCATCCCTCATTTCCATTTATTTGGCTGCATTTCATAGCAGGGTCGCACAGGTCGCTCCTGGTCACGACGCAGTAAGCGGACAACGGCATTGCCGCTCAGAATTTCTCACGCTGCATTCAATGCCGTTCTTTACTGTCACCGTTTCGAAAGCTGGAAGGAAATTCCACGCGCGCATACAATGCATGTCGTAAGTGATACCCCTTCTGCATTACACCTAAAAAATGGAATAGAATTTTTGCAAAATGCACTTTTTCTGGGGGTATTACAAACAAATGTCATTAATGGTCTTTAGGTGAAATTGGACAGAATGGTGAAAACAATTAATTAAACCCCTCTCAAAACTAATGAACAGTGAATTGATCTAATTGAAAACTGTTTTTTAAAGAGTATTATAAAAGAAAAAAATGAAACAAGAGCAATTCACGACAGACGGACTACTCACGACAGACGGACGTTTTGCAAAGTACCACTTTTTCGGTATCAGAGGACCCCAAAACGTGTATTTCCGTTGAAATCTCCAAATATATTTTCCGCAGCATTACATTACTTTCCCTATACTAAGTATATTAGTCCGTGCATACGCATGTATACGAAAAGACGTTTATATCACATTGTAAAGGATCTTCAGTCCTCGCTGAATGGAATGTTACAAATAATGCAGAATGAAATTAGCGCCGTATGTTATAAACTCGAAGGCTAGTGGCAAGCACAGGAACTACGAAGCTGTCCCACGCAGGGACCTCTGCCCTACTCACGCTGAAAACCGCGATCCCAACGACGACGAGGCGCGCGCCGTGGCCTGGCGCCTCGGCCGGGTTCCCTCGCGCGAATTGGCGGCGCAGAGGCGTCGCGACGTCGCGTACTTCCCTCATTCATGAGACGTCCGCAGGGCGTCGCGCGGGGGCGCGGGTGGCTACAGACGCCAGAAACGGAGGTTCGCAGCTGGATGTTCCACCGCCACTTAATGTCTTAGCCCCGCCAGACACCGTTCACGAGTAGAGGAGAAAAGGTAAAAATATTTTAAGCATAATGGGGGTTTTCAATTTATTAATAGCGGCTTGGTGTAGATTGTTGGCTCCCAACTCGCACAATACCGCAGAGTTAGCATTCAGGACAATGACAAAAGGATCTTCAATAGTGGAATCGGCGACGCAGAGGAATACGCTAGTTTCAGGATCTAAGGAAATCTAAGAGAATCGGTCAAGAGCGCCTATATACACAGAATGAGACAGCTGGAACTGCAACCGCCGCCGTCAGCGTTTCGCACATCTCGGCCGCATCGTGGCGCTGTCTGGGCGCCCCGAAAAGTCACCCCATCCTTCGGATGCGCCGCCTTCCCCACCCGCTCACTCCACGACTCGCCTGCCCGCTCGCGTGACCTGCTCAGGTGGCTCAGGGCATCACCACGCTGCCTCTCACCGGGAGGTCCTAGTGTTTGAGTCCCGACGACGCGGCGCCAGCTGCGTAGCTAGGTCGAGGTCTGCAGGAGAATTCCAGCGGCCGGCTGCTTCTATAGGTAGAATTCCGTACGTTTCTCCGATCAATACCAGGCGAATGCCGGAGCAGTACTCTAACAAACAGGCCACGAACCACGCGCAATCTTTCCTTCCTTTTTCTTGTCCTAGCTTCACCTCTTACATATACTCACATACACACCTAACATGCAGTACACCACCATACATTTCGGGAGACCACACCGAAGCTCAGAGATTGTCTCGGCCTGGCCGCTTCCGCGCTAGAAGGAGATACCTGGTTGAGGAAACACCACTAACAGACGCCACTAGCTTGCGCCAGATATCACCATCCAGTGGGGGAGGTTCACCGCCACCGTCCGGGGAATAACATGCAGTACATTACGCGCCCTTAAATACACAATTGCAATCAAATCAACGGGATCGTGGGGGACTCATCATCCACACACGTGGTTGATTCCCATCCTGATTTACCCCATCTCCGCTCTCGTTGCACACGTTTTGTGCTCACCTCAATATCAGATTTCTTCTGGAGCACCTGCTAATTCTCCGCCTTGCCTACTCGCCCTTTCCACATATTTTGTATTTGTCCTCTTGAATCCAGATTGCCCGTCTGCATGTCCGGGTGCCAGTTTCTTCTCCCCAAGCCTCCTCGGCTCCTTTTCCTCCCCTCTGCCCATGGCTCCTTTTGCACTATCCGCAGTTTAACGGCAAAAAATATCTTCACTTTTAATAACCTCGCAAATGGTGCAATAGGGAGAGAAAGAGAGAGGGAGAAAGATTCAGAGAGAAAAAGAGAGCGAGAAAGCGAGAGACACAAAGTGTCAGAGACAACAGAAGAGCCAAGGTATAGTAAGCAGTTCTTTCTCACAAAGAAAAGAATATACAGGATCACGAGTTTCACCTTCCTTAGACTCTCATCCGCAAAATATACTTTCTTCGAAAAGTTAACCGCACATACAGCAAAAATTAAAGACAAACTCAATCGAGAATTCAGAATTGTACGTTCTGATAAAACTCTTCCGCAGGTAGTAAGAAATAATAGACAAAAACACCAGAAAGTATCAACCACATTTAAAATTTAAATCGATCTTCTATAATATCAATAAAAATAACGCATACCTCTTCACTCTGAATGCAAAGTAAAACAGGAATATCAATTTTATAAATAGAACTTTGACCGGAAGTGAGAGCGAGTCAACAAAGAACTGTTGTTGAGCCATAAATCACTCAATCAATTACGACAGGAGGAATTGGACATAACATGACGGCGTCAGGGAACAATTTGTCCCCACTTGATACGCATTAAACCTATCCGATGCATGTGTAGCCACACCTTGTGATCGCTGCATCCTGAGCATCAGTTATCATTCAAAATTATTTTCCAATTAGATATTGATAAAAGCAATGTAGATCCCGATGAACAGAAAACAATGGGTACTCACATTGAAATGAAATGTGTTAAATCTTAGATATATTACACATTGATTACATTTTGCCTATTTACCATTATTACTTTTTCGTGTACGTGTCATTATTCGTACGAATACGTATTACTCCGTACATACACACGTACGTATAAGAGAAAGTAAAAATAAGAGATCATGTACTCGTGGGTACAACGAACAGGATAAATGATATGGGGATAATTTATCTTAAATAGAGAACTGGGAATAAAGTATATAATTTCATAAAAACAACATACCTATTATTTAAATCCTACTTGTCAGAATTCAGTGTACCATTAATAGACCTAACCTAAATCCATTTCTCAAATAAATATAAGCCCCACTAAGCACCAACGAAAAACTCTCTCGGGATATTGTTACTATACCAAACCAGCGTGCCTACGTAGTTGGCAACAAGAGTAACTGTAAGTGCTTCGAACGCGTGGGAAGGAACACGCAAGTGAAAGTGAACGCAAACCTGCGTGGGAAGCAGAAGGTGCGCACGCACAGAGAATTGGGCCCCGCGATACGTGGAACGAACGTCCAGGTAACCGTTAGCTGAATGCTGCGAACGCAGTGGTTGCTGCGATTTGGTCCGCGGGAGTGTTATACGTAGTTTTGGGAAATATAATACTGCTTTAATGGTGTAATTAGTCTAGAAGTTTAAACTGATTGAAAATCCCAAAGCAAATATCTTCCTCTGTAATAGTTATTAAATGACAGATTCGTATTCCCTCAATTCCTGAAAACAAAAATTATTTCGAATAAGGAAATTTACAGATCATCACGTAGAAAACTGGCAACGATTATGCAACTTACGAAATGACATACGCATCATGACCGTTTCTGAACAAAACGGTTTATTCTCTGAACTCTCAGACTTCATCTGTCGTTCACCGAAACACTTTTGATGAACGATACAGTACGACAGGTACCATTGTTTTCTGCGTTCCATTAATATTCAATGAATCAAAAGTGATTATCATAAAGAGGATACATCGAAATTCAATCGAAGCTGAGACAAGAACCAACATTCTATGGCGAAGACTATACAGATTCCAGATTCATAACTATCAAATAAATTGCATGGTCGAAAAGCATATGACCAACACAAACTCAGTGCCAAAGGTACTTCGTATTATGCGAAGTATTTTTTAAATAACAATTATTAAGTAAACACCTTGTCATGAAAGCTATCAGATCAGTCACATATACTTAATGATTCTTAAAACCATTCTTCTCTTAGAATAAAGGAAAACTTGTGTAATCAATGTGTACTATTGGAATCAATACGAACCACATCTGACAGTTTAAAACAATTATTATACCCACAGAAAAAAGATATCTCAGATATGATATACGTAGACGTACAGAATTATTTATATTGCCTAGATTGCTGGATGTAACTTAAGAATTATGTCAGGCTTTATTCCATTACAATCAGTTCAGAAATCAAACATAAACGAGAACAATCAAAACATCTATGCGCTTACGCGTTCAGAAGGCTGGTTGAACCAGGACGTAAGAGCGAGAGCCGGCGAGAGGTCGGGCGCGGGCGGCACCTTCAACCGAGGGGGGGGGACGCGGAGTGGGGAGGGGC
>BOPP01000087.1:1120702-1145914 GCA_017312745.1 Gryllus bimaculatus | reverse complement strand
AAGAAGGAGAGGATAAGAGAGGAGAGAGAAAGAGAGGAGAGAGGAAGAGAGAAAGAGAGAGAGAGAGAGAGAGAGAGAGAGAAGAAAGAGAGAGAAAGAGAGAGAAGAGAGAAAAGAGAGAGGAGAGAAAGAGAGAGAATGAAAGAGAGAGAGAGAGAGAAGAGAGAGAGAGAAGAAAGAGAGAGAGAGAAAAAGAGAGAGAAAGAGAGAGATAGAGAGAGAGAAGAGAGAAAGAGAGGAGAGAGAAAGAGAGAGAAGAGAGAGAGAAGAGAGAAGAAAGAGAGAGAAGAAAGAAGAGAAGAGAGAGAAGAGAAAAGAAGAGAGAAAGAGAGAGAAAGAGAGAAGAGAAGAAAAAAGAGAGAGAAAAGAGAAAGAGAGAAGAAGAGAGGAAGAGAGAAAAGAGAAGAGAAGAGAAGAGAGAGAAGAAAGAGAAAAGAGAAAGAGAAAGAGAGAGAGAGATTTTTCCAGATTCTTCCGTAAAACGCAAGTGTAACACATTGCTTTAGCGAAGCATTACTGGGTCCACTAGTATTCTTATAACATTGTGGCGATATTTTTTTCGGTACGGTAAGAGCTATTACAAAACTCATTCCAACTTTCAACAAATAACAATGAAAAATAGTTTAATCTTTCATTAAAAAATTATTGTTGAAATTGTACTACAATATTAAATATTAAATGAAACATAATACATATTCAAATGTATAGAATGTAACTAGTAATAATATCGAACGATCAAAACTGGCCTTTTCATGCAGCTTAACGGTTAGCCCTCTTACGGTATTTCCAATCCTTTATTGGAAATTGCTTCTCCAGGAATGCATCCGTTAATGAAGGTTTATGAGCTCGGTATTTGATGGGATATCCCTCAATTACGAACCTCGAGCCTTAAATCAATACTTCAACATATCAGTGAAACAATTTCGCGACTTGCGCAAAATTAATGAAATGAAAATATATTAAAAAATTTAATAAGTCAGAAAATTCTGTGAGTAAATTTCTTTCAATATTTTTATTTGCATTGTGCAAGCAAGTACATTGGTGAAGTGGTTTTAAATATCGCTTCCACAATTTAAGATGAAAAAATGTGTTCCTGGTCAGTTGATAGACAAGGAAACTTGCTATTGTTGTCTACGTTAATTTAATAAAAATTGATCAAACAAAAAAGTGTGAAGCAGTCAGCATCTCTGAACGTAGTTACACTAAATGAATTTCATGGACTTTTATCACGCGTAAAGGGGAAAAAATGTTTTTTGAAAGATAAACGTACTGCATATTGAACATAATGACATCACCTTTCAATAACGATTTTTAGAAAACACAGATCGTATCATCGAGATGTATAGAGATACAATGTGATGCATTAATCACCTATTAACAACCGTTGCTAGTTAGTATCGATATAGAACACTGTTATAAATCTGGAAACTGACCTACAACCTCGCATACGCTAGTTAATCCAGTGAATTGACGTAGAAGCCAAATGCTCGGGCTGCGTGAAAGTTCCATCCCTGTGTGTTTTGTGTTTAACGCACGGCAAAGGCGCCCGCTACGCAGCCGCAGACGTCCCGCTTTGCCGTCCCGTTTGCGGCGGCTCGTGTTCTCAGGTCGCTAGCCGGTGACGCACGAGGGGACAGAGGGGACAGAGGCATCAGCGACGGTAGCGTATTGAATTGAATTGAATTGAATTGAATAGATTGATGCCTTACTTAAGGTGCCGAGACTCGGGTCATCAGGCCCGCTCTTCCGTCTAACCACGCAAATTTCGCTACAATCCTTTCACCCACTAGCGGTAATCTATAACTTGGGCGACGAAACAGGCGACATGAATTTAGCACAGAGGCTTCATTTACGCTTCACAATATTTTACACGCAGTAACTCTAGGAACTCTAATCACATGGGCCAGCCGGCTTTACTTCCCATCCGAAGGAAGGCGTACGTAAATCCGCGACTTCGATCGGGTTTGAACCAGCGAACTTGGGTATAACAGTCCGATCGCTAATCATCGCCGCCGTACGTACCCGCCTAAAAAGTGTGTACAAAGGATGAGCCCGACAAATGTAATACATTCAAAAATTAAGTTTTATTATAAGCATGCTAAACACAAGTAACGTTTTTTTACAAGAAAAAAAGCCGCCATAGGCGCCAGGCTCAGCTAGTACATATATATCAGAAGAAATTCAGGGGCCGGCGAGTTTCGTTTGTAAGATTGCCCGCCAGGTTGTAGCCTTGGCGCTAGTGAATTTCCGCCAAGTAAAACGGCATGGGGGCAAACTTGCTCGTATCTCGGCCAAACGTGAGTCCCTTACGGGGCGGAGCTCTTCGTCCTCCGGTCTCCTCCGCCCTTTCGCCCTTTCGCCCCGTGGTCCACGTGCCGCGCCGCGCCGTCGTCGCGCCGCCTCTGCTCGACTCTGGACTTCATACGCGAAGCCCATCAAAGCCGTTCAAAGACCGTCAGCTCTGCTGCGGACCGACCCTCAGTTGCTCTCTCCCTCAGGCTTAACTACACGATTACAGTACCTAACCAGAGTCAGCAGAAGATTCTAACTAGGGATGCGACACGGATATCGATGTCTGTATAGAACCATCGATGTTTTGAAGCTGATGTTTTTTAACATCGATGTTGTGTGTTCGATGTTCTCACGTAGTTGGTATTTCTAAAATGAAAAGAAATACCATCATAGCAAAATTCTATAATAATTTTTAGATTTCCATAAATTGAATTTTCTTCAGTCCACAGTGACCAAGGGTGAAAAATAAATAAAATCCTATTTTCGTCATTAAAGAAGTCTGTATTATTTTGAAATATTCGAATCAGGCACAGTTTTGTCTATTTTCCTAATTATTTTTTACTTTGATTTATAAGATAAATCTAAATTAAAAATTACTAATGGAGACCACTTTCAAATTAAATCCCTTCCACCCCACATACACATGTGAACTTCAATAGTTTCTTATCCAGTTATGACAAATATCGATGTTTGATGAAATATGTTTTTGGGTCGCTGTTTTAATTTTGAGCATTGAAGTTTATAAACATCGATGTTTCGTTGCCGATGTCACAACCCTAATTCTAACCGTTGCAAGCCACGAATACTCCCTGGCAAAGAGTACGTTGCTTTAGTCATCTCTGCTAAATCAACATGCAGCACTGAGAAATTTCAGAAATTCCTCGTATGGTTCGTTCTAAAACCCTGTCGTGTCGTACAGTCCCATGTTGCTCATTTCGTTGTAATTAAATGAAAATAAATAAGTTATCTTCTCGTCGAGCTCCTCGCGCGCCTTCGCCCTATGCCTTCGCAGGGGATCGCGGGCGCCCTGAGCAATCGCCTCATTGATTGGCGATCCCAGGCGCTTAGCTGCTAAGCTCGTTAGTCTCCATTAGAAGAGATCTCCCGCTGGATGGCGAGATCCGGCGCCGAGCTACGTCAGCTTGCAGGGGCAGATTATCCCCACTCCCACCGGTGTGGCACCTCCTCAGCCGGGACAAGCTCTGACCTCCTGTCTGGTCTCCCGCCGTGTGTGGTAGCATAAGGCATGCGTGTGTGTGTGAGGGGTAAAGCAGAGGAAAGAAAGATCGCGCACGGTCCGTGACCCGTTTGTTACGGTACTGCCCCGACATTCGCCTGGGGTTGATCGGAAAAAGTACGGAGAACTGCCGATCAGAGCAACCGGACGCTAGAATTCTCCCCCAGACAGCGGCTGAATTCCACCCAGCTATCAAGCTAGTGTCGAGAATCCTGCCACCGTCAGGACTAGAACCTTGCAACCTCCCGGTCAGAGACACTGCAGTGACATCAGTTGATGCACTGAACCATCGCCACCGACGCTGCTCCGCGCATAATCCATTTCATACGCGAATCCGATCAAAAGCGATGACAGAGTTTTCCGGCCCGCGCGTTCATTAAGCATCCGCCACTCGGCGGAAGAGCGCGCGCGCGTCGCCCGTCGCCCGCCCGTTTCGCCCCGTGTGGCGCCCGCGTGCCAAGACGCCATGCGCCGTCGCCGCGAGCCTAGCATGAAGTCGTGCAGTACCACCTTACTAACACACCGCGCTCACAAAGTAGTAGAAGCAACAAGTGTTTAGATTAACAAGGGGATTTTTCAAGGAGATTCGCTCTCCCCTCTACAGTCTTGCATTAGTTTGATCCCACTTTCTAGACAGTTGTCGCACACTGACTTTGGTTACAAGCTCCAAGATGATGGAAGACGAGTATCATATTTGTTTTACACTGATTATTTTCAAGTGTTCGCTAAGAATGAAGCGATTCTCTCCCAAAGTCTGCTGTCTGTCCTCAATGATTTTACCAATGACATATGCGTGAAATTTGGCCTTGACGAATGTGCAAAAGTCAATTTAAAGACAAGCAAGTTGACAACGTCAGAGGGCACTGAAGTTGATTTGCACACTGTAATTCAAGATATAGAGACAAGTAAAACTTACAAATATCTGGGCTTTGAATATCTTGGCTCGAACGACACAATGAAAGAGAGAATTCGCAGTGAGTATTACTGAAGAGCGAGACTTGTGGTGCAGCCCGCTCTGAACTCCAGGAATAAAATATCTGCAATAGGTACTTTGGCGGAGACTGTAGTTTCGGACTAGCGGAATGGTCTGACCAAGAAATTCGAAGCATGGTTCGCAAAACAAGAAAACTGCTTACAATGCATCGTGTCGCCCACCCTCGAGCTGATGTACATAGACTGTGTCACGTAAGAAATGACGAGGCCTCAGGCAAATTGAAGTCTCCTGGCACAATGCAATAGTGGGGATAGGAAAGTATGTAGTCAACCATCAAAATGACTTAGACTGGTCATTAAATACGACCGGGAAATAAATTCATTAAATATGAATTGGAAACACAGGCATTGTAAGTAAAGCAAGAAACGCAGAATAACACAGGCTCTGAACTTCTGATGCTACTTAATATGAAATGCGAGACACGAAAAATGGTAAAGAAATCGTGGAAAGACAAACCACTCCATAGTTAATATTTAAAAAGAGTGGACAAAATGTAGATCAATCATTTATCTGGCTTAAAAGGGGTAGATTGAAACCAGAATCGGAAGCAGTTGTAAAAGCTGACCAATGTCAAGCGTTGAGACACGTCATTATGATAAGGCGGTTCTGAAAATTTCCCAAAATGATAAATGCCGCATTTGCCAAAAACCAGTATAAACCTCTGATCTTATCATCTCATCTTGTTCAATTCTAACAAAATCCGAAAACTTGAAAAGACGCGATAGGGTGTGTAGTTATCTCCACGGATAAATCACTACGCCTCAGAACTTCCAAACACATGTTCCAAGGGTACTCTACCTATAAATTCAAATTGGTCGCACGATAGTGGCAAACAAATCTAGTATTGTTATCCGGGATTTTGAAACAAAATCACGTGTGCAGATGTTTCTGAGTCGTGTGATTAAAACTTCGTAACCAAGGAGATAAAGAAACTTAAATACACGAGTTCGGAAATCGAGATCAGTCGAAATAGGGCGTAAAAGCACATGTTGTCCCGACAGTCGCTGGGATTTGTCCCGATCGGAGCCCTGGGATCTGTTTCGCAAAATTTGTGTAAGAACTTGACTCAACTCCTGTGTCATTTAAAAGACTGGGAAGTACAAGATAAAGTTTTATTTAGAACAGCCCACATTTTGCAGAAAGTTTTATAGAGACACATTTTGCAGAAAGTTTTGTAGAGCAGTCCATAGATCTGCTCCTTAGGAAGGCTGGTTGCAATCCGGAGTAGATTTTATAAACAACTGACTCATACCATCTTTATTCGTAAATTAGCGGAATAATAATAATAATAATAATAATAATAATAATAATAATAATAATAATAATAATAATAAAGTAACGTACCCGGGTGAGAGCTTTCGCATGTTTAACTCCACCCTTTTCTCTATTCTTCCATTTCCATATTAAGAGAGAAAGTTGTTAATGAATAGAATATTCTTCAACGAGCGTAGAATGATAGTTAATATTCACGAGTTTATGTTTACGGGTGAATAATAGCTATTTTACGCGAGTATAAGACTACTTTCGCTATGACATTCAAATTGCTGTTTTAAAAATACTAAATGAGAGCCTTAACCTCACAAAATGGCCACATAACACTCAATGTTCTCTGACCCCAACAATATTGCGACCATCGCAAACAGCAATCTCTGACCCTCGCAGTTTCGTGGTGCACCTGTCGTTTGCCCCGGCAGACAGCGCTGAGCTATTGCCCTCTGTATGCGACTGCGAGAACCATCTGCCGTGTGTAATAAACTAAGACGAATGTGATTAGTCGACAGCCGTGTAAAAATAATATTGTCGCACTGCTTGTGAAATATGTACTTAACTCGATTTCGCCAAACATTTACTTAATAACTTTTACCCCATGAGCCCAGAAATATCTTTTGTTTGAAATTCCCACCCCAGCATTTTTAATTTTCAATGACGTTACTTGCGCAGGAGAAGCTCATTCCCTCGTTCAACTTTATAATTTCATGTTTTAATGCCGTTTTCGTTAGAGGTACTCTCTCGTACAGTTCGCTTCTGAATAAGGAAGCAAATACAACTTGTCGAATCGTCTCGCTTGATCCAAGAAACTTTTGCAACCCATTAGCTTAATTGTCCATTACGTACACGAAGTCCACAAGCCAGTTCCCATGCTTTCTTCTGCAGTCTGCGAGAACGTTACGAAAAAGAGCCGTGGCCATTCACAATTCTTGCGTGGTGGCGCACGAAGGCAAGCGTACGAGCGCAAATCCATTCGCTGCCTCTAGCCCTCCAGTTCGAACGATGCGGGTCTGCCTCGATGCTTTTCTTAGCTGCCTCAGAGGAGGGTAGTACCTCGCCGCAATTTTATACTACTACACTCCTTGGAAAGTTTAGAATACCACACCCTTCAAAGTGAGGTTAACTACGTACCTTGGATTGTGGACAGATAACATACATTTATAAAACATGGCGTAACTTATTGTATGTATTATTGTTAAAGTTCATTAAGACTCAAAATTTACCACATCCATATCTGACCATACCCGGTTAAAAATTCCTGCGTAAAACATCGGTCTGGCCTCACAGCTGAGTCTCCCAAATCAAGTGCACGCCTTGACGTGCCTCCATAGCGATCTGCGAGTGTTCAATTGTTTTACGATACTCTAAGACACTGAGAAACCGTGTTTATTAGATTGTAAATCAAACAGATTATTAATTGTAATTTACGAAAATAACATGTTCCCTTTTATTTGCTTTCCGATGGAATGTGTTTACGCACTCAATGAAAAAATTAAAATATTAGGCGAAATTCGAAAGGACGTTGCGCTATAAGTCTTATACAAGGATTAGAATATGAATAGCAAGTATCCCTAGAAGCTTTTTAGGGCAAGAAGTTCCAAATCTTCACAACACTCTCTTCATAAAATATTAATTTTTGCAAACAAATAGGCACTGAAGTCATCGCTATAAACTCAAATCCTGCTCCAGCATCAAGGGCGGATCCAGCCGATCATTGGGGGGGGGGGGGCAAAGATTTTTTTTAAATAATAAACATATTTGTAATTATGTTGTATATTTTTGTAGTGTATTTATGATCCTATACAATAATTTTTAATAATTACAAAATTGTGACATAAATAAATATTTAATTTAAAAAAATTATGGCAAACAAAAAAGGCTACAAACTTTTTTCCTCTTTAGAATATAAATACCATTTGGTGGGTTAAATCCCCTCCCCCCTGGATCCGTCACTGCCCAGCATCCACTAAATATAATGCTTTCCTTCAAAGGAAGATAATTTTACACGTCGCTTAAATGCACTACATAAATAAATCTTTACGGAACGTTAATTTTCTTTCGAAAATAGTTCGAAAAATAAGGAAATTTCATCAATGCTGTTAATGAAACCTATTTCCGTGCGTATTTCATTATCATCTTGCAAATACGTCCGTCACTGAAATTGTCGCTTACTCGTTAAATTAATGTCAATGTACGAAAATCAGAAAGGAGTCTAATGCGTAGAGAAAATCCAAGAGACATTAATAACATGGTTCACTTAATGGATATAGTCTGACAAATAATCAACTCCAGAAAAATGTTTTTTCCTTCATTAAATTCCATATAAAAGATAAATATTCCGAAGCATTCAAAGACACATAGGCAAGACTGCTGAACAGAACGAAATTCACACATTCGAATGTTAATTACATGTAAACTAAATTAAATATATATATATATATATATATATATATATATATATATATAAAGTTCGATTTATGCATTGCAGTTGCAAACGGAGCATCATCAAATGTCTATTTTCTTTGGAAAAACAGTACACACCGTGTGGCCACTTCTTGCTCGGCGAAGCGCCGACTGCAGACAGCATTTGAGTACTGCTTTTCGAAAGGAGGCTTTTGTGGAGATCAAACCTATGTAACCTGCTATTCATTCAAGAATATGTTTTTCCAAAGTATGGACTCCTAACTGTTCGTTTCTAACACACAATTGATTAAAATAACATTAGTATGATAATTTGTCAACATTTAAAACAAAATTCGAACAATAAACGACCCTGTCATTGAATCCCTTCGTGATTGTAATCGTAATGTCATTACAAAAAGAAAATCTACCGAGATATACAACACCACAAAACAAACCGGCAAATGACAGGTCAACGAAATGCTGCTGCATTTCGACGCCTTCGTAAAAAATGATGATTATCTGAATAAGCTGGTGGATGTTTTCCTACCTGTTTCTGAAGAGATGCTCCTTCATCGACGCGCTCGAATCTCTCGAACTTAAAGCTATTGCTCCTGTATAATTCATTGTCGTGTTTTCTGCCACCACACAAACGCCTAGTAATAGCTCGTGGTTTAAATTCCATAATATGAGTGTCTAAGTGAGGGAAATTAAACACACGCAAACGCCGAGGCCTCCGCGAGGCTTCATCGCTGCCCCCCAGCTGATTCTCACTACCCCCGGCACTCTCCCGGTCAGCTGCTTCGGCACACACGTTCTTGAAGCTCAATAAATCGCACCACTGCAGATCACCGCTTCCCGGGCTCCTGTCACCGGGCGCAGAACTCATCACATTACTGCATTCTACTGATTCGCACTCAACGTTACCTTCGTTTTCCGTGTCAACCACTTTTTTGCCGCTATGCAATCCCACTCGCTTGAACATCCTCTCCATCATGCTCGAGATACTGACAGCCACTCACTTCCACTGGAGCTACCTGTTGGTGTATATGAAAACTACCACGCGAGACTCCGGCTACTGTCTCGTGCTTGAGGAATCATTTCGCTGCAGACTGAGAGAGTCAAAGTAGTACCTCCTACGAGCATTAACTCTATAATTTACGACGAAATTTGTATTTATATATTTCATTTTATAATTTTGAATTTTAAGTTTTTTATATTATCACAAACGTTGAATTTTACAGCCACCTGAGAAAATTATGAATGTAATACTCCCATTGCTTAAAATCACGTAAGTCGATTTTCAAAACATCGATACTCTCGCGATTTCATCGCAGTTGACCTCGTTACTGTCAGTATCAGCTGTTTGTTTGTTTGCTGTTTTGCTTAGGTTATGCACTTCCGTATCTGATGTGACCGATGGAATCTACTCGTGTGCGTTAGTCATCGTGTGCCGACGACGATCATTGCCTTGGTTTTCTTACTCGTTGAATTTGTGGGCCGAGAAATGCCATAGTATAAGTAATAGTAAAGAGTTCGAAACGTAGGTTAACGCATTTATTCAACTTTTATAATTTTTCATTTTATCAAGGTTTGTATTCTCGTTTTATATTAATTTAACAAGGAGAGTGTAATGCACATTAAATTAAAATGTTGGTGGTTCTTTTTTTTTTTTTTTTTTTTTTCAGATAAAAATGGATATTATTGGAGCGAAATGGATAGTTCTAGTCACACTTTTTCTTTTAACTTTCATATTTAGTATGTTACCTCTGAAATTGTTGAAAGCTTTTCATGAGACTGCAGATCCTGTGAAACGTTACAGGTTAGTAATTCCACAGCATGTGCAATCCAAAATAATAATGCCTAGAAATATCAAGTATTCCTGCTTTTTATGCTATCTTTATGAAAGAATACATATTTTTGTGATGTACTACTTATGTTTGTATCTTATGTGGTTTATCTTGTAAAACTGGTTTACTGATGTTCATTAATAAGACCTATATACTTGAATTCTTCTTTATTAAAGATATTAACAAATATATTCTCCTGATTAAAGGTTCTCTACACAAATGAGCACTGTTTAATGAGAAAATAGTAGATAGACAAAAGAAACTTGTTTATCATCTTACTTCTTTCTAAAATTTCATATTTTGTGTGAACCAAGTTGTTTTCACAGATACCTTTCTTCTCCATTGCATTTTTACAAAGAATTTACAATATGTATACCAGTGCACGTAACAAATAAATATTGACTGCTTTTCAACTCTCCTGCTTCCCTTTCCCCTCTATCTTTATCTTTTGTTCCAAAATCAAATGTATTTGTGATTTTAAACTCTTTTTGTACATAACCTTTGAATGACTGACCCCATACTTTATTTATAACATAAAACCAATTAAAAACTCCTGCACATACTTGTAGAACTTGACTTTGTTGAGTCACATTAATTAGATGGCCCTGCAAGAGGATCGTACACCAGTTTAAGGAGACTCCTAACAATATTGAAAAATGGACATTTAAATGTAATCAAAATTAATATTTAACTATAACTGCAATTTAAAATGTAATATCAAAGCATATTTACATACATTCATGAATAATTAGGTACCTAATAACTTGTGTAACTCTCACACCTCTCAAGTGCTGCATCTTTGAAATATATTTATCAAAAGTTTCAAAAGATTTGAAATAATTTGAAAAATATGATAACTTATTTGGGAGTATTTTATCTAGAATTTGAAATGAGTCAGAATACATTTGTTAAAAATTACAATATCATTTTTTAGTGAAGGCATAACAACAAAATGCATAACTTTATCATAGGAGTAAAATGATCTAATACAAGGTCTCCATACTTCCAACGGAGTTTTTGTAATTTTTACAATATATTGTCTTACAATTGTGTATCTAATTATCTTCATTTACAAGATCAGTGATAAATAAAATTTCATAAGAAGCATAAAATTGAATGTTAGAAAATATCAAAAGAAATAAACATATGTTTTGGTTCACAGGTGCACATTTTCTTTCTTTAAAGTAATATGTTATAAGATTTATTTACTCAAAAAAACAGTAAAAACTCTGTGACGTATGGGGAAGATGATTTGCGTATGTTTCCTACAGTTCCAAAATCCCTTCCTGCCGTTTTAACCATAAATAGTTGAAAGATGAGGAAACGTTTAAAATAAATTTAAAAAAAGTGAGAGATGAGCAATATTTGAAGAAAAACAGTTATTTTTGTGCCTGAGTTATAGAAAACTTATTTGCATCGGTAGATGAATTGCAAGTATACTTTTTCTGCATTGCTAACAAAATAGTAACTCCCCCTTACCTCTATTCCTACCATTACAAGAAAAAGGAGAGTTCAACAAAACGTGTGCCGTCAAGAAGCAAAACACTGTGCCATATCAGCATTTACTGAACGGATCAGGGAAACTGGACAAAAACTTGATGGGGGTCATTGACCTGGAAGCTGAAGTACATTATTTGTTACAAACATTTCTTTTTAAAAAATGTATACAATAAAATTTACACTAATTCAATTTATATCAGTTTTATTAAAATAACCATTATTTTCTTGTTGATAATCAGTATAGTCTCTAATTGCATAGAAAATTATGCAGCAGAAAATATTTTGCTTTTAACTTAAATTTGTGAACTGACGTCAATTGTTTAATGTCATCTGACAAAACGTAAAGTAACATACATGTATGTGGATTTCTGATAGTGTGCTTGATGAACGTGATTTTTACGTGTGTTGTAATTATAAATATCAGTATTGCATGAAAATATGTTCCCACCGTTAAGTAAGTCACTTTTGACAAATATTATAATCGTAAATATATAGGCAAAGCAGTGGTAAGATTCCAAGGTCAATGAAGAGAGGCGTGCAGAGATCACGCGGATGGCATTTGATCATTATCGATAATAAGATAAAAGGAAATTGTACAACTGACCTGAGGTGTGTAAATATAGTCAATATTACAGAATGAAAATAATATTTATTACTTAATGCTGAATATGTTTAGTTGTTGAAAATTGCGATTGTCAACTAGTTTAAGAAATTTTTCTTACCTGAACGTGCATGCACAGTAAGGAGTGCTGCCTAATGACTTTCGACAAAATAAAGGTCCTTTTATGACTGACCACCAAAAAGATTCAATGTTTATGCAAATATTAGCCAAAACCACTAATGGCATTATCTCAAATTAAGGCAAGTTAACTCCAAAACAAAGTTGGCATTGTGTCGGAACAACTCGTCGACGCCCAGGTTTTACGGCCTACCTAAAGTACACAAGCCTGACGTGCCGCTACGCCCCATCCTCAGCGCCATCAATTCGCCGACTCACGCCCTGGCGAGACTTGTCGTTGACCATCTCGCGCCGCTCGCCGAAGAAATGCAATACGCCGTGCGGAACTCTTCTCACTTCGTAGACATCATTCGGCGGCAAAGACTCGACGAAGGTGACTTCTCTGTTTACGAAAGTTCCGGTACATGAAGCCATAGAAGTAATGCGTCACAAATTGCAGGATAGTAGCCAGCCGGGCTGAACTGGCTGCATTCTGCCTAAATTCTACCTTCTTCCAGTATCGAGACCAGTTCTACGCCCAAATGGAAGGAGCGGATATGGGCTCGCCGCTGTCACCCATCGCTGCCAATCTGTTCATGCAAGCGTTCGAAACAGAGGCTTTATGGAACGCCCTACACAAACCGTCTCTTGGTGCGGTACGTGGACGACACTTTTGTAATCTGGCCATACGGACCGAAATTATTAGAAGAGTTTCTACGTTTCCTCAACAGTAACCACCAGAGCATCCAATTCACGATGGAGACGGCACCTTGGGGCACGCGGTCTACCGAAAACAGACTCACACGGACAGATACCTTCACGCGGATTTACATCATCATCCATCACGAAAACGAGGAGTATTAAATACACTGGGCACAAGAGCTGTGAAGGGTGCGACGAGCGCTCTCTTCCCGTAGAACTCCAGAGGCTCGAACACACACGTTCAGGGCCAACTGTTATTCCCGAACAGCGATCAAACTAGCGCTTATGTCTGCCATGGGCCACTCCGCAGGTTGCAGCCGTCCCGAAGGGCGCGATGGCTCTGAAGGCCGCGGCAACGCCGAAGATCGCCACGCTTCCTCGCAGACGGAGGAGAGTACTCGCACCTGATTAGCCGTGATTCCCTACGTCCGCTGTGTCACCGATCGTGTGGGAAAACTACTACGGAAGTACAACATCCGTACGGTGTTCACAGCTCCCGTCAAGCTGCACAACGCCTTGATTCGCATTAAAGATGCGTTACCCCCTCTCCAGTCGGCAGGAGCTTATGAAGTTCCCTGCAGCTGCGGCAGGACGTACATTGGCGAGACCGGGCGCACTGTGACAGAGCGACCCAAAGAACATTACAATAGGAACAATACCAACCGTTCGGCTATTGCGCACTACTCGGAGATTACGGGACACGCCATTGACTTTGACAAGACCCCACTCCTGCACAAGGAAAACAGGTACTGGCCGAGACGTATAAAAGAGGCATTAGAAATAAACAGTCGGCCACGAAACATAAACGCGGACGCAGACCTCACCCTTAACCAACCTCTGTTACCATCCATTCGGGACCGTCAGGGGGTTGTAAACACAGTCCGACTACGGGGACGTCTAGCGCGGAGCCCAGGTTGGCCCAGACCGCCAGCCTGGCGAGTCTTCAATTTTTTATTGTTGTACCTTATCGGAAAAGGATGCGGCAAAAGTCCAATGAGAGAAAAATACAGAATATTTAGAAGAAATTAATTGATCCTATTAGCTGTTCCTTTCAGGTGGTTGGGAGCAGTCAATGTTTGGTCCTATACCAAAACAAACTATATAAAACTTGAATAGTCTATCTAAATAGAATTTAAAAAAATATAATTATAATGGGATTTTCAAAAACAAAACATTAAGAGAAAATACATTGAAAGATGATGATTCCTTCACAAATTACAGTATCAGTCTTCAAACAGTGAAACAAAATTAATATTCATTACAAAAAGGGGGAGGGGTTAAGAAAAGTTTTGCATTATCAGTATGTATTTACCAGTGTGCACCTGTGCATTTACAAGATATATGATCAGAATGAGAAGGTTTTGTGTGGAAGATCGTATGAATCAGAAAACTGGTTAATTCAGTGTGCAGTGGGAATAACATCATCTTGTAGGAGTTTGTTATTATAGCTTAATTATATTTCAAGGTTCTTACAATTTTCATGACAAAGAAAGTTAAATAATTATTTTATTCTGTTCAAAGGTATGGCCGAATAATAAGCTTACTCAGTTGCTTTGCTGCTGGTGTATTTATGGCAACTTGTTTGTTGGATCTTTTTCCTGAAGTGGATGATATTTTACAGAAAGTAAGTATTAATATGTAGGTGTGTTAAATGTCATTACCTTACTCATAACAAATGTTTTTTGAATTTGTCTCTTCCTTTTTAGGCCATGACAAGTCCAAACATCAACACATCCTTTCCAGTTGCAGAGTTTACAGTGGCATTTGGCTTTTTCATGGTATTGATAGTTGAACAGATAGTTTTGGACTGCAAAGAAAGTGTCAGAAGTACTGCTGATGCAATTGAAAGCTTTTCTGATGAAGATCCTGATATACGGAGGAAACTACGTCGTGATAGTGTAGAAGGAGTGAGTGATCAACCACAGCTGAATGCAGATGAAAATTATGAAGATGATCCACATTCAAGTTTCCGATCATTTCTGTTACTCACTGCTTTATCTCTTCATTCCCTCTTCGAAGGACTAGCCATTGGACTACAGCCTGATGTGGAAAGTGTCCTGCAAATTTTTGCAGCAGTAGTACTACATAAAACAATAATTGCATTTAGCCTGGGCCTAAACTTGGTGCAAAGCCAACTTGGATTAATAGCAATAATTAGATCAAATGTGTTATTTTGTATTACATCTCCCATAGGAATGGGAATTGCCATGAGCTTAGAACAATTTGGGCATGCTGTAGATTCTTCTGTTGTTAATGGAGTCTTGCAGGGGTTAGCATGTGGAACCTTTGTGTACATAACCTTCTTTGAAGTTCTACCTCATGAACTGAACAAAGGTAAAGATCGTTTACTAAAATTACTTGCTCTCTTAATTGGATTCTCAGTTGTATGTGGAGTTTTGTTCCTTGAGCCAGAAAAGCCTAAATCATGTTCAGCAAATGGGCCTTTATAACAAACTGAAGTCTTAATTAGACAATGTACCTGGATGTGGCCACAGCTTATTAACCACTATTTAAATTATTGTTTGCACTACATATTGCAGTAATTATTACATTTTTAAAGCTGCAATTTCAGAAAACAGGGCAACTTTATGAAGTCCTGACATGTATGGCCTCAATCAACATTAATATGCAGTGTAGCAAGTTTAAGACTGAAAAAATGTATTAATGTTCATGAAAATGTTTTTACAGAATAAGAAATAATTCTTATGATAAATTAAACTACATGCACCCTTTCAATAGTCAAGCTACGTGTTAAATGTTTTAAATGAGCAATTAAAGAAAACAGAAATAACATTCCAATCTCAGTTGAAGCACATAGACGATGTATTTCTGCTGAAAGAACCTCTACGTTATGGAACTCCAGCTTTGAAAATAGATAAATTTTGAATTTATTTCTCAATAGCATTTTCAGTGGCCGAAAAAGTGTTACTTAAATTTAACATGATATTTTTCTGAAAAAACATATTTATGGAAGCAAAACAGCAAGGTGAAAATTTAATAAAGTATTTTATACTGCATTAACATTTTTTTTATTTATGATCTTATTCAGTGGTTTTTTAATAACAAACCGTTGGAACCACGGCAATACATCAATAACCTACAGCCACAGAAATAAATTGATATCTAACTCAAAACAGTATATACGAAAAATACAATTTTCCCATTTGATTATACACTGGAGTAAAAAGAAGTACAATTTCCAAAATAATGCAACATACAAATAAGATTTTCAGGCAATTGTGAGGGTGCATTTACAAATCCCCAGGGAAAAAACAAACAACAAAACTGCACAATTTTCAATTCTTGATACTGATTTCTATGAAGTACACTTCTAAATTTCATAATGCAATCTTCCACTTCAAACACTGTAAATTACAACTCCTCTACAAAATTTTTGCAACAAGCAAGACTTGTCTATGGAATTTCAAATCAAAACAAAGTCGTCTCATTTTTAATTCAAGAAGTGTGAAAGTGACTGTCCTCAGCAATTGTTTTTCTTCTTTCTTTTTTTAAAATATAAGAATGGGTATAAGGACTTTGCAAACCACCTTGGAACTGTAAGGATAAAGAACGCAAGAGTACTTATTTGTGTAAATCAATAAAGTCATCTAAAATAGGTTTGCACTATTGCATGAAGTAGGTACTGTACTTATCACTACCCTACAAAATCCATAGCAAATGATTAGAACTTAATTCATACATTTTCCAAGCAAGACAATTGATCAGTTCAATTTAATAGTTCCTGAATAAGCAAATTAATCTGAACCTAATGTTTTAACTTGCAACTTGTATTCAAAGCCCATTATGATTTCCACTTTGTCTACTGAATGATAATGCAAGAAACATCTAGAAAACATAGCACTAAATATATTTCATGAATAGGGATAGGACATTCTACAAAATTGTGTCTACCAAGAACATGTTTACAATGTGAATACAAGATTCACTCTCAATTATATACTAATACCCAGCACACTTCTGTAATTGTCTAGTATTTGTCTAGAGGATCTGAAGTCTCGATATAATTTTTGTGGAAGTTTCTGGTGCTTTTCCTACACATTTTCTTTCAACAAGTGTAAATGAAACTTGAAATTAAGCAAGCCAAAAATAATTTATGAACTATAAATAAAAGTTTAATGTAATTCAAATTCAGAGGGAGAAATTCTACACAATTAAAATGCTAACCTATCCCTATTTATGAAAAAAGAAAAAACAGAACTTAACTTCCTCATACATAAAAACTTTTGAAAGAGAAGTATTATTTCCATGCCTTCACAATTTGCCATGCACCATCACTTCTACATGTGCACTAAGCAAGTATTAATATTATTCATTGATCCAACAATAGACTTCATGTCATTTTGAAGAAAAATTGCTGTTGACATTAAGTATATGAAAAAAAGAAGATAAATATTTCAACGTAAATAGGTGTCAAATGTAAGTTCATGATACATCAATAGACTACCTAGTACAGTACATAATACAGCATATACAAACCGAAGCACAGATATAGTATACATTTGTTAACCTTAATTGTTTTGCAAACCAGTTCAAGACAATTTATACCATTCCTAAGATAACAGACATGTACAACTTGAATATTTCTAAAAATCTTACATTCAACCTACCCAAATATTTAGAAATATTGAAATGAATAAAACAAATTCCAAGAGAACATCACTAAAGAGAGGAAATAAATCTGTACATTAAGCATCCACACAGAGAAGAATCTATTTACATAATTGTGACAGAAACCTGCAATACTCACCAAACCAACTTCCAATGTCAAAATAGGTCAAACATCCAGGTAAATGTTTTATCAATATAAGGTATTTATATTATTACAAACACAAAATTTGAAGTGCTATCAAATGACAAAAATCTATTGTCTTATCTAACAATCAAAACCTTCCACAACAGCACTTCCTAACTCATGAGCAAATATCAAATACGTGTCACTGTGCTGGGCATTTACCGACAGATATTAATGGTAGCCTGACATACTTAAGTGACATGGAGCACACTCAACACCATACATAAAACCACACCTTCACATGTAAATCTGAAATCATTTGCACAATAATGTCAATACCATATTTTGTAACCTAATGACTTTACAAGATATTCCAAAATTCACGAAAGCATTGCTATGACAATCATGGCAATTACCAACTGTGTGACTAGCACTTGTATTGCTTAAAGCATCTGAAGCAAATGGTCAAATTAAAATGAAATTTGGGTAGATTAAAATGGGTGCATTTTTATCTACACTTATATAAATTTAACATGTATAACACAAGGTGTATTCTATATTCGTATCGGCATAAAACTTTCCTAAGGTAGAATTCAACACCAGAAGACTCAAATGCCAGCAATATATTATGCTACAGGAAAGTAAGGAGATTTCTCAAGGATGCTATTCAGTATTGAAATAACATTTTAAGGCTGTATGAACTTGGATTGATTAGTTGCAATATTCTTTACTAATGTCCAATCAGAAGTGAGTAGCAGTAACAGTACATCAGCAGTACTACAATTTCACAAAAAATACAAATTTGCGTGCCAATAATGTACCGAGAACCAGAAAATATCTCTAAACTGTAAATAACATTATGGTTAACTAATTTATATTTTACCTACCAAAGTATTCCATTTCAGAAAGAAACTTACAATCTTCACCAAAAAAATATTTGGAGTGATAATGTCAGAACCAATGTTGTATTTCAATTTCCAAAGAATCCAATTAATTAAGCACTTTAAATCACTGTGCTTCCACTAACAAGGTAAATACAATGAACAGGCTTAAACATCAATAATGAACAGCACCTCTATTGTATCTTTTGTAAGGGAGGGTGTGCTATCCAGATAGATGCTGCTCCCAACAACTGCAGCAACTTGCGTTCAATGGATTCAACTCATCATCCCTTCTGTACAAGAAGCATGTGCACACAAGTCATACAAATCACGGATTGGCATGTTTAGCTGGAAGTGTTGTTAGCTCTGAGACATCTGCCTGCTTTGAAGTAGCCTTTCAACAGCTGCATTTATATCACCAAAAGTTGCAATCAGTGCTGAAAAAATAATACAACACACCAATAATCATAAAGCAACAATAATCACAATAAAATTCATACTAATAAGCATCATGCATGACTTAATCCATAAATTAAGACCTTGTATTATTGATTCATCTTCCTAACAGGTCGGAACAAAGAGTTCATATTCTCTTCTAATGTGACATTATCTCTAAAATACAATAAATTAAGTAAGATTACTTACTATGAGATCTTACAGCCAATTAAAATGAATAAAACCAAAGAACACAATCTAACCTTCACTAAACTCTTGCTTTCAATTATGGACTTCACATATTTCAATTTTCTACCCGAGTTTTTGCCCATTTTAAGGTCAATACAAACTTTTGCCATTAATATAGAAATTTAGTCCAGTTTTTAATGTGCAGCCAATGCTCCAATTAGACAGAGCTAATATTAATTTGAAATTTTTGAACAATTTATACTTGTAGTACCTCAATGTGTCAAAAACATAGCAAACCAGTAACACTGTCAAAAATTGGATACAAGTTTAGGGTAAGTTTGATCCTCAAAAGAGAACAGACTGTGCAAACATAAAAATGAAGACAGTGGTTGTGGATGGTCAAGGGAAGTGGCACTTCCAAATGAGGATCAGAAGTACCCTTACTTGTATATTTTCACCTACCCTTTGTATTATAACCATAATGCAGGATGAGGACAAAACGTAACATTAGTACACACAATTCCCCAGAGGTGGTAGGCCAAAGAATTTTATACACAGACCTGCCTTTCATACCCATTTGCAGGGAGTCACACAACACTCAGAAGTTCTCATCATTATCGTCTTGGATTGCAACTAGTTTCTGTCAAACAAGTCAGAAAACTTTTTTTTTTCCCCCTAGGGTATACGCCATCTTGCACCAAGAGTATATTATGCTTCAGCAGGTATCTGGTGGAGATAGGCATTTTAGCTGAATTCCGATTTTTATCCCCTAAAGTTGTTAGTCCTGGGGGTATGGATGATGAGATGATAGTGAAGGATGAAAGGTCGGCACGCCCATTTAAACAAACACAAATACACCCATGCCTGAGGCAGGACTCAAACCCACTTCTGGTCCAAGCTTGATCCTAGAAGCTTTTTTTCATATTTTTGTGTGTCACAAAAATATGAAAAAAAGCTTTTTACTCTTGACAAAGGTATGTGACTGAACACGCTGACATGAAATTTTCACGTAATCATAGCTGATAACTGGTACAGGTAAAATACCAACCAAACCCAACCAGACACGTCTTTATTCTTCACTGCACACCCACATACCTCTGCAATTAGGTACACAGCATTTGTAGATCTTGGCAAAATGTTTATTGAATGTTCACCATGCATGAGAAACGATCATTGGAAACTAGCATATATTACAGAAAAAAATTACAGATTTGTAATTTTTGGAAAAAAAAAAGAAAAGAAAAAAAAAGAAAAGAAAAGAATGAAGCAAAATGGCATACATGGCATATATGTCATCTTACAGAGTACATTTAGCACTATACCTACCAAGAATTTCTTTGAAAATTTTGGAGCCCTTTTTAAGAAAATGGGGCTTCAGCGTTACAGTAAATTCAAAATTTGAAACACATTTTAACAGAAAAATTTTTAGGTTTATAAAAACTTAATTTGAAGTCATTTGGAGCACTAAAACTCACAAACTGTATATACAAAAAGCTAGAAATGTGCGTCTTATCGGCATAGATCTTTCACAGATATTACATTTGTGTAATTTTTGAAAAAAGAAAAAAATACCTTGAAATGCACTTTATGTCATAATAGAGAGTACAATTAGCACTATCCATTCAAAAAGATTGAAGAAAAATTTGTAGCTGCTTTTCAGTCAATGGCCAAAAAGAAAACGCGAATTTTTGAGCTAGTTTTAACAGAAAACAGTCGAGTTTTCAGGAAACTTAGTCTGACAGTATTGAAAGCACATATACTCATAAAAATAATAATATGAACAAATTGTCGCTAATGTAAATATTAAAGTGAGAGAAGTCAGAAAATTACTGTTTTGTAATTTTTAAAAAAACAAAGGAATAGAGCAATATGGTGTTCATGATTAGAGTAGAGCGCATTTAGCACAATCACTACAGCAAGTTTTAAAAAAAAAATATGGTGCCATTTTTCAGATAATCTTGTTTTAGTAATCTTTCTTAAAATTGCGCTCAACATTGTGCGAAAACTACTCCATCAGTAATTTTGTAGTTGCAAGAAGGCCCCAGAAAAAATTCAAACTTTTGAAAATTCAGAGTTAACCATGAAAATCTGACCTATGCCAACTTTATAAGTGTATTTTACTATATTGTTCGAAGAAATTTAAAGTAAAAATTTGGAGCCATTTTTGAGGCAATCATGTTTTTGTTATTTTTTAATATTGCAAATACAGAATCTTTAAATTAATTCGCAACCCATGTCTGGAAACACCACAAGTTTTGGCAATTTAGTAACGCATGAAATACCTTTCACATCACTTTCACTTTTAGTGACCCATGTCCGCGAGCCCTCAGATTTCAGAGTGAGAGAAAACGCGGCTTATTTTCGTTGGAAGAAAGAGAGAGCACCTTGTTAACTCTTCAATGTCCTGCAGCTCCTACACTGAAAAGAGTAAAAGCCTGCCTCGTTGCAAACGGTGATAACTTCGAGCATTTACTCGATTGGTCAGTTTGTTATTTTAAGGAAACTATATTTTATAATGTTTTTTTGATTATTTTCAATTATTATTAATTTACTACTGATTTATGTTTTATGGGTATTTCTAATAATTTTATTAAGACTTTCTTATTTCCTTAACAATCAGATTAAATAATAATAATAATAATAATAATAATAATAATAATAATAAATAATATAAAAATGAATCGCAAAATGTGTTCGTAAGCGCATAACTCAACAAACCCTGGACCAATTTGGGCATTTCTTTTTTTTTAAATGTTCGTTGAAGTTCAAGGATGGTTTTTACATCGAGAAAAATTCCAATAATTGCCGGACAAACCCTAAAAACAGCCTTTTTCTTTTTCCCATACAAATGTCTTCTAACAAAAACATAAGAGTCAATTTGAGCTTTATAGCTGTTGTATAAAGCACTCGTCGTTAGTAGCACAAGCACTCATTGTTGTAGGTATGTTCCTAACGTCAAAGAGTCAATTTGCACTTTATTACCGTTATACAAAGTTCAAATTCAATCATATCTATTAAAACAGTGTGCGTGTGTGCGTTGGAGCACAGAATACATGGTTGGAGGATTTAATGTCGCGTTCCGAAACTATTAACAAAATAATCTATAATATAGATATGCCTCGAAGAACCCGAAATGCTACAAACCAAGCTAATTACCGATCTAATCATGCTGCACAAGAACGTGTCGACCGAAATCAACGTGAAAGAATTCGGATATGACGAAAACATGAAGCGCGAGCGCTACATTCAACTATTAATCGCGCAACTTTGAATCGAGCTGCTTTCAGTTACGATTTGTCAATTGCCTACAGTAACTACCAATGTGTTGTTATTGGTTCTATGAATCTATATTTCAATTATATTTTGGCAAGGTGAAGATGGCTATGATTTCTCAATAAAAATGATCAATCCCATTACAGGTAATTAAAATATTAGTTAATATCTCGGTCACTATATTATGTATTTTAATTTTATATTTCAATGATTATTAAAACAAATCTATTAAACAGTTCTGAAACTAACAAAAGTCAGTTCAATGAACTATCTATTCATCCAGCATAATGATTCGGAAAATACAAAGACAATCACTATTGAAATGTCGGCGATTATATCACAAACAATATTGTTGACAGTATGTTAAAATTGAAACGGAGAGATTAACATTCATCAGGTGGGTTTGAATTCAGACGCAAACTCCGATCTGAAGAGTAAATTCACCTTCGAGATGCCGATTAATACTGAATGGAAATGTACAGAATGTTGGTTGGATGACTATTCTTCCAGCAACATACTCGGAAGCCCTCGACATCAATGCACGAATATGCTCAAGATGACCATGTCGTAATGTTCTGTCATTATGGTACAGCAGATTTGTTTCATCAATTTAGCATGCAATCCGCACTGGATAGAAATCAGCAGGAGTTCAGGAGTTATTCCCTGGGCAATCACCATTGATCGTCATATTACAGCCAGAGTCTTTTAGACCAGAGAATTGAACAAATCTTTAATCGGATTTCATCGTCAAACATATTATGTGTTTGGTGAGACACGCTGCTGGATGTATTCTGTGGAGTGGCAGAAACAAGGATTGGCACATGCACACATTTTGATTTGGTTGGTTGAAAAGATAAGGCCAAATGACGTTGATGCAGTCATATCAGCTGAAATCCCTGATGTACAAGTAGATCCTGGATTGCATGAGATTGTAATAAAAAATATGATACATGGTCCTTGTGGAACTCTTAATCAAAATTCACCATGTATGATGGATGGTAAATGTTCAAAACGATATCCCCGGACATTAATATTGGAAACAATTACAGGTAACGATGGTAATCCACTGTATCGTCGACAATCGATAGCAGACAATGGAAGATCAACAATTATCAAATTAGATCAACAAGATATTGAAATAGATAATCGTTGGATTGTTCCATATTCACCCATTTTATTAAAGACCTTCAAAGCACACATCAACGTTGAATCTTGCCATTCAGTGAAATCTATTAAATACATTTGCAAATATGTAACCAAAGGGAGTGATATGGCTGTGATTGGAATTGATGCAGAGAATTCCAATGATGAAGTTACCCAATACCAAATGGGCAGCTATGTTTGTAGTAATGAAGCAGTATGGCGAATATTTTCTTTTCCTATTCATGAGAGACAACCTTCCGTTGTTCACTTAGCTGTGCATTTAGAAAATAGACAAAGAGTGTATTTTACAGCACAGAACGCAGTACAAAGAGCTGCTCAGCCACCATCTACTACATTAACCAGTTTTTTTGAGGCATGCCAAAACGATGATTTTGCACAAACATTGCTATATTCTGAAATGCCAAAATATTATACTTGGAATCAATCCTCAAGGAGATTTATATGACGGAAACAAGGAAAACAAGTTCAACACATGTCTTAAGTCCTCCAATTTGTGGAAACATGTCAGAGTACTTCAGTTAAGCAAGAATATGCGTGTCGAGTTGCAAAATTATCAATCTGGAAACATTCTCTAAACAACTCATTGACATTGGTAATGGCAAATTTCCTATAGACATGTTGACATGGTGATTAACTTTCTCAAAGTTTTGTCGTTAACTCGATCAATACGATAAAACTTATTCAGCGTGTTTCCAGATGTTTCTTCAAAATTACAGAACCATGATTGGTAGAGCGAACAGAGCTATATTGGCTGCAAAAAACATAGTGTAAATGAATTAAATATAAAAATCAAGAACAAATTACAGGGCGAATCGAGAATATATAAATCAGTTGATTGGCTACTACCAGATGATGTATTGAACTATCCACCAGAATTTTTGAACTCGCTGGATTTGCCAGAATTGCCTCATAATCTTCAATTAAAGGTTGGAGTCTGGGGTAGTTTCTAAATGTTGCGAAATATCAACCAACCACGTCTTTGCAACGGCACATGGTTAGCGATAAAAACATTACTAAACAACGTGATAGAAGCAACTATACTGAAAGGGAAGTATAAAGGAGAACACATTCTCATACCGACATTGTCGAATCAATTTATATTTTCAGTCCAGATGAATCTACATTTTATTTAAAACTGCAGAAGGCCAAACCTCTGAGTGTAAGCCTAAAGCACCTTACAGAAGAAAACGTGCACACACACGCACACATACACACACACACATTCCTAATTTTTGGCACGTAATTATCCAGGCCCTAATTACAAGGAATAATAAAATAATAGCCAAACAAAATGATTTAACCTGATGAAATCATTTAACAGCAACAAACTAATACATCTGAAAGATTTCAAGTTAAAGGGAAAATAACAATTACCTTGTAAGTTAGCATCTCTGTTTACAAATCCCATCGCAGTCAGCTGCTCCAACTGTGCATGGTACCTCTCTTCAGGAGGCTGGTTTGTATTCACGCTTGGTGCAGACATACTTGATATCTGAAATATTAAATATTTTAGAATACTCCAGATAAAAACTCTATATTCGTGTTCACTTACAAC
>BOPP01000087.1:1095735-1120678 GCA_017312745.1 Gryllus bimaculatus | reverse complement strand
CCACACACACACACACACACACAAAGAATAAATGCCGTAATTCAATTTAAATTTCACTTCAAACTGGCTAATAATGAAGCATCAAAAATCTTATGATCACCAATAATTTCTAGCGACTGAATACTTCTTACTCTTTGTGCCTTTCAACTTTGGGATCAACTAAATATAATGAATTTATTATATATAGATATATATAGTCTTTAAATAATATTTTCGTTGTTAGGAAACCGAAAAATTAAGAAAATGTCAAAAAAATACACTTTGGGCGGCAACAGATGGCAGCTGAGAAGAGTATTGGCAAATCCATATAGCTAGGAGAGACGAAAGGAAATAGAATACTAATACAGGAAAGTCTGTGCCATTCTGTAGCACCTTTAGTTACAAATTATAAATGGGGCAGGCTTGTCACAAGCCACATAATTATTAGAGGGGAGTTCAAGCATATGTTTACGGAGGGAGAAGGGGTATTCAAAATACTCCAAATTTGCATTACACAATTTATGGATGACCCCTTAGCAAAAATAGAAATCTGTAATGTAGTCACTAGGTTCCTTCCACAACTGGTTCAGCATAAGGCGTAGATGGGTGGGATCCATGCAACAACCCTCTTATATAGCGGGAGCAATGTGAGCAACAGTTCTGTTGTGCACAACACTTTCTCATCTACCTTTGATTAAAAAAATAACTCGTATGCCTTTTTGACGATTGGATAAAAGAGTTGTGGTTGAGACTTTGTCGTTAGGTCACCACGAACATAACAGGAAAGATTTGGTGAATTAAACTTCACCAACTATAACAAGCACGTTAATATGCACAAACAATATTCATCACTTTAGCAAATTTACACACTTCAAGCATAGATACTGTGTGATATCCCAGTAGATTGACTAATGCAACTGCAACCGGCCCAAAGTGGCTATTCCCTTCTCCTCTCTCCTCACACCACCTGGCAATAATATTCCTAAAATAACAAAATGTGATAAGTGCTGCAACAACGTGACACAGAAAGTTTCAACAATAGCGAAAAATTACTTTCACTATTGTCATCAGGGCACTGAACTACATAACAATCACATATTTTTGTTCTGTGACAAATTTCGGTGTTTTTTTTTCAAAAAATTGCTCAATATTCTTCTGTTATTATTGTTATTTTTTCTTTTTTTAAAAATTTTTTCTTTGTATGAGCAAAGAATAGTAAAGAAAGCTGGTCTCATTTTCAGTGACTTGTATTTTCGAAAATTGCAAAAAATTAGTTGTATCAGCACATGACAGTGTTTTTCTTGCTTCTTTATTGCGTTTTTGGAGGATACTTGGGAGGTCTTGTTAATCAACTCCGGCATGTTGATATTGACAACGGAAAACGGTGAACAAGTGGAAGAAGGCATATGGTTTCTTAAGGCAGCTCCACAAATTCGTTATTTGGTGACTAGCGAGAAACCGCTCGCCGAACACAGAGTAGTGTGGATGAGCTCCTTGCTATTTGCCAAGTGACAAACATTCGGTGCTCACCCAAACCACTACGTGTTAGTCTTTAGGACACATCAAAGGGAGCCAACATTTGCGAAATACGTTCGGAATTTGGGCGAACAGTAGCTCGTTGATCAGCAAATACTGAGTGTGAAGTGACCTTTACATCTGGTGAGAATTGCATGATTATTTGATTCAAAATGTATTAGAGGAAAATTCATCACACAAGATTTTCAAAATCACATTTTCAGATTTCGCATCCATTTTCATAATCGCAAATGCCAGTTGCTTACCATGAAAACTGACACACATAGCAAAGTACCATTTTATCTTCAAATATTAAGGATAAGGATTCATTTTTGCTTTCACGGGGAAAATTACTCACTAATTCACCCCTCAAAATTCTAATCTGCGATTACTCCAATGTTTCATTTTTATCTTCTAAACATATTAAGAATTAAAAACCAAAATGTTATTGCAAAGAAAGTAAATAATGAAGTTATACTTTCTCTGTAATCTACAGCATCCATTGTATTTAAATAAAATATTTCCATGAAACAATTTCACATCACAGAAAAAACAAACATTTAAATATTTTTTCATTCTCACCATTCTTGCCATAAACTGTGAAAACACATCCTGCTGCTGTTGTTGCTGAGTCTGTGAGGGAGCAGTAG
Organism: Gryllus bimaculatus; assembly: GCA_017312745.1. Taxonomy (NCBI): domain Eukaryota; kingdom Metazoa; phylum Arthropoda; class Insecta; order Orthoptera; family Gryllidae; genus Gryllus; species Gryllus bimaculatus. The sequence continues at coordinate 1,118,534 of BOPP01000087.1, read as the reverse complement.
TGGTGGAAGAAGCCTGAGTGGTTGGTGCAGTGGAACCAGTAGTGCCAGTGGCTGCTGCAGCAGCTCCATTGCCAGTGCCAGTGCCAGAAGCAGAACCAGTACCTGCACCAGTACCAGTGCCAGGACTGCTTGGTACTGAGCCTGTATTAGCAGCGGATGTTGTAGTAGTTGTTGCAGTTCCGGTACCAGTTGTACTTCCTCCAAATGATGGCACTGTACCAAGGCCCATGCTACAATATAAAAAAATAACAATCACTTTACTCATTTATTACAAAACAAATGTAGCCTTATTTCATAATTACTGCTCTGATTACGAGTTGCTAAATCTACAAATCAATAATGTGAAGAAATCGCTGCAAAAGTCAATATTAATATGAGAAGTCAGAAAATTATATTTATTTCATTAAAAAAAAAAAAAACACTAAAGAATAGAGCAACAATTAGGGCATTTATGTCATCAAATGGCATTAATTTAGCACTAACTTCACCAAAATTTTAATGAAAAAAATTGGAAACATTTTCAGAAAACTCAAGGTTTTTGTAATTTTTAATATAGCATGCAATATTGCGCGAAAACCACCAACATTTTCGAAAGAATGTACTTGACCTTAATTAAAAAACTACTAACTATGCATAAAATATTTACTTGAAGGAAAAATCTCTATCTTCAATTTTGTAATAGAAATAATGTAATAATATGTCGAAAAAAAATCTAACTTTTGCGGTTTTCGGAAATTCAGAGTTTAGCTTCTGAGTACCAAACAGAGTCCAAGGCGACTCAAAAGGTTTACTATTGAATAGTTTAATGGAAAAACGAGTATAAGTAGTGCCCATTTTTAACATTGTCACAGTGTCATAGATCATCACGTTTGTAGCATAAATAGCAAAAATTATACCATTTAAAAAGTTACAATTATCTCTCTCTATGGGGTCGTGAGTGATCTCGCTTGGTATTCGGTGTGGCTATTAATTATTCTCTCAAACTTGTACTTTCTTATATTGGGACCGACCGACCGACCGGACCGACCGGACCGACCGGACCGACCGGACCGACCGGACCGACCGGACCGACCGACCCCGGAGTAACAAGCATTTTTATTAAAAAGGTGCTTGTTCACAGAACGGACGTTTTGGCGAAATACCAAATTTTTGCTATCAAAGGGTTGATTTTAACTATATTTTTAGAGGAAAATTCAAAATGCAGGAGTAAAAAAAATCACTCGGTATCTTGGACGCACAATATCAGTTTTTCTGATGAATGATCTATACTTTAGCTCCCACATTTTAATATAATACTTTTTTTATATTACTATGAACACATAATAAAAACATTGCTTCAACCAATTTCTACAAAAAAATTAAGGTAAGCAGTAGAGAGGCTAAATATGTACTTAAAAAATATTAATGAGGACAAGACTATATACTATGAAGTAATCATTCTGATTGATAAATAACCAAGTCGGTAAACATCAGTAATATTTTAAACAAATTGAATGGTGTCATCGACATTTTCAACTATTTTAAAAATACTTCCATAAGTTGAAAATTTCTACTACACAGTACCGAATAAAAATAAACTTTAATCATTCAGTTGTCTGGTATTCTCATCCTTGAGCGTAACTTAAAAAATTAGGTATTATGAATTAAAATTAAATAATAAAAAATACAAAAAAGAAGTGTGGTACAACTCTTGTCGGGTGTTCATTCTGGCTAAAGTCACTCATCCCAGAAAACAATGTTGGAGAACCTAATCTAATCGCTACTATAAGTGTTCTAAAGAGTATTCTTTCAATATATTATAGAGCGGATTATTACAAAAAAATTACATTTACAAGCCCCTATTGTAGAACATGTTTCAAAGGAGGTATATTAAAATTTGAATAATTACATTTCATGATTTGTTTCAAATGGATGAAACAATAAACAATGCTGAAGTACGTACAAATACTAAAAAGTAAACATTCTCTTTGACTGTGGTATACTGTCTAAAGAATTGTAGGCTTCTTCTCTCCATAGAGTAAGTTAATTAAAGATTAATAACTATTAAACGATTTCGAAAATAAAAAGTAAATTAAATGATTAAAAGAGCACTGGTTTGGCATACAGCTTACTTGCAAAGATACAAATTACGAAATGAAAGCCAATGCTTAATAATTGTTTGTAATTACCTGTTCACAAGGCTGGGAGCAACATTTCGTAGCTGTTCCACCCCCTGCTGGATCTGCATAAGCGCACCCAGGGCTTGGGGATTGGACATCAGGTTATGAACTTCAGGGTTCTGCAGTTGCTGTAGGAAATTTGGCAGCATTAGACGAATCTGTTCCTGAAATACCGAAAGTCAATTTAACTACTTATAACTAGCTTAAGCTGAATACTTCTTCATAATTCACAGAATGATGAATCAATAAATCAATACCCCTACAAACATGCAAAATGTCCAAGCCATATAAATTACCTAGAATCAACTATAAAAAAAGGATTTCAAATGAGTTTTGAAAGAAAAAATAACCTTGTGTCACAATAAAATCAGTACAGCTTTTAATGACATAGTAGCATTCATGTAATATACTTCAGATTCTTTGCAATTACATTTTTTGTCTATGTTCAGACCTAAAATTACAATTTTGGCAAAACACATTGCCCAAATTTTTCGTTATATATTTCGAACAATATTTTGTTTTTTATATAATAATTTACAAACTAGCAGAATTAGATTGTTTTACGTGAATGTTACAGTAGATGGCAACAAACCTGTGTAAATTACTAGTAAAATAATTACAGGCCTGATGAAGGACCAATACATGGGCAAACCGTCGGCGACTAACAAAACAAATTTAAAATTATTTATACTATACCAATGACCTAAATAAAGAAAATCCATTTGCATTCTTTTAAAATATGTACTATCATTTTCTCTCATATAATTATTCAGTATGCAATTATGAATTTTTGCCCAGGATCTTGAACTTTCTTTAACACCCGTAATATTTTCTTTAATATATTTTGGCAAGTTTCCATATTTTTGATAATTTGAAGAAGAAAAAAAAAAGATTCGATTCACAGTTAAAATTTGAAAAATGCATAGTAATTTCTTTACACATAAAAATATTCATTTACTTATATTTATATTCATATGGATGTGTTATGTACTATTGCCAATAACTGAAAATTCCATCCAAAAGAAAACTTGGATTCATGGAAAATTTTGACAAAATTATTCATTTATGTTGTTTTCCCATGTTAATTTAATTGTATATGAAGTGAAACAATGTTCATCATGTAATTTCGCTGCCATCACAATTCAATTTTCACTACAATTTGTCAGAAAAAAAAACACAATGTGGGCTATTTACAAATAAATTTGAAATGACATTTCATACTGTCTAAGACATTATCAGAATGATTCAAACGCTCAGTAAAATAGTTGCCGAATACAAAATAAAATTCAAAGTATAAAACAAAATTGGAGATTTACATTACAATTATATTCTAATCCCCTTTCAAAACACTTCATATTTTAAAACTTGAAAGTAGTGTTATTCTTTTGATTTTTGATCAAGAACTCTAAGATACCACCTATGCCAACATTAATTACTTCATATTAGAAATACTATATTTAGAGAAAAAATAATAGTAGGAGACACATATATTAGTAATTATTTCAGGATGTGAAAAAATTAAAAGAAAATGAAACTGGTTACATGTGGAATGTTCAACCACACACACTAGCAATTAAGAAGGGCAACCTGGAGAACAAAATCTGAGAAGAAAAGTTGAATTGAATTGATGCCTTATTTTCTCTGGGGAGACCCAGGCCAGCTCTTCCGTCTGACCACGCAAATTTTGATATGCTCCTTTCACCTGTTAGAGGAGAGAGGTGGTATTTCTTGGGCGACAAAGTAGGTGATTTGAATTTAGCTCAGAGGCTTCATATAGGCTTGAGGATCTTTTGCATGCAGTAAATCTACTAACATGGGACAGCGGGCTTTTACTTCCCCTCCGAAGGAAGATGTACAAAGGATTTTTTCGCCCTTCAAAATCTTCAATCGCGCTTGAACCTGCGAACATGTGTATAACAGTCCGATATGCTAACCATTACACAATTGCCGCCGCAAGTTGTGCTAGAAATAGCATTATGTCTGAAGAGTAACAAGATAACTTCTGACAATTTTTTTTACATCATACCAGTTGGGTAACAAGCTTCTGAAACGGGACATAATTCTTGTTGGAACAATGTGGCAAAACAAACGTATACCACTATAACTCCAGAAAATGGACAGGAAAGCTACTATTCTATTTTTGCTTTTGCAAATGAACCAACATTAGTGTCATATGAGCCAAGAAAGAATAGCAAGAGTAGCGGAGGCGTAGAAATTCAGGAGCAAGAGTACGTTTATTTTAGACAGGTTTTTCTCAAACAAAAAGTTCTAAAAAATTTGACTTTTAAACAAGGCCATGAACATTATTTTTTAAATATGTATTTTGGCAAAATATCTGGTTGAAGTTATTGAATTTAATTTTTACTTTCACTTCCACGTACGCCATTATACTTCGATTTATTTATAATGGGGTCGATTTATTTATAATGTCTAATAGGGACCTCCAGTCACCCGTGTGTTGTACGTTAGCATACAGCCTCCATGGGGCTGGTGGCTGCAGCCATGTGCTCACCACTTGCCACCCACACGAGTCAATACAGTACAACTTGACCTTGAGGTGCCATTAGACATAAATCGAACGATAATTTTGGGGGGTACTTTACATGAAGACCCTAAAACAATTTAAATTTTTAATATTTAAATTTTTGGAAAGAATGGCGTAAAATTAACTTACAAAGATGCACAAGTCCGTTTTTACCATTAACTCTAAATTTAAGAAAATTGCGAAAGTTTTAAATATTTATAAATATTTCATTAATTTTTTATACAAAAAATTTTTCTTTCAAATGGAATTTAAGATAGAAATGTTTTTCTCTTAATGAAATCTGTTCCATGAAATAAAGTCTTTGATTTTGAAATAAGGTCTTATACAATTTTTTCGAACATACGATTATTTTTCCCGTAATTTTGTTTGAAAATACGGGGGTGAAAGTACGTACTGTTTTAGCATTAGTATTCTTTAAACGTTTGGTAGAAATAGCGTTACAGAAGAAAATACTGTTACTGTGAACAGCCATTCTTCTCTATTCTTCAATGTTTTCAAAAATTACACAAATGTAATTTTTTTAACATCTCTCTCACATTCTTAATATTTACATCAGCAGTGAATAGTTTAGATTATTGCATTTATGAGTGCATGTTCTTCAAGTGATGTGTTATAAAGTTTCTCAAATACTCAAAACTTTTCTGTCAAAATCAGGGTTTTGATGATTTAAATCACACGATTCACCAAAAAAATCATTGATTTAAATCAAAAACAGAATTTATAGGAAATTTTACAAATAATGATTAAAAATGTGAAGGTCAAATAAAAGGAAAATACATCAAGAAAACTAATAAGAAAATATTACAAGGCAGGGAATAGTGGAGAAGAATATATTTTTAAAAAACGGAAGTTTGAGCCCGCCAAATGAGTGTTGACATTAACCCTTGCAAAAGAGAAAGGTATACATTTGCGTCAGATTCAAATTTTGAAAAAAATTATGTTTTTTGTGATTTCTATAAACTGGATAATTATAATAGCGAAAATTCATATTTAGTTAGACGAATAAAGTCTTTTTCTTGCAAGGGAATGTGTTTAACGAACACCACCAATGTTGGTGAAACACAAACAACTGTTGTAAACCTAAAAAAAATTTAATGAGATATTAATATTTTTTCTCATTATTTGCAGAAAGTTGCCTTGATAAATATAAAAACATATTCCAGGAAGAATTTACTGATCCATGGTTTCAGAGTTATTTTATGAAAGTTCTAGTAAAACCCTTAATATCTCAGAACTACGACAATGTATGGTAACCCTGTTCTATTGAGATCTTTAATTCTTATTCTCTTTTTCCAGATATCTAAAAACTATACCTAACATGAATATCACATTGACATTTAAAAAAATTAATTTGAATTTTAAAAAAACAGTTCTTCCATTACCAAAAAAAAAAAATCATGTTTATTAAACCTGGTCAAAATGAACTAAAAATTACTTACTTTCAGAAACGTTCAAACGCCTTGAAATCGGCTCCAATTGTTTTTTAATTTAATTTTTTTAACAGATAGTGTTAAATGGATTAAATGTCGTGACCAAATGCCACTTGCACGTATTCTTTTTTCAAAAATTACACCACTCTAATGTTTTTGAAATAGGTGCCACTCTTGCCGTTAATTCATACAATACAAGCAATTTTGAATACATTATTCAACTTGGGTGTACAATTACTTAAAATATTTTCTTACGAAGTTTCTTGAGAACTCAATCGTTTAGAGCAAAAAGGAGCTTCAAAAAGCGCATTTTCTGAAAAACTCAAACAATGGGTTCTCAAAATTTCACGGTTACCAGCGATCTGGCTTTTTCCTCATTTTCTAGGTCTGAGAATATAAATTTTGCAGGTTCTGCCTGAAACACTTAAGAAAGTATTTTTAAAAGCTGGAAAGACTGTCTTGGAGCTGTTGCCACCGCTATCGCAAAATGTTTGAAGTATCGTATTCTTTACATTGGTTTCGGAAAATGTTGATCCTAACATGAATTTCGAGTTTTCAACATACAAGTAGGAATTTTTATTTCAAAATCGATACTTGGCCTACTAATCAATTTTTAAAAATTTAAGAGGATAACTGTAGATTACACGACATACCTGACAAGTAAGCTGAATAATACTGTGAGATTTTCATATTTAATAAGCTTGAATTTTAAGAATGAATGTCAGAATTTTCAGAATGAAAATGGAACATATTTGCTAAAAACATCTTAATTTTTGGAATTTTGAAGATTGCGTAATCGTTTTTGCAATACAACAATTTTTAAAAAGTTGTTAAGTAATAGAATTTAAAAACATAATAAATTTTTCATCAATTTAAATTATGTAAGGAGATTTCCGAATTTTTCAATTTTTTTAAAACAAAGACTTTACTTTTTTATGGTTAACCCAGTTTCAATTACTAGGTAAGATTTAATCATCTGATTTTATCATTGCGTTAAGCGCATTTAATTTTTAAAATAGTACAATGTTTAAATGTTTATGAACTTTCAGGTATCTTACATAATATTAACATAGGGCTATATCCAATGATTAAATTAATCCAGTTACAGGCCCTAGCTGTGATCTCTAATGAATACAATGAATATGAAGACTGACCATTTAAGCATTTTCTCCATTTGTTAATTGTAAGCATTAACTTAGTAACAATAATGTGACAATAATAATTGAGAAAAAAATCTCAACATTTTGAATGCTCATACACACATTTAACTTCATATTTACGTTTAGCCAAGGTCATTTTGCTTGACAATTATCAATTTCTTTAAATTTTGACCAACTAGTACCCCTAATTTTGACCACCTAGTGACCCCTAGGCGACTCATAAAACTCATGATGTTAATGCATTAAATGTGTACACTGTAACTCATTGACTTTGTTATTTTATTGCTTTGCTGTTTAAGTGGTGCATGTGTGATATAAATGTACATTTTCTTGAGCACTGAAATACTTAACATCACTTCCTAACATTAGTTGAATTATAAATAAGTGATTGCAACAAACATTGTTAACAAAATTTGATAACCAGTAATGTTCACTTCCCAACAATAGAAAGTATTTTGCCTTGAAAAATGAGCTACAGATGAAATAAAGACTCACGCTGTCAAAAAAGCCAATACTCATACTCTCGCATCTAGTGAAATTGAGGATTAGGAAAACAGGTGCGGTTATTAATAAAGTCTTCAAACATTGTTTAGAATTGTGTTTGTTTTCAAAGTGAATTAAATTAAAACTTATGTGTGGATAATAAAGAAGCAAAGTACATCAAGGCTAATAAAGAAATAAAACTACATAATGTAAGCGCTGGAAGAAATCCAGCACACGATTAGGCCTATTCGTTCAATAAATGACCATGCGAGTGACGAAATGTGTACAAGGATGATAATTTTGATACTTAGCTTTTAAGAACTGTTTTTTTTTTAAAAAAAAAAAAAAGAATCCAGATCAAGCAAATTTCTCAAAAAAATCATTTTTATGACATCTGCACGATGTTCAGTTTGTAACCAGATGTGGATTTTCGGGAGAAAAGAATCATTGCCGAGCCCCGATAAAGAAAAAGTGAATAAATTTAGTTGGCAAAGTGAGAGAAAAAACCTCACATGAGGCGTAGCCAGAATCCCTCTTTTGTGGATCCTTGATAAGCAAAATCAATCGACGGGAAAACGTCCATCTGTGTGGTGACTGAATACTACTAGCGTATAAACTACGAGTAGGATTTTTTCCAAACAGAAGAAACCCCTGTCCATCTGACTCGAGTCGACTCTTCGAGATTTTGAAAAACATTCTTCAAAATTTGAGAGTACTTTACATGAAGCTTCCGAACATTTTCAAAATTTTCACAAACAGGGCTCCAAAATTTCTTTTTTTTTTATTTCTTGTAAAAATAGAGTAACATACACTTTTAAAAGAGGCACAAGTCCAATTTTTAATGTTAACTCTAAATTTTTGAAAATTGCAAAAGTTTTATTTTTTTACATGGCTTCCTACAAGACAAAATTGAACATAGAGGTGTAACTTCACATTAAATTTGTTGTCCATGATTATATCTTTCTTTAAGGTCACATACACTTTTTTGAAAATTTTAATAGTTTTCACGCAATATTAGCAATTTTAAGAAATTACCAAAACAATATTTTCTCAAAAATTCTACCAAATTTTTCCTTGGTATCAATGCACTATGTGATGACATAAACGTCATCTTGTTATATTCTTTTGTTTCTCAAATATAATTTTTTTGACATTCTCATGTTAATATTTACATTACCAGCAATTTCTTTACACTGCACAGTACATGTGCTTCAAATAATGTTTACAAAGTTTCCTCAACAATTTTCGAAGAAAATGAGCTCAAATTTCAGTACTTTCATAATAACTCAAATGCCATTATCGTAAAAACAGTTCCAATTTTTTTCTTCAGACTTTTTCAATAGGTAGAGCTGATTGAATTGTTTAAGATGACATACAATTAAATCTTGCTGTATTCATTCGTTTTTTTTTCAAAAATTACACAATATTTTTTTGAAAGATCTCTCACACCCTTAATATGCATATTTCCATCAATTTGTAAACACGTGCATTTGTGATTGGAAGAATGTAAAATGACGTCATGTCAAGTTTTTCGAAAACTCAATAGTCTTCCTTCTAACAAGGTTCAAATGTCGAATTTACAGTAGCGCTTAAATGCCAATTTACTCAAAAACGGCTCCAAAATTTTCAAAGAAAATTGCAAGGCATTATGACAAGGTTTACTTGTTCTTTAATATACTTAAAATAATATTGCCCTCCTACTATTAGCCGAAAAATTAAGAAAATTTCTAAAAGATGTACTTAGGGCAAGGTAAGATGGCAGCTGGCCAGGATATGTGGCACGTTTGTAGAGCTAGCCAACACCAAAGGAAATAGAAAACTAATACGGGAAAGTCTGTGCCACTCTGAGCACCACTAGTTGAAAAAGATGCCATATGTAAATTTGTACTATATGTTGGAGATAAATCTGATAATAACGAAAAATCTCTGGTTTTCAATTTAATTCCTGTTGTTGTTTCTTTCGGTTCTTCCAGTTTTTTTCAAATTTCTATTGGTTTTCAAGGATTGCAGGTTTGCTGGCCACCCAGGCACCAAACTTTTCAATGAAAATTTCCATATGAACAAGGTCTTGCTCTTCTATAATATTCTTGATGTCATGTTTCAGTTTTAACATTCAGGGATCAAAAAAATAAAAAACTGGGGGGGGGGTTGAAGTTTGGCCGGCAATAGATAGCAGATGGGGAGAGGGTGGGGCAAAACTGAAAACCTAACCTTTTGAATTGAATTGAATATGCCTTATTTTACGTGGCGAGACTCGGGCCATCAGGCCCGCTCTTCCGTCTGACCACGCAAATTTCGCTACGCTCCTTTCATATAGCAGAGAAAGAAGGTATTTCTTGGGCGAGAAACAGGCGATTTGAATTTAGCTCAGAGGCGTCATTTAGGCTTGAGGATCTTTTACATGCAAGTAAATCTACGAACATGGGACAGCCGGCTTTACTTCCCCTCCGAAGGAAGGCGTATGAAGGATTTTTTCGCCCTTAAAAATCCACGGCTTCGATCGGGTTTGAACCCGCCAACTTGGGTACAACAGTCCAGTACGCTAACCGTTACACCACCGCCGCCGCCACCTTAACTAAAGAAATTAGAAACCTATCATTATGAGAAGTTTGTACCATTCTGTAGCCCCACTAGTTACACTTTTGCAGTTTCAGCTACAATTATTTTATATAACAGCATTAAATCCAGTAATAGAACATACAAATTGTTGCATCACTAGTTTGTGGATGCTTTCTACCTATACTTTCTTTATTGATTTCTCCTTCAGGTATAGCATTCTCTACCAAACTACCGACTAAACAGAGTTATTAAATTCTCATAAACATGTATCAGATTTTATTTAACCAAGTCAGCAACACTGCATGCGTATCCACTGAGATAAATTTTAAAATTAAGAGGATCTCTAGGACCTGAATGCAATGCTCAAAGCAGTAAATATTTTAAAATTAAGTAGCTCGATAACAGTTTTCTCTTTGAGCATATGATTGTGAGAAAGCCATTCTGCCTTGTAAGATTTGTAATGCTTACATATCTTACATATCATTACATTTACATTGCCACTGTACATGACATAAGATTTCGCACCTAATGTTCTACAATTTGTAATATTACAGTTGTGTTAATAACACTTCAACAATGAGAAGTGATTTTCAGAATATTCAAATGCCCCCGAGACTCTCTCAAAATACTTTTACAGACCTACTCTGCCTCAAAAGAAGTGCAAAAAAATTTCGAATTTAAAATTCCAAATTATTTTCAAATTTTCACCAAAAATAAAAATTTCTTTTTTTAATTTTGCAAAATTATAAGCCTAAAACAGTCTAAATGGAGACGTTTGTACGCTTTCTAGGTCAGGACTGTGACGCACATCTCGGCAACACCGCACGCGCAACACGCTCGACAGTGTACATTCCTCTAGATCTGTCCTCTTGAATCGAGTGACAGTTTGCACAATCCTCTAGATCTTCTGAGAGCATTAAAATACCCTCACTCCTGGAGAACATTGCGTTTGATGGTAACTAGTTATTCAGAAAAACTGGAATTTGATGGATATAATGGTTAGTGCTATCTGAATGAAAATTAATATTCCCAATGACTCACTTTGATACTACTCCCTACGAGAAAATGGGTGATCTTGAGAATTTATAGAATTTTTAAACATTCAGTACAGTATTATTTTATATTGTGCCATATGTCAGTGTTTTGTTCCTGAACAATGATTATTTATTCAATGATTCAAAAATTACTCAGATTATCTTTCTTATTATAGAGATACTCAGCGGATTGTTATAGTCTTTTGCACCGTTGCTAACATATAACTCTAAGTAGCCAACTTTAGCATAGATCAGCACCTCAATCTGTAGAGCTACTGAGTGGACATTCAATTCAGAACGAAATATACTTTTTAGTGGCTTCAAATGTGTTGCAATGATAAAATATTGTTTTGCTGGTGTTAATATCAACCATTCAAGGAACAGATGAATGCAGAACTGGATTTTGTCCTTGCAAAATTACACTTTAGAATCCCATCCAGTGCCCAGATTTTTTAAAATAAATATTAAAAACTTCCTAAAATGTTTTTATCTGAATAACCATTTATCAAATAGTTAACCGAACAACATTTGAGGTTAAAAATAAATTGAATGGAACAATAAGAAACCAAACATATATTTGTCAATGAGAACTTTAAAAAGCAATGTCTACTTTGTACGCACTTTGTTAATTTACTTCTGTTTTGGAATAATGATTTATTCTATCATAATTAGTGTTTTTTAGATTTATTCATAAAAAAGTTTTTTTAGTTTTAAAGATTTTTATGAAGGAGTGCCCAGTATAGACTTTTGCTTGAAGGCTTCCAGTATCTAAATCCGCCCATGGGCAAATTTAATAATTACATTTTATTGAAATTGTAAGAAGAATGATGTATTCAGCCTTTGGTAGTATCAGAATTTTAATAGAAGCCACTTTTCCCTTCATGACTATATTTTATCTAATTGTTTGCACTTCCTGAAGAGTAGTAATGCATTCATGTCTTATTTTCAAAACATTCAAATCTCTTTTCATTTTGATTGTAACATTAAGACAAACAATTACAAAAGTATATGCCACTTGCACATCTCTTTTGATGATTTTCTCATTTCTCGATTTTGACATTATCTCCAACAATGTTATAATTTTATTATTGAAGGTCTCAATAATACAGCTCTCAGAATTATATGTTGCATTAATTTTATTTTATCAGCTTTAGTTTGATATGTTCTTTACATAATAATCTGCATCTAAATTAATATTATAACATGATATTAAATTACACTGAAAACCAGCAAATAGTTTCTATGAATTATACAATGGCACCACAGGAAATAATATGGCACATTGCAATTGCAAACATAGTTGTACAATTTCAATCAAAACTATTAAAAAATTAAAAATTGATCATGTAAATTAATAAACTAAGCAAAAATAAAACGGGAATAATAATAATAAAAAATTAAAAAAAGTGGTAATGAGAAGGATAATAAGAAGCAGTAGGAGACAATGATTACGATTTGTGTCAAGTTAAATATAAAGCTTTATACAATGTTGGGGAGATCCAAACTGTTTAACTTGTTGTTAAGCAATCGAATAATCTATGTTTTGTCCTACCATTGGCTCAGGTAATTCAAGAAATAAAAATTAGAGAGAAACAAATATTGAAAAAATATTTGAAAACTTTTATTACGTCACTGATCTTGTAATATTGGGGGAATTATTTTGTTTTCTCTCAAATTCCACTTTGGAAATACACCTTCCGCCAATTCGCTCAGATTGTGAAATTTACCGTGTGTCAACCAGCCAACGAACAGTATTCAAATTGATTGAAAACAATGAAACTTGGAAGAAGCATGAGCCCTGAGCAATCCTGCCAATCTCAAGGACATTAAGGAGTTGCCCAATATACTAAATATTTTTCGCTCCACTCAAACATGAAAATTTGTCATTATTAGCGATAACAGTACAAAAACATATAGGTATGTGTCTATAATGTTACATTTTATGATTTTGCTCGTACTAATTGTGTAATAGTGCTTTTTATTTTCAATCTTATGCTTCAATTTTTTATTCCCTGGCCACGTGCACAGTTAGTACTAGTTAAGAAACTAGTCAACGGTAGCTCTTTATGTGATATTAAAATATTTTTATTTTACATCTACGGAACAAAATTAATTTGCATAATTACATAAAACTCAGCATAAACTTCCCTATTTTATTTATGTGTATCTCACAATACCCACCTATCTTGCAAACAAATATTTTTGAACGTAATATAGACTCTCTTATCTACTTGAGAATTTCTCGCTCTAACCACCTTAAGCATACTTTACACTAAGGTAAAAATTTAATCAACAAATTTTCTGCCGTTTTAACAAAATATTGTTTAAAAAAATTTAATTTACCTACATTTGACACAAAAGTTTGCAAAAATTACTCATTTTCGAAAAATTGAAAAACATATTATTTGAAGATGGTTTTGATGAACACATTACTTTAAGAGAAAAAAGTTGTTTAGAGATTTTTCCTTCAAATTAAATTAGTTCTTTCATTAAGGCCAAGTACATTTCCTTTGAAAATTTTTAGTTTTAACGCAATACCGTATGCAATAAGTGCATTTATAAAAAAAAATAATTAATTTTCTCAAAAACTGTTCCAATTTTTTTCTTTAAACTTTTGCCAGGGATAGTGTTAAATATACTCTAGAAGACATAAACCCCATTTTCCCTTTAATCTTTACTTTTTTCAAAAATTATAAAATTTATTTACGACTACTCACTTTTGTCCCTAATATTTACATTAGTAGCAATTTGTTCACATTATTGCAAATACAAGTTCATGAGAATGAGGGGGTAGCTGGCTAAAGAATGTTGGTAGTCCAGACCAAAGAAAATTGAAAACTAACTAGTATAGGAAAGTCTGTGCTATTCTGTAAACACTAGTTTTTAATTCAGTGCTATCAATTTCGCATCCTTTGTCTTCTTCTGCTCTCTCTTATACCAACTCAAGTTTCTCTGATTCCGTTTCCAGTCGCTTTCATTCTTCAATAGCGTTTTCTGCTTACCTCTGGCCCCAGATCAAAGCATGTCTTGATCAACTATGGTGGCATATTTTCTCCACTGTCAGTTTAAGGTTATATTATAGAATGCTAGTTGTAGCCCTAATGTGCACATGCATAGATCCTATAATGACGACACATGCAGAAATTTAACAACAAACACAATGAAGCAAATTTAAAATCTTTGGCTGTGCCCTTTTTCCTCTTGCATGCATAATGTTAAGAAGACTTGCAGTAGTGTTACAGTTTATACTAAGGGCAAATTTTCAAATACATTAGACAATACTTTATAGAGTATCATGTAATTTGTCGGTTTATGGCTTAAAATGACGTTATCAACTTAAAATAGTTCTTTATAAACGATTCTTATAATTCCTAAAATTTGTTAAATAATTTTATCAGAAATAATTAATTCCATCGACTGGAAATACCATAGTTACCCAAATATAAGACAAGGATTTTTTCCAGTTTTCAACCTTTAAATTGGGGGTCCTCTTACGTTCGCACATGATAAAAAATTTGTGTATGAAGAAAATACAATATCAACGGTATTATGTTGCTCCTTGTGTAGTAAAAGTTAACTTCACACAGAAAACTCATTTGTAATAGAAATTTCCCTTTTTTATTATTATTGGATATGTTTATAATTGAAGTAATAAGATGTAGAATATTTTTCCCAACTGTTACACAGAATCATTAGATAGGATATAAGTTTTTCATAGCAGTGTTGAAACAGCTGTGACGTCGCCAAAACCTTCCTCATGGCCAACAAAAGAGAGACTCTTAGGCCACAAACCTTTCCCCATCCAAGTCGTTGAGTACCACAAATTTAGTAGTCGCGTTCATGCTTGTGTTGTGCAGCTGTGTGCTGATTATTAGTGGCAACGGCCGACCACGTGGAGAAAAGAGGAAGTGTAGAACTTACCAGAAATGTGGAACGAATGTGTTAACTTTAAATTGAGTGTAATTCATCACGCTAAACAAACAATGGTAAAGCTACACAACATTATGCAATAAGTGAAGCCAATGTATGGCGTTGGAGAAGTATGAAGAAACATGAAATCTTTTAATTCCACAAGGAAATGTTTCCATGGACCACAAGCGAGGCGCCATCCCAAAATCGACGAAGTTCATTATAGAAAATCGTAACAAGGGTTTCAATGTTTCTATAAACAGCATTCACATAAAAGCATTAGAAGTAAAAAGGAGAAACATTTTCAGACAGGAATTCAATGCAAGAGTCGGCTGGTGCATTGGGTTCATGAGAAGGAAAGGGTTTAGTATAGAAGAACTTCCCTATCGTAAAAGCTGACTGCAGATTATGAAGAAAAACTTCTGGAGTACCAAAAGTACGTTGCATAATTGTGCCATCAACACAACCATTTGTGGAGTCAAATGGGGAATGCCGTTGAGACCCCCATGTACTTCGACATGCCTTTTAACAATACAGTGGCTACAAAAGGGTGTAAATCAGTTATGATAAAAACATCTGGAAACAAAAAAAATGTATGTTATGAGCATGCTGGGAGTGTTGGCAGATGGCAGGAAGCTACTACCATTTGTTATCCAGAAAAGGACGAATTTGCCCAAAGAAAAACTACCAAGTGGAATAATTTTTAAATGCAATGAATCTGAGTGGATGACTAAAAAGCTTAAAGATTTCTTGGTTTTACGAAGTTTGGGACAAGCGACCAGGAGCTCTATTACAGCAAAGAGGACTGTTAACCCTTGATGCCTTTAGGGGCCACCTTACAGAAGAAGTGAAAAGAAGTGAAGAAGTGAAAAAGTTAAAAACAGATTTAGTAGTGATACCAGAAGGCATGACCTCACAGTTGCAAGTCCTGGATGTGACTAAACAAAACTTTCAAGCACCAACTCGGATGCCAATATGAAGATTGGCTGTAATCAGGGAACTGCCCATTAACATCAAAAAACCTTCAGTAGGACAGCTTGGTCAGTGCATTCTAACTGTACGGAATACTATTTCTACTGAATGTGTAACAAAAGGTTTCAAAAAATGCTGTAGAAGCAACAATCTGAATGGCACAGATGTGTAATGGAATGAAAACGATGGACATGAGTCGAGTGACGATGAAACAAGAGAAGATTATTGAGAGATATGATTAAATGATGAATACGGATGTGGTAAAATGGACGTTTAATTCATGTACTGTATAAAATAATAATATGCACAAAATAATTTATGCATGATGTTAATAAACATGTAATATAGATTTTTTTTTTCAATTGCATTACCTAGTTGGAAACTGATTTCAAGTTATAAAAACAAGGGTCATCTTATATTTGGGTGTATATTTTTACAGAAATTCAAGGTATAAAAACATGGCTTGTCTTATATCCGGGTAAATTCACTAGCTGTTCCTGGTGTTTTCCCTGTATTTTTTCTGGATTTGAAATTCAGGTGATTTCCAGGTAGTGGTCACTCCGAATACATGTACAGATCTAGGTAAATATACATTTCAATTACATTTTCAGAAACATGTTCAACTTTGTGTTTATAAAGAATAGCGATTGAATAGTTCCAGAATTTCTAAACTTCCCTCATTCAGTTTTAAAGAATAAGAATGACAAGAACCAATATTTTTGGGTTTTTTGATTTTGGTTGTAACTTTTTCTACAATTCTTAATTTTGTGCAACATAATCACACGGGTTCAACTAATGGTCTGAACTTATTTCCAAATTGAACAAAGTAAAAAATAAGTTCAGTGCAAGAATTGAAACAAATTGCTTACAACATGCTTCAGAGGCAGTTTAATATAGATATATGAGTTTTGTTTTTATATTCACTCTTAGCAATATATTTTTTATAAAAAATGAGACCTGCACAAATATAGTTTCATAGTGAGCCTAACAGATAGCCAGTTCACATCGTGAGAAGTGGTCATACACTGTTTTCAAATGCAGTTTTCTCAATATCACTGAAAATCTCTATATGTGTTACTATTGTATACTCTGAGCAAAACAAAGTCAACTTAGCATCTTTATTTACAATGTCAATATAAATATGAACAAACAATTTTTCTTCCCAGGCTTTGCTCAAATTTTATAGTGCATAATTATATCATACCTGAAGAGCTGGATTGTCAGAGAAGAGAGGATTACTATTAATAATTTGTGAAGCCATAGAAGGATCTGCTGCGAAAGCTTGCAACATGGACTGTGTATACGGGGCTGACAACATGTTTTGCATGAGCTGTGGATTCTCCATCATTTGTTGCATGAGACTCTGCATGCCTGGGGTGCTCAAAAGACCAGATCCTCGAACTGCTGATGATGACGACGATGTCCGAGTTCCAGTTGTGGAGGTCTGAGATCCACCAGTGTTACCACCTCCACCCCCACCACCACTTTCCCCAGAAGCAGGGGACCATGGATTAGGAAGAGGATCTCTATTTTCTTGACCCTGTTGTGGATTAGAACCATCTGAAACAAAATGATAAATCAAACTAAGAACTTAACAGCAAATATCAACAAAATGGAAACCGGGTGAAGATTCAAATTAAAACAATCACACTAATTTATAAACGAAATGTTTTTTCCACTCCTATAAAACGACCAAACTACACAGTTCCTAAAAAGTTAAATAAAAATACACTCAAGTACATAGAAAAGAAGTAATTAATATTCTAGAATACAAAAGAGAACTTTGCTTTCTTAACATTAGCATGAAACTATCATAAAAATTTCATCCTTTAAAATTAATCATATTGAAACAAAGTATTTAATTTAAAACATTGGTTGGTATGTAAGAAAAACTTTGTGAAACACATAACTTACTTTATTTTTACAATATTACATTCAAATTATACCAGAAGTAGATCTCAATTACTGAAAGATGAGTGTGACAATAGTATATTTCTCTTAAACAAATCAACATGCATTTCATGAACATAAAGAGTAGACATGCAAGTCAGTTACATTCATACAATAAACTCAGAAGTTTCTAAACCCTAGATACTTAGGCTTATTTGAACCTTTGGAAGTAGAGGAAATTCTGACCACCTTCCCCAAAAACACAGTTCAGGAGAAAAATTTTGCTTCTCTTATTAACAATACTGTTAAATGACAATTTTCAAATTTTGTAAATGTTAAATGCTATGTGTGATGATCATTAAACAAATTACTCTCATTCATCGCCACAAATAAAACATTAATTTCTCAAAATTTTCTAGTTTCTTAGGTTTCTATTTTACTTTTATAATTGTCTAATACCTCTTAACTTCACCCATTGCCTCATTATCCCCTTCATTTTAGCAGATCCAGTAAACAATGTAGTCATTGTAGCCTATGATCCAAAAAAAAATTTTTTTTTCTTTTTGCTCCTTCTACAGACCTCTACATTCTCAATTATACTGGAGAAACCTAATAAGATCACTTTTATCAGTATAAACATACCTGCATTACCGGAGTTGTCTACTAAACCAGCAAACGGATTCCTGCCAAATTGTTCACTGGCAGCACTAAGCATTGGTTCCTGAATGTCCCGGTACATGCGCTGAAGTGCATTGTAGCCACCTACGAAAAAGAGTGAAGAACAATTTACTTGAAGCTGTTTCTATAATTGACTTTGAAGAAAGGTATTGATCGGAAATACACACCTGGAATGGACTCTAGATTAGAAATAGCACGATCATGATTACGCATCAATTCTTGTAACATAGATGGATTTCGAGCCAATTCCATGGTTTGGCGAAGTAAGTCAGGATTATTTAACATATGGCTTATTTCAGGATTTCTCTAAAAACAGAGTAAATTAACACATACATTAGTAGATTACATACTGATAAACATTACAAGGTACTTAAACACATAGGAGAAAATCAGAGTACTCACTTCCATTAACTCTTGCATCTGAGGGTTGGATGTGATCAAATTTCTCATGTTCTCTGGATCATTCATTAGTCGCTGAACCAATGGATTGTCCAAAATTTGCCTCATCATATCAGGATTTCCAAGTAATTCCCTCTGCATACGTTGCTGCAATTCCATAAAATTGGCAGAACCCATTCCCAGAGCCTCCAGTCCAGCTAAGCCTCCTAATGATCCAAGGCCAAATGGAGTTGCTCCAACATCAGCTACAATATTCAAAGGATCCAGAAACAAATGTTTCAATTAATATTAAATATTCTATTAATCACTTCATTTAAACACAATTTTTCAATTATCATCATAACTACTAAGTGAATTGTTAATAATATTGCCACTATTTTTTTTGTGAACCTCCCAATTCGACATCCTGAAAACTACTTTAGTTTTTTCAACTTACCAATATTCAGTACATGTCTTAGAACTAACTAGGGCAGAAGTCTAGTGTATGGTACAACTTAAGGAAGCCTTTTAAACCAGCAGTTTGCGCTGCTCCGACAAGGGAGAAATAAAAGGTGGAGGGGACATGGGGTGTTTATGATTTTTATATACATCCAGAAGCTCAGGAAAATCCAAAAACAATACAGTTTTAATTTTAACTGAAAAATGCAAATATTTTATAGTATTATTCTGCCTATTCTCATACTGCGCCTTTCAGCCATTACAACTGAACTCTCATTTTCAGTGCATCACTACTTAAGATATAGCTGACACCACACAGCAGCAAAGCTCCAAGGGAGCTCTAAATTTTTGCTAATCTACAGACCATTCAATATTTGCTGTTCACATGTTGCATTACGGAACAAGTAATATTTTCGATATTCTTGGTATGAAAAGAACAGTTGTACTGTATGTATACTAAACTATGCTAAGCAGTATTCCTGAAGGTTGTTTTTGTTAAAATATTGAATTCATTGCAGTGATATACAAGATCATTAAACTTGTTCTTGAGCTGTGTGTATCCTTCATTTTGGAAAACCATTTAGTAAAGTTTCGGTCAGTAGCAGTTTTCCTCCTGCGGGTCACTTGTTCCAAATAAAATGATACACGTTTATTATAATTGCAATATTATGTCACTTGCAGAGACAAATATGATAGCATCGTATTACATTAGTATTAACCAGGATGAAAATAAAGTAAAATATCATATAGACAAGTTCTGCATTGCAACATCAAAGTTTCTTACATGTATTTGTACATTGAAGTGATCAAAAGTGCTTGCACACCTTCCTCTAGTAGGTGCACCAATATCTGTTCCAATAGTAACTAGAACATTTTGCAGTGGATGAAGAAATGCACCTGTTATTGTCAGGCTAGTTTCTTGTTACATATATTACCTGGAGGTCTAGGCGCAGTAGATGCAGCTCCTGACTGCTCATTGTTACCACGAGAACTAGTCTTAATAACCAAGTGCACTGTCAGGCCATCCTTAATATTGTGAGTCTGTAATGTTTCATGATCTTTCATAATTTTTCCCGCGAAAATTAGACATAGCTGATCTGGCTCCGCACTAAACTTCTTCGCAACAATATCTTTGAACTACAAAATAAAAACAATACACATAAAATACACCACATTAACTACTCGAAAACATGATCAAGAAAGTGGCTTCGTCATCAGCTTGTTTACAGCTGCGGCTTAATACCCAGTTCCAATACATGCACCAATATGAAGCACAACAATACTTACGTCTTTTATCGATGCATTTTCTTCAACTTCGACGGTTTGTTTCTCTTTCGGAGTCTTTACAGTAACATTAATTTTCTTCGAGCTATCCTGTCCTTCCGCCATCTTAGAATAGCGGGATGACTCGTTATTGTGGGTGCTCTCTGTGCATGTTCTGGCTCTGGGGGTTCTGTGGTTAAAAACTCACTAGAAGCCGCAACAAGTGTGGCATGTGAAACGAAACATTTCGTAAACTACATATATTACAGGCATACCATACCACTAATTAGAACAATTTTACACATTCGTATTAAAATATACATCCACGAAAGTCAATATGTGTTGCTCAACTCGATTGCAACATCCGTATTCAAAGTAACAGTGACTTCGCGAGAGCATCGATTGGTGCAACGTGTATTTAACCCGCATCGAAGACGTGTTTCATCTTCAAAGTTTCTAAGTAATCTATAGTCTACATAGCATACTAGTTGGCAATTGTTTGAAATTATGTTGCATTGTTATTTTGCATTGTTAGATATTTGAACGAAAGTATGTTTGGCAGAATCAAGAATTTTATCACGGCCAATTTATCATTTGAAATAAATGTTAATTTCACCCAACATTTTATAACTTTTCATTAATTTTGGTTGTGCGACTAGTCGCCATGTTTACCAGTCGCAGATCTGTATTGTCCATACAGTAGAACTTAAAAGAGAACCGTGATCTAAGTACGTGAAGTTATCTATATTATAATTGGCTGTTTTCATTTCTACTGAAAGGATTTTTTAACAAATATCGAATTTCCATAATGCAAGAGTGTATCTCATCAAAATTTTCAATTTTATACCGACACTAACTTACTTTCATATCAAAAGATAAAGGTGTGTATTCAAGGCCAGCTTTACTGGTGTATTATACTACATAGGATTACACTATACACAGTTGCGCAACCAAAGGGGAGGGGGGTTCGAGGTTTCACCCCCTCCCCAATGGCACTAGAAAATATAGTTATCAATTTTCAATCAACTATCGTGTCATTCAATGTAGTAATATTCTTTACGAAATAAATATCTCCTAAAAGTCAACTAATTACTAGTGGTGCTACAAAATGGCACAAATATTCGTGTAGAAAGGTTTTCTAATTTTCTTGGAGTGGGCTTTCGGGGCTTGTCCCATCATTTTGCCAGCTACCATCTATCGCCGTCCAAAATTCATTTTTTGATGTTATCTCAATACTTCGATTTCTTCGTGGTGAATAATTCATTTGATTCGAAATTTTACTTTTAAAATATTACAGAATAGTAAAACCTATATGGAAATTTTCGATGAAAAATTTGGAGCCGTTTTTCAAGAAAAAATAATTTCAGATCTAGTGTAAATGCGAAATTTGAAGCTTTCAGGAACCTTTGGTGTTTTAGAAAAATTCATTTGAAGCACTTTCACTCACAAATGGAGTAATGTAAACCAGCAATACCCCCCTAAATTCAAAACAATACATTTTATGTCATCTTAAAAGTGTATTTCGCACCATTCGTGCGAAAGTTGGAAGAAAAATGTCCCAAGGGCTTCATGTAAAGTACCCCGATAAATTAATGAATGTTTTTCAAAATCTCAGAGCTTCAGCTCAGGTTAGATCGACAGGGAGTAGTTCACTTAGGAAAAAATCCTTCCCTCAGTTTAGGCGTTAGTGTTGACAGGCACACGGACGTTTTCTGGTCCATCGATTTTTCGATATCAAGACCCACAAAACACGAATTCTGGCTACACCACGTGTTAGAAGATATTTTTTCCTTAATTTAGCAACTCGATTAATACAGTTTTCCACTTCTCCTATACTACGTATATTATTCCGTGTATATATATATATATATATATATATA